>CM022952.1:39679233-40237874 GCA_012931725.1 Litsea cubeba
GAAAAGGATTAAAGTTTCTCAATTTTGAATCCAAACTAAGAATTCTGATATTTTTTTTAATTTCTAATGAACTCATCGAAGAGAAACAATGGCCATTTCCACAATTCGAACCGGCTCAACGATTTCCGCAAGCACAGTGATGAAACGAAAAGGATCAAAGTTTCTCAATTTTGAATCCAAACTAAGAAATCTGATTTTTTTTTTTAAAGAGTAAGAGTGGAAATAAATTCAAAGAATTAGAAATTTCCAAAAAAATCTCATCTCATTTTTTTTAGATGCGAAATCCAACATAGGCCACCAATTAGAAAGTAGCCAAGGAATCGAGAAAAGAAGTATAAGCATAGAGCAAAATATATGATATGCAAATATTATTTCTAGCATCGTGTTCTCAAATGAACAGGTCCCACCGGGTGGAGCCAGCTTGATGGACCGCGCAATCCTTGCTCGGTGCTACCAAGGTCGATGGACGTGGGAGTCCGTTTGATCCGACCCTTTCGCGCCCGGGGGGCAGGAGCAGGTATCAACATTTTTTTGTGTGGTTGTGCCAGATTTTCTATTTTTACTTGGAATTGTAAGTGGTGATCCGGAGATCGACAATCGCAAGTAAAAAGGAAATCAACTTCTTTCAAGTTTTCCATTGCACATATATTTAAGAAAAGAGACATTTTCTTGATTTGTCGTGAAAGGCGATTGTTTTGGCATTTACATTTATAGCCGATTTTTGGCGTTTATAGCTGATTTTGGCATTTATAGCCGATTTACAATTCTTATCAATAATGAAAGACAAGAATTGTGATTTTTGTCTCTTTTAGAAAAATACAAACTACAATGAAAAGAAAGAAAAAAGGATCTAACTTCACAGGATATTGTGGGGGACCCAATCAGATTGACGGTCGCAAGCCATATGTGGACTTCGCCATCATCCAAGCAGATGAGAACAGAGGATGCTCTTGATTCACTTGGCTTGGCTATAACCTCAGATTTTTAGAGGACAAAGACCAAGAGGAGGTCCTGTGTCCAATAAAAAGCTAAGTAGACGGGCTGAAAAGCCACGTCTAAGCCTTTAGAGGCAGAGGGAGATGGCAAGGACCTTGGGGGGGGGGGTACCCCCAAGGGACTTTTGTCACCTTGTAGTGGTGGCCGATGCAGAACTTTCGTAGAGTTTTCTCTCTTTCTTTCGCTTAGATTTATGATGCCTTTTTTTGTCTGGATTTCCGATTTTCCGAAGTCTATATGGAATGCTTGGGATGCTCTCCTATTTTAGGCTTTTGGTAGCCATTTAGGAGAGTTTATGTGCTTTTATTGTCATTAAGCCGCATAATGGGAGGAGTTACAGGGTTTAAGTCCTTTATTTTGTAACTCATTTTTTCTGGGCTTCTGATTGGCCGGTGGAGATTGAGGGCAATTAATTGCCTTTAATCGCCATGATGGGGGGAGTTTCATGGGTTAAATGCCATGAATCAATTGACTTGTAACTCCCATTTGCTTGCTTCTGATTGGGCTCTCCAAAGAAATGAATTAATGACTACAATAAAGCTAGTCAATTAATCACATAAGTGGTCGCCGAGCAGTTGAAGAGTCGCTGGGCAGTGCCGCGTCTTTTGGGATTTTTCGGGCGATGATCATCGATGGATTTTCATGTAGATCGGACATCGGATGACCATGTAAACTCAGTATTGGTTGCCAACAGAGGGTCAGTGCCATCTGTTCGTCGTATTTCTCGATCGGGTCAGGTAGAAAGCAGCACTTTTTTTTGGTTGACCGTTGGCGACCAATGTTGATTTTGATACTCATTGATGATGGACCCCTGATTTTAACAGATGTCAACGCATTTGGTGCCTCAAAAGTATGAATTTTGAAAAATCCCAGGAGTTGGACGCTTCGAATCACGAAAAACGACGAAAAATGGGCTTTCCGGGGCGAACCTGGCGATCCGGCCTCCATGGTCGCCGGCGACCATGGGCCAAGGTCGCAGGGGCCCTGCGACCCTGGGCCAAGGACGCGGGGGTCTGCGACCCTGGAGGGAATTTTTCCCCTTTTGTCTCGTTTTGCGGCCTTTTTGATGTTTTTCGATTCTTTTTTCTTCTGTATTTTTTCTTGACATTTTTTTTCATTTATTGACCTGATTTCCGTGTAGAAACATGACAAGAATCCTTTCATTTTGGAGTGCAAAGTTTCCAATTTTTCCGGGAAGCCGAAAACTTTATCGCGTAGAGCTGCCGATTTTTCGTCAGAAGCTAAAACTGGGCCAAACGATGTCGGAATGACCTAAAATTTGGGGTGAAGCTTCTTGAGCAATAAATAAGACCAACCATAGGCTTTTGTTTGAGTTTTGAAGCTGTTTGGGGTGCTATCGCCAGTAGACTTATTTTTGTCGCGAGGGGGATGTCGTGCTTTGATGTGCGGTCAACCGATGTCCGATCGACTTGAGATTTGACAGGGAACCAATTGGAGTCATTTTGAGATGATCCATAGGCTCTTTCTTAGAAACCATGGTCCCGGGAGTTTCACCGCAGAGAGGCCTGATTTGTCTTCTGAGCATCAAAGTCTAGTCAAATGTTGTCGAAATGACCTGAAACTTGACGTGTAGCCCTTTGTAAGCATTTTGAAGCCGTCCATGTGCTCTGTCTGATGAGTGATGGCCTCGGTGGTTCTCGCCGCCGAGCGGCTTGATTTAACTGTTCGAGGGTTGATGTAGGGTCAAACATTGTCAGTTTGACTTGGAACTTGACCTGGAGCCTTTTGGATGTATTTTGAGACCAACCATAGGCTCTGATCGAAGATTTGGTGTCTCTGATGCTTTTGCCGCCAGGAGCTCCTTTTCAGCTTCCGGAGAAGCGAAGTTAGGCCAAATGATTTTGAAATGGCCCGAAACTTCTTGTGTACTCCTCTTTTGACTGTCTTGAAGGATCTTGCAGTTTTTTGTTTGATTCTGACAAGATTTGATTTTTTGGAAGTAGCATTGCCTATTTATGGTAGGCTGCGACTTCATGTAGGTTTTTGGATCTTAAAGAGGCAAAGTGACATTTTTTGTGTCAACACCCCCGCTCCCACTTAATTTTTTAGAATTGAGGATTTCCTTTTAAGGTAGTAGGGCCCACATATATGAACATCAAATCATCTCATGATATGACCAAAGATTGGTACCAAATCAAGTTATATTGAAGGAAAGTCCAGTTTCTAAGATTAGTGTTATCAATGTGTCCATCTCATGGGTCATCAACACTAATTAAAACTCTTTCCAAAAATTAATTTGATTTGACCAATTTTAGTAACTTCTTATGTTTGGATCAGATTTGGAAACATTCCATAAATGCATTCATCCATAAATAGAAAATGCTAAAAATAAAAACCAACCATCTCCTCCACATGGCCCAAGCGGAATAGACTTCTTGGACTTCTAGACTTTTCTAAACTTTGGAGTTTCTCAAACTCTTTGGCAACTCCAAAACACTTTGGTAATCTTCAAACTCTTTGATTAGGAGTCCAACTTCGTTTTCCTTCTTCGTCTCGGACATCGCCATAATTTATAAATTTAGAAAATTACATAAATACCTATGTCTCTACGATGAGTCTTATATGGTAATCTAAACATGGAAATAAAAGGGCTATAGGGAAATTCACCATGCCTTGCCCTTTCACGGAAAACCAAAGAAACCATGGTGCCCTTTACACTTATCCACAAATAAACCAAACAACCATAAAAGAAAGCAAAAGACTTGTGGGCCATATGGAGAGGACAAGATCACCTACAAGTTAGTATCTCATGCAACCATACAAATCACAAAAATAGGCTGGCAAACAATGCTGGAAAAATAAGACTTCAAAGAAGACCCGAAACTGAAAAAACTGCATTCCTACAGCAGTATCTTCGGTCGACCAACCTGCATGTGCTCGGTCGACTGAGCACGGGTCTCGGTCGACCGAATTGATGGAAACCTGCAACTTGGGTTTCTGCAGTTCGTGTCAAAACTTCACCAAATCACTTGCAAAGTATTCCTATGACTTCCTATCATCCATCAAACATTATTAAACCACTTTGTGACTATCTAAACATGGATTCACTAATAAACAAAGCAAATCCATCAAAAACCGATCCGTACATAGCCCTTGCTCTATCCTCTTCGCATCTCATGCAAAGATTAGAACAAGCTTACTGATCTAACATGATTAGAGATGAGGTAAGGCTCTGATACTAATTGTTGGAAATAGGTTGGCCTCGCGAATGGGTTTCAAAAACTTTTGACCAACTTGACGCAGTGATCAACTATCCAGAAAGCTATAAACCCGATCTAGGATTCATATCCTCAATCTTAGCCATCATGATCAGTAAATAACTCTATCTTAAAGATAGAAACCAGCAACAAGAATTCTACAACATATAAGGAAGTAGATTATACCTTTGGAGCTCGGTTGTGCTCTAATGGAGAAGTTGAACCTTTCTTTGTGGATGGACTCTTTCACGAATCAATCTAAGATCTCCAAGACCTATTGATCTTCCACGCTATGTCCCATTTCAAATTCTCTTTTCTCAAGAAGATAGGTGGAATCTTCAAGAGAAATCAACTAGAAACTCTAAAGAAACTAAAAGGAGAATTAGAAGAGAATAGAGAGGTGTATATGTGCAACTCTTGCACTTCATAAAGGGGCTGGCCGTGAGTTGTTAGGGCTTAACGTCCAAAGGGTTTACACCCTTATAAATAGTCCATGACACCTCCTATATTACTATTTGAAATAGAAGTCTCACTTTTACAATAATTAGTAACTTTCTATTCTTACTATTACCACTATTAGAAGTCTCACTTCAAATAGAAATAATAACTTTCTAATTCCTTCCTTTTAGAGTTCAAGTAGAATTAGTAACTTGGGCTAGTGTGGGGACCACTAGGGATTCCATAGAAAGTTGGCTCCAGCTAGGACACGCGACCCCACATCTCATGTGCAATACGGGCCCATAGTTAATTGCAAATAACTCCACTATATAAATGCAATTGAACTCCAGTCTTAGGAATAAATCACATAGAAGACGCTAAACTTCCCTATGACCACAAGTTGGCCCCTCCATCTATATCCATAGACTAATTGGACCTGTCCTCCAAATTAAATCCACATCTTATTATCCTTGAACCCCAATTAATTATAATGATCATCGGTACCTATCAATGATGGAACGGCGCATTCTGCCTGGTTTTATCGGGGTCGGCGGACGTGGGAGTCCATTTGGGTACGACCCTTTCGTAACCGGGGGGCAGAGGCGTGTATCGATATTTTTTTGTGTGGGTGTGCAGATTTTCTATTTTACTTGGAGTTACAAGTGGTGATCCGGAGATCGACCTTCGCAAGTAAAAAGGAAATCAACTTCTTTCAAGTTTTCCATTGCACATATATTTAAGAAAAGAGACATTTTCTTGATTTGCCGTGAAAGGCGATTTTTTGGCATTTATAGCCGATTTTTGCATTTATAGCCGATTTTTGGCGTTTATAGCTGATTTTTGGCGTTTATAGTTGATTTTGTCGTTTTATAACCGATTTACAATTCTTATCAATAATGAAAGACAAGAGTTGTGATTTTTGACTCTTTTAGAAAAATACAAACTACAATGAAAAGCAAGAAAATGAGGATCTAACTTCTCAGAAGATTGTGGGGGACCCATTTAGATTGACGGTCGCAAGCCATGTGTGGACTTTGCCATCATCCATGCAGATGAGAATAGAGGATGCTATTGATTCGCTTGGTTTGGCTATAACCTCAGGATTTTAGAGGACAAAGACCAAAAGGAGGTTCTATGTCCAATAAAAAGCTAAGTAGACGGGCTGAAAAGCCACGTCTAAACCATTGGAGGCAGAAGGAGAAGGCAAGGACCTTGGGGGGAGGGGTACCCCCAAGGGACTTTTGTCACCTTGTAGCGGTGGTCGGTGTAGAACTTCCATAGAATTTTCTCTCTTTGATGCCCTTTTCTGTCTGAATTTCTGGATTTTCTGCAGTCTATCGTGCTCTTTTCTGTGCTCTCTTTTTTTCTTGGAGTGCTCTCCTATTTATAGGCTTTTTGGTAGCCATTTAGGAGGGTTTATGGGCTTTTATTGTCATCAAGCCGCATAATTGGAGGAGTTACAGGATTTAATTCCTTTATTTTGTAACTCCTTTTTCTTGGCTTCTGATTGGCCGGAGGAGATTAAGGGCATTTAATCGCATTTAATCGCCATGATGGGAGGAGTTTCATGGTTTAAATGCAATGAATATCTTGACTTGTAACTCCCGGATGCTTGCTTCTGATTGGGCCATCCAAAGAAATGGATTAATGACTGCAATCAAGCTAGTCAATTAATCGTATTAAGTGGTCACTGAGCAGTTGAAGAGTCACGGGCCATGCCACGTCTTTTGGGATTCTTTTGGTGATGATCACCGATGGATCTTCATGTAGATCGACATCAGATGACCATGTAACTTTAGGTATTGGTTGCCAACAGCGGGTCGGTGCCATCTGTCCTGTCGATTTCTCGATCGGTCGGGTAGAAAGATACTTTTTTGGTTGTCCGATTGGCAATCAATGTTGATTTTATACTCCTTGATGAAATTGACCCGTGATTTTGACGGATGTAAGAGGATATTGGTGTCTCAAAGTATGAATTTTGGAAAATACCAGAGGTCGGACGCTTCGAATCGTGAAAAAACGGCGAAAAATGGAATTTCCGGGGCCCACCCGGCGATCCCGGGCTCCAGGGTCGCAAGGGTCTGCGACCCTCGAGGGGTTTTCCCCCTTTTTGTCCCGTTTCGCGTCCGTTTTTGCTGTTTTTCGATTCTTTTTTCTTCGGTATTTTTCCTTGACATTTTTGATCATTTATTGGCCTGATTTCCCTGTAGAAAACCTGATGAGAATCCTTGCATTTTATTTTGCAAAGTTTCCAATTTTCCGAGAAAGCCGAGACTTTGTCGCGCAGAGCTGCCATTTTCCGTCAGAAGCTGAAACTGGGACAAACGATGTTGGAATGACCTGAAATTTGGGGTGAAGCCTCCTGAGCAATAAATAAGACCAACCATAGGCTTTTGTTTGAGTTTTGAAGCCATTTGGGGTCCTATCACCAGTAGACTTATTTTTGTCGCGATGAAGATGTCGCGGCTTGATATGCGGTCAACCGATGTCCGATTGACTTGAAATTTGACAGGGAACCTATTGGAGTCATTTTAAGATGATCCACAGGCTCTGTCTTAGAAACCATGGTCCCGGAGAGCTTCACCATCGAGAGACCTGATTTGGCTTCCGAGCGTCAAAGTCTGGTCAAATGTTGTCGAAATGACCTGAAATTTGACGTGTAGCCCTTTGTAAGCATTTTGAAGCCGTCCATGTGCTCTATCTGATGAGTGATGGCCTCGGAGGTTCTCGCCCCCGAGAGGCTTGATTTAGCTGTTCGAGGGTTGATGTAGGGTCAAACGTTGTCGGTTTGACTTGGAACTTGACGTGGAGCCTTTTGGATGTATTTTGAGACCATCCATCGGCTCTAATCGAAGATTTGGTGTCTCCGATGCTTTCGCCGAGGGGACCTCCTTTTTAGCTGCCGGAGAAGCAAAGTTAGGCCAAATGATTTTGAAATGGCCCGAAACATCTTGTGTACTCCTCTTTTGGCTGTCTTGAAGGATCTTGCAGTTTTTTTTTTATTCTGACAAGATTTGATTTTTTTGGAACTAGCATTGCCTATTTAAGGCAGGTTGTGACTTCATGCAGTTTTCTAGATCTTGAAGAAGCAAAGTGACATTTTTGGTGTCAACAAATGCCCCCTCGAGGTGCAGCGACGAGTTGCTTAACTTTTGTAGTCGATGTGCCTCGAAGAGATTTTGTGAAGGAGAGCTTGTGACATGACCAAGGGCCTTTGAGCAGTCTTTCTTTTGGTATTTGAGCTTTCAGGGGAATTTTATGGTAGCGAAAGGGATCACGTACCATCTCGAGGCAAAGTTTTGAAGATGACATCAGGGATGTGGATTTGTGTTTTGACCTTGTGACCTAACAATCTGTATGTGCCAGGTTAGGGGGTCGGGTTTGGTTTTGACCGTGTGACCCAACAAGTTGTATGTGGAATGTTGGGGGGTCGATTTTGGTTTTGATCTTGTGACCTAACAGGCTGTATGTGGCAAGTTTAGGGATCAGGATTTAGTTTTTTTTGTTTTGGTCTTATGTCCTAACAAGCTGTATGTGGCAAGTTAGGGGACCAGGATTTGGTTTGGATTTTTGTGAAATGTCAATTTCAAGATTTTGGCTCAATTTGGTATATGAGGCCGGATGGTTTGATTTTTGGAAGCTCATGGGGCTTGGAATTC
The DNA here is from genome assembly GCA_012931725.1 of Litsea cubeba. Taxonomy (NCBI): domain Eukaryota; kingdom Viridiplantae; phylum Streptophyta; class Magnoliopsida; order Laurales; family Lauraceae; genus Litsea; species Litsea cubeba. The sequence continues at coordinate 39,687,545 of CM022952.1, forward strand.
TTTTTTGTATGGTCCAATCAACTCAAAAGAGGCATGGAACCATTTTTGTATGCTCTTGGTAAGAGGGATTTCTCTTTGACTAGAAGCCTAAAATTTTTTTTTTTAAGAGCCTAGGTGGTCAAACCTGGCTCATATGGGCTAACCCATGGGACCTTAAGCTTTTGAAATGGCTTAGATCTCATATGGTATCATTTTCGTAAAGAATATCCAACAATATCTCTTTTTGGATTGAGAATATCTAAGAATATCTTTACTTGGAGAGAAACTCTCATGTTCCCTTTATTTTGGGAGAGAATATCTCAAGATATCTTCCTTTGGGAGAGAATCTCTCATTGATCCTATCTTTTGGGAGAAAATCTCTCATTGATTTCTTTTTGGGAGAGAATCCCTCAAGATATCTTTCTTTTGGGAGAGAATCCCTCAAGATATCTTTCTTTTGGGAAAGAATCTTTCTAATTTCTTTCTTTTGGTAAGGTTACTAATTAGTAACACTTACCTCTTTCTTCTTTCCTTCTTTTGTTTGCTCTCTTCTATAAAAGCAAGGAGGAGGTTGGATCTCTTGCTCTTATTGTTTTCTTTTGCAACAATCCCAAGAGGGCTTCAAGACTAAGAGTTCTTCTTTTTCAAGATCTTCAAGACTTTTATTCTTCTTCTCCATCCATGGCTTCAAGTAAGTTCCTTTTTTCAAGAAAACTCCATTGTAGGAAATAGGATGATAAAAAGTTCTTCTCTTTTTTTTTGTTTCTTTCTTTTCTTTTCTTCTTTTTTTTTTCTTTCACGTGTTTGCTCTTCTTTTTTTTACACATTTTTTTTCATGCTTTCTTCTCTTTTTTTTTTTGCATGTTTTTTTTTTCTTTTATGGGCCGTACGGACAGATCCGTACGGATATGGCCGTACGGCCACGTGGCCTGTGGGCCAGCCCCTTTTTCTCTCTTTTTTTTTTTGAGAAGGTTCCTTTTTTTTTCTCTTTTGCTCATCATGATAATGCCCCTTTTTTTTTTTTGGCAAACCTAGATGTTCATGCATGCATTCTATTGTAAAATGAATTTGTAGCATGATGTGATAGCATACCTGAAAGTTTTTATAAATTTGGGAATTTATAGCTCGCAGCGATGTTGAGCCCTTCCTGATTTTGCGGAGACTTTTAGGTTTCGAAAGTTTAAAATTTCGTAGCTCACAACAATATTGAGCCCATCTTCAAGCTTTCTATTTCTTTCGGGATAGTTCATTTTCTTCGGAATTGCCCCGGCATCATGTCAAAATTTTGCCAGATTTTCTTTTAGCGAAATTCTGTCATTTTGATGATTGATCTTTTTCTTTTCCAACCTTTGCAGGTGGTTCCTCCAGAACGAGCAAGGGTAAAGAGCCTGCTACAAGCGTACCTCGTCGATCTGCTAGATCTTCTAATCCGGCCGTTCAGCAGGCCTGGGAGAAGGTCCAGTATGATGAGAGAAATCTGGAAGAGTGCGACTCCCTCAACAGAGATGAGATGAGGCAGCAACTGATCGCTCTCAAGGGAGAGGGATTTTAAAAGATCATGGTATGCAGTCATCCATGGGTGATGGAAGATCAGAGTGTTTTACCCAAGCCTACCTTCTTCTTTGGTGATGCCGTCCCTGATGACATGACATACCAGAGGAGATGTTTTCAGTTCTCTTTCACAGAAGATGGTGAGAAGAAGACTGTTGCTACCTAGTCGACGTTTGATCGCACCGTCTCGATCATGAGCCTTGCCCCCACGTGCTCTAAAAGGGAAGATCCTCCAAGCTGGGTGAGAAGGACAAATGTAATCAAGACAGGGGTTTTTATTGGCGGTTCTCCTGGATATGCGGAGAAGTCGCCTACTGACATGGACATGTTGATGCCGGCCAGCGGTTACCAGGGCTCTGATTATCCATCGGTCGATTTGAGACCGGTGGGCCTTGGCATTTTGAGCGGTGACGGCAGCAATTGGGTGAAACCTTTCGACTTCGTGGCCATTTCAGTGCTGACTCCGAGTGGAAGTCGTGGACTAATCGCGTCCTGCTGATTGGTGGCGCCATTTTGAAGGAAGCCGGGATTTTTGATGTGGTCCGCGCCTTTAGGGAGACCGTGATCTTTTCCGACGAGGCCTTCATGGCTATGTTGGAGTCATTCCCTCCACAAACCAATACCTTCGTTGTGACGAATGGTGAGATTGGTTTCTCTTTAAAGGAGCTGAGTGCCATTACTGGATTGCCCATCCTTGGCAAACTCTATGAGGAGTTTATGCCGATCGACAGTGTCCTTGAGGAGCAGTCTGAGGAGTTCAGGCTTCTGTACATTTCAGCTCGTCGCCTTCTATGATTTTTTTAAGGAGAAGGAGGGCTTGAAAGTTAGATCCAGCAGTTTGAAGAGTTCTAGCTCTTCGTTCCCCAACTTTTTTAACAGCGGGGAGTCTTCTGATACTGCGACCGAAGAAGCCAGGGCTCAGGATCCAAGTTCGAAGAGGATCTTGGCTATGCAAGAAGAGTTGAGAGATTTCTGTTCGAGTACAAACGCCATATGTCCTGACATTGCACTGGGAGAGATCTCGCTATTTACCTCACTTATTGGCTTGGTGAGGCTATTTTTGCTGGAGGAGATGGAACGCATATCAGGCCGCATTGTATTTTTCCATCTTGTCAGATGGCGTTTTGAGAGCAGCTTGCTTTGGTGCCAGCTCTTTACTCCTACCTATGTACCGAACTGCAGGCTGCTGCTTTTTTGGTTCGGCTTGGGCTTCCTATGAACAAGGTATTTTCAGCCCACATCTTTTATTCATGGTACGTGTACCACTGTCCTGGTTTCTACCGGCTGGGTGCTGTACAGGATGATGATCCTCTGATGATTCGGCTGGCTAAGGGCAAAGCCGTGTCCGAATCACTTTTGTTTGCCCACATGAGGATCCAACGGTTCCGGGACGTCGAGATGGGGCAGTCTTCAGTGAAGCTTTCTCCGGAGTTGCGGAAGAAGGCTTTTGATTTTAGTGCCTCCCGAGACTCTACCAGGGCTGGGTCGGGAAGGCATTACTCCTTGACAAATGCAGAGAAGGAGTGGCTTTTCAGCATACGTGTCGGCACAATAGTGTACCGCAGACATCTTTTCGTCGACATCCAGCCATATGTACCTTCTCGCTTTGCTCTGCAGTTGGGCTTTTCTCAAGGCGTTGTTGGAGCGCCTTCAAGCATGGTGAAGCGCTTTGGAGGTTTACAGGATGGGAGAAATGCATGGGCTTTCGATAGTGCTGAAGACACTACAGCCATGATCTCTTATCTTGTGTTGTCGACTTCCCGGACTGCCGGCTTTGCGAAGTGGTTCGCGGAGAGCTTTTCGGCATATCGGGGGCTTTCCAAGAAGGAGCTTGATGTGAAGCTGGCATCTGGAAAAGGCCTTAGAAAGTCGGATGGCGTCTGGCGAGAGGAAGTTTGGGCCTTCTTTTCTGGAGATAAGCACAAGATAGGCTTTCTCGGTGACAAGGGCGTCATTGGTTCTGAAGCTGTTCGAGAAATACCTGATGAGGCTTTAGAGCAGCTAGAACAGGAGGAAGCTGAGCTTGATGCTTCGATGCAAACGGCACAGAGGCGAGCTTCCGTGGAGTCTACTGGCAAGAGTAGACCATCCAGTGAGGAGTCAAGTGGGAAACCTGGCTCTGACAGCGGGGCAGGTTCCTCCAAGAAGCGAGCCCGCAGGAGTAAGAGGAGAAGGAGTCATCATCGCAGCAAGGGGCAGCATGAGGACTCTCCTGACTTGGAAGTTCCTCTTTCTATCAGTGAGGATGTACCAATGGATGCTGAAAAGAAGCCGAGAAGAAGAGACCGTTGGTGAAGGTATAATTCTTCCTCTTTCTCTTTTTATTTCTTTTCATGGGATCTTTCCATGTCTTGATTTGTTTTCTCTCCCTGCTGCTCTCTTCTTTTTTTTTAGCAGAGGAAGATTTGGCGATGCCTGAGGTTCCAACCGATGAGGTGGTGACGGATCCTGTCGGGACAACTGAAGAAGAACCGAATCCAGAATCTCCAATTGGTATAACTTCTTTTGTTTTTTTTTTATCTGTGACTTGGTTTGCTAACACATTATTTTTTTTTTGTTAGCTGACTTGCCACAGGATTCCGATGACTTTGAACCATTGATGGACGCAAATGTTGAGGGTGCTTCCAATGAGTTCATGGAGGAAGAGTCTTCCGCCAGTCGTCGAAGAAGGTATTTTGTAGTAATAACCCTGATAATGATTTTCAAACAGGATCATATTCATACCTTTTTGTGTTTCCTTGGCAGGTTTTGAGGTGACAGAGGAGAGTCCGTCGCTTCCCTCAGAACCAGAGCAAGGGATGCCAGATGTCGATCCAGAGGTAGAGGCTCTTGGGACCAGTTCTGACACTGTTGAGGAGATACCTCGTGCGGAGATTCCTTCTCCAGCAACTCCGACTGGAAAGAGTTTTTTTGTTCCTCTTCCAATGGGGCATGATATGAGCAGCCGACCGATGGAGCGGGGCGAATCTTCAGCTAGGCCATCTCTTTTTTTTGCGAAGAAGGTGGTGGTGCGGGTTCTGAGCTCCTGGATTGAGACTCTCCTTGCTGGACACTTGGATGCCGGATTTGGCATGATCCATCATGTGCAGGAGATTCTCGGTGATGCCGAAAAGGCTGGTCTGGATGTCACAGGCTCCAGGGCGATCGTTGATAGGATCATTGCGCTGGGTGACAAGTGGGTTGAGACCATGGGTTTTGCTGATGACTAGTTCTTCAAGGAGATGTTCCTGGACCCTGCTGATAAGGCTAAGTCTTACCTAAATGAGGCTACACAAAGCAAGAAGCAGATAGTCCGAGAGAAGAACTTAGAAGAGCTAGCCATCATTGGGCTGACACATGACCTTAACATCCTTGATAGGGAGGTCGATGAGGCCAGGAAGCATCTTGAACATCTGAAGGCACAAGTCGCTGCTAAGTGGGCCGCAATAACAGAGGCTCGTGACAAGGAGAGTGCTCTGATTCGCCGGGTTGCAAATGCTGATCGAGTTCTTGAAAGGAAGTTTCAAGAGAACAAACAATGGTAAACTGCTCGGGATAAGCTTCCCGGTGTGAAAGAAGGATTGCAGCCTTCTCCAGCATCTCATGGCAACTTCCTGAAAAAGCGTGCCTTGGAATCCCTGACGGCTGAGGCCAAAATTTTGCTTGAGGAGCTGAAATCTTGGCTGGAGACCATTTTTGGTTGAGCTCCTATTTTTTTGTAACAGAAACTATCCTTCTTCCCTTTTTTTTTGTACCACATCTATTTTTTGGTACTCTCTTTTTTTGTAGTGCTTGTGAACACTTTCTTTTTTTTTTGGTACCGCATGTATTTTTTGGTACTCTTTTTTTTTGTGTAGTGCTTGTGAACACTTTCTTTTTTTTGGTACCACATGCATATATTTTTTTTGTACTTTTTTTTTTGTTTTCCCTACGCTCACTTAAATCTTTTTGTGAGGAAAGCAATTGCTAAATGGGATTCTTTTCTTTTTGTTTTCCCTACGCTCACTTAAATCTTTTTGTGATGAAAGTAATTGCTAAATGGGATTTTTTTTCTTTTTGTTTTCCCTACGCTCACTTAAATCTTTTTGTGATGAAGGTAATTGCTAAATGGGATTTTTTTCTTTTTGTTTTCCCTACGCTCACTTAAATCTTTTTGTAAGGAAAGTAATTGCTAAATGGGATTTGATCAAAAGCTTGTCATTTTGTAAAATCTTTTGTCAAATGATTGTTTTGGCATGGGGGCCAGATTTTGGTGGCATTGATAGCCAGTTTTGGTGGCATTAATAGCCTGTTTTGGTGGCATTTATAGCAGGTTTGTGGCATTAATAGCCGGGTTTTTTGAAAGCCAAGTTTTTGGTTTGTGGCATTGATATCCGGTTTTGTTTTGTGGCATTGATAGCCGGTTTGGTGGCATTTATAGCCTATTTTGGTAGCATTTATAGCCTATTTTGGTGGCATTTATAGCCGGTTTGGTTTTCAAAAATGCAAGTATCGACTAAAAGTCACCTCCCTGCTGACTGTTCTTGCAAGTATCGATGGAATGTCACATCCTTGCTCATTCGATTGCGAGTATCGATGGAATGTCGCATCCACGTGGATTTGGGTGCAAGTATCGATGGAATGTCGCATCCTTGCTTTTCAAAAAATTTTGATTTTACGGGTACTGACCTGATGTCGTTTCCCCATGATTTTTGAAATTTGTGGTTTTCTCGAACCTTTGGGTTATGGATATCAACTGAAATGTTGCATCTCCACGATTTTTTAGGTTTTTTCGAACCTTTGAAATTTGGGTTGTGGATATCAACTGAATGTTGCATCTCCACGGTTTTGGATTTTGCAAGTATCGACGAAATGTCGCTTCCCTGCAATTTTGAAAGTGTCGAACGTGGTTCGTATGCTTCCGATTTGTGCGAATATCGACTAAGCATCGCTTCCCCGCGGTTTTTTGAAAAACCATTTTTCTTTGTTTAAAGACACGAGGGTCATAAATTTTGACCTAAAACCATTTAGGCGGTAAAAGGTAGGGTGGACTAGGGTGGAAATCCCTGAATCCGGATTTTGTTTCAAACGATGAATTTTGGGTTCAAGGGTTGAAATTTTTGGTCAAGTTAGGAAAAGGTTCCTAAACTTGGAATTTTTTTTTTGAACAATGAAACGATGAAAGTAAGCATTGTTTAAATTTCTAGAAATTTCAACATTTGATATGAAAATTCTAAAAAGGGTGGGTTAGCGAGCGTGTAGCTGGAAACCGGTTTTGGCCGTACAGGCATTGCTCTTACACAGTTGGGTAAGTCTTCAAGGGTAGTACCACTTTAAGAACTTGTCGTTGATAGGCGGCATACATCTGTCACCCTCCATGTTTAGGAGTGCGTATGCGCCATTGGAGAAAACCTTGTCGATGACGTAGGGTCCCTCCCATTTTGGCTCAAACTTGCCTTTGGACTTGTGAGCGAAGACCATTGGTCTTTTTACTGCAAGAACCAAGTCACCCTTTTTGTAGGCGCATTGCCTGACCTTTTTGTCGAAAGATCCTGCCATGCGTGCTTGGTAAAGTTCAATGCTTTGTCGAGCTTCGAGCCGTCTCTCATCGAGATTGTCCAGCTCATAGAGTCATAATTTGACATTGCTTTCTTGAGTCATGTCATTTTGCAAGGATACCCTCAAAGAAAGAATTTGCACTTCCAAGGGTACGACAACTTCACATCCATAGACCAAGGAGAATGGTGTGTTATGGGTTGGTCCTCGAACGGTGGTTCGATAGGCCCACAAAGCTTTAGACAGTTTGTCGCTCCAGTCTCTAGTTTGTGACTAGAGACCATTTTTTTGATGATTTTGCAGAGTGTCTTGTTGAAAGCTTATGCTAATCCATTTGCTGCCGGATTGTATGGAGTCGAAGGATAGCTTTGAATTTTGTATTTGTCGCAGAACCTGTAGAATCGATGATCCCGGAATTGTTGTCCGTTATCATGGACTAATCTTTTGGGTATGCCGAAACGACAAATAATGTTGGTGCGCAGGAACTGAAGGACTGATGAGGTCTTCGTTTCGTTGAGCGCAAATGCTTCTGACCAATTGGAGAAATAATCCGTAGCGGCGAAGATGAAGCGATGACCTTTGCTTGAAGGGGGAAAAATAGGACCTATGATGTCCATACCCCAGGCTTCGAAAGGCCATGAAATCGCTGTAGGATGTAGCCATTCTGGAGGCATGTGAATGTAATCTCCATGAACTTGGCATTGTTGGCTAGCAAATTGCATTGCGTCAGCTACCATGGTAGGCCAGTAATAACCTAACACTTTTATCTGATCATAGAGGTTGGGACCAGCCTGATGAGCTCCATAAAGACCAGCATGAACTTCTTTGAGTGTTTCTTTAGCCTCTTGTTATGACAAGCAGCGTAGAAGTACTCTGTTGAAGGATTTCCCGTAAAGGATTTTTGAAGGAATATCCAAATGAAAGCTTGGGGTTCGCCTTTGGATGCTTACCCGTTCTTTTGGGTCTTCAGGTAGGATTCCGAACATAGTGTAATCAATGAACGGATCCTTCTAGGCGCCGATTGAAGTTTGAAGGATTGAAATCCGACTTCCAACCACTTGGTGGCATTCAGCAACTACTTGATGTGTGTTAAGAGGAGGAAGGATTCTTCTTTCGCACACTGTGATTTGCATGTTTTCCCCTTCTTGGATTGCCATAGATGCGGCAAGTCCAGCCAGGGCATCTGCACGTATGTTTTCACCTCTACAAATGTGGGTGATGTGACAGATGTCAAACTTTTGCAGAAGCGATTGTGCCTTATTGTAGCAAGGCAACAGATAAGGCTTCCTGACTTCAAATTTCTGATTCATCTAGTTGACGATCAGTTGAGAGTCTCCAAAAACTTCCAGCATGGTGATACCGGATTCGATGGCGAGTTCCAATCCTAGGATCAGAGCTTGGTATTCAGCTGCATGGTTTGTGCATGGTTCCAGTAGAGAGAAAGTGTGTGGATCATGTATTTGTAGGGGCTAACAAAGAGGATGCCAACTCCCGAGATCTGAAAGTCCAAGGGATCCTAACCCTAGAGGGGGGGTGAATAGGGTGATCTACACTTAATGACTAATTATGACCAATTTTAATTACTTTACAAGTAACTAGTCACATGTGATGATTAACATACAAAATACGGAAGCTTAAACAAAACAATCACCACTACACAAGGATTTATAGTGGTTCAGCCTCAATGCCTACATCCACTACCAGCTTGTGACTCAACACCCCACCGGATTTCCACTAAGTATGCTTTTCAATAGGCTAAGCAATAACCATAGCAATGTTGTTTTTCAAGGCTTAACAACAACCTATACAAGATGCTTTTCTAGGTTAAGCAATAACCTTTACACAATGCTTTTATATGGCTAAGCAATAACCTTACAAACAAATGATTTCTCTCAAAGAAAGTGTCTTGACAAAACACTCTAAGAGATTACAATTTAAGCTCAATTTAATTGCCTCTTAAATAGGCGGATATGAAAGTGTAAAGTTAACTCACACAACACTCTAAGTAATGCAAAGATGAATGCTCATGAAGTGTGTGTGTGAATACTTCAATCATGTTGAAAATGAAAGCTCAATCAATTTATGCTAAAAGCATTTAAAAGTTTAATGCACATAAAAAGATATGATTGAAGAAATATGCAAATCACATGTACCAAATACAAACTTGTAGAAGATATGAAAAATAAGGGTTCACAAGTTGTATGAAATTAATTTAGTCTAAACATGTGATGCATGTGCAATGTTGTTTTCAAAACCAAACTAATTCAACAAAGGTTTAAATGAATGAAAACAACAAGGAAAGATTCAAAACAAGTTAATGAATCATGACATAAAAGAAATCAAAGATTTTGGCAATGCATGATTAACAAAGTTTATAAAACAAACTTGTTTTGAAATCAAGGTGAAGAATCCTATGACTTAAACAAAGATTAAGGAAGTAGAGGATTCAACACATCATAGTTTATATGCTAAAATCATTTACCAATAGTTTAACAAAGCATAAAACAATGATTAATAAAAGGCAAAGCTTACTTGGTGGTTTAACTTCATTAATCCAAGCTTTAGCTTTCCTTAATGACCATTAGCCTTCCTTAGCTTGATCCCCTTTCTTTTGCCTCAAAATACCTCAAGAAGGGCTTCAAAGATCATAAAAAATGGCTAAGGAATGAACTCACTTTTATAGAAAAAGTGTTCAAACGGCTACCTGTCGGTCGACCGACAGGTTGGTGTCGGTCGACCGACACCTCAACGGTCAGATTCCAACGGTCAAGAAATTTACCGTTGTGCAGGTGTGGGTCAGCCGAAGGAACCGACAAGCTGACCTACAGTACAATTTTTTTCAGAAAATAGCTCTCTAGAATTCTAACCGAGAGGCTTTCGGTCAGCTTCTGAACCATGGTCGGTTAGCCGACACATGACCGACATGCTAACCGACAGTGTGGCTAAAATCCCAACTTTTGCACATTTCAAAGTATTTTCATGTAGGGATTTTTGGGCCATTAAACCAAGCTTGGAAACATGATTTTAAATCATCTAAGTGCTTTTAAAATCATGAAACATAAAAAGCCAAATATAATTTGAAACTTTAAAACATAGGCTAGCTTGATTTGTAAAAATTCTTCTAGAAAACAAATGCATCCAAGAGTTAAATCCAAAACATGCACAAACTATAAGATTTACAATATTTAAAAACAATGCATGTAGAAAATCAGATTTCAAGATATTTAACTCAATGCTTCTGTGAAAAATCATGAGATGCTAAAATGATAATGCATCCATCAAATTGCAATACACAAATCCCTAACAATCTCCCCCTTTGAAATTTGATGGCAAACCTTTTATATGTTGGCAAACTTTGCTCAACACTAAATTTTCACACAGTCTTCAACTCCTCCTTGGCTGGACAATCCTTGAAATCTTCTTGGATGCTTCTTCACTTTAGCTTGGGCTCTAGCTCTTTTTCTTCATTCTCCTTGATGCTTGGAGCTTGATCAATCTTCAAGCTTTCTCTTCATCTTCCTTTCTTTAGACCAAGCATCTTCTTTAGCTGCCAAGCTATCTTCATTTCATTTCTCCTTCTTTGACCATGCACTCTCCTTTTTGGCAAAACGTGCACTTTCTCCCCCTTTGCCATTAAACTTGAGCACTTTATCCCCCTTAATATTATTCTCCCCCTTTGCCATTAAATTGCAAAGTACCAAATGAAGAGGGGTACCTACACACATCAAAAATGAAATATATAATAGGGCATCATGCATGGGTAGATAGGCTATAAGGGTATAGAGCCAATATAAGGGTGAATGTGATCAACTATAATACTTCCTTAAAATGTTTACTCCCCCTCAATCCATACTCTTCTTTTGTCGAACTTTTGACAAGGATTTAACTAATAGGTGCAAGAAGAAGATGGTTTAACCAATTGAGGGTTAACTTCAAGAGAAGAATTAGATACCAATTGATAATGATAATTGACTATTAAAGTACAAATTGATCAAATTACCAATATAAAGATGCCAATTGTCGGATAAGCTATAGGATAATTAAAGAGCAAGGTCAAAAGGATATACTAAACATAGCATGAATCATTATAACTATGAAAATCATTATGCTATGAAAGTTTTGAATTCATTTCATACAGTCATTAGATATATCTATCATGCACAAGAGGAATGAAATGAAGTTCAATCATGAAGCCAAAACCTCACCATTAACCAACCAAAATTATGAAAACATAAACATGGTGGTCATGTGATTTACCTATAAGTGCAAGAGAGGAGGCAATCATGAAGATTATGATGCTCATGGAATGTGACATGGGATAAAAAAAACATATAACTATCAAGATCAATCCAATGTTCACAAGGTCTATCACAAACTCAAGATATGATACCAATTGTATATAGATGCTAATTGAAAATGATACCAATTGATTACCAATTGAATATGAAACATGACTAAGAGCAAGTATGTGACAAACACAAAATTCCAACAAGCAACATAAAATGATTATTCATCACTTTTAATGATATGACTAATGAGCATAGTGATGAACAACAGAAATTGCATAAAAGGATATAACTTTGTAAAGCATGCAATTTTCAAAGTGTCAAGATCATATGAATTCAACATCTAAGACATCCATCAAACAACAGATATAACTAAGAAATACAAGGAATGGATCTCAAAGAGGTTCATATGATCAAGCACACTACTATGAAGTTGAAACATGTATAAAGAATGATACCAATAAGAAAAATACACATGAATCAAACATCATAACCATCCATCTAAAAAAGAATAAAATGACTAGTAAGAAAAAATGGATGGATTTGAGAGTTCTAGTATGGTTTCTACACATATAATTAAGATCACAACCATACAAGAAACCAATAAACATTTGCATATAAAAAGAATGTAACTAAATGAGCATAGATGCAAAAAGTCTATCACAACATTCATTTCCAATTCTAAGAATATAAAATCAAAAGCATAAGGAAATGAGAACATGGAACATGCTTTCAAAAATATAACAAAGAAAGGTTAAAAGCATATCCATTCATACAATCTTCAAATCATAAACAAAATCCAACAATAGACAAAATGAGTATGAAATTGAAGAAAACATATTATCAATCATCAATTTGTATTATAACTACAAAGATTCATACAAATTGAAAACATATTTTCCATATCAAAGGATATAACTTAGTAAGTTCATGAAAAATCCAAATTCATTTAAATCATTTGTTTTCCAAAACAAATTTTACTAAGACATTCAAACAAATGATTTTTCAACAACAATTGATCATGAATAATCTAGCTATGAAAGCTCTTGAAATCACAATCAATTGATCATATCTAGAAATGCAATACAAGAAATATAACTCAAAGTGAGCAACAAGCAAATCTAACATGAGAAAATTATAACCATAATGATTTTGAAAACCATGATATTTAACTAGGATGGTGCATGATGACTAAATCAATTGATTACAAATAAACATTGCATTTTAAGAAATGTAACATTTAAAAGAACATAAAATGCAAATGCAACATAACCAACAAAATGATTTAACTATTAAGGAGTAGGTTGGTCAAAGAGGTCCAAGGCCTTAAGGTTTTACTAAATATATAACTTTAGGAATCCACCTAAGGTCTTAAGGGGGTTGGTCTTTGAGGTCCATCTTAAAAGTCTCAACAACTATTGGAGATTTGACTTGATAAATTTTCAATTTAGACTTATCACCATGATGTTTAGATTTAACTAAATTTGGCTTAGGTTGGTGATTAGTCTTTTGAGGTTGGTGACTTTTCTTCTTAGGGGATTGAGCCATTTTTCTTTTCTTCTTATTTTCTCCCTTTATTTGACTTTTGAATCTTAGATTTAACTTTGCAACTTTCTTCAAAAGTTCTTTCATGTTTTGATTTAAGGGAGATAGATTGAGAAGCTTTTTATTTATAGATTCTTTTAAAGTTGGTTTAACTTGTTTAAACTTTTTAGAATCTATTTTAGGAGACTCCTTTTTAATTGGTTTAACTTGTTTAATCTTCTTGGAGTCTTCCTTGGTTTTTAGTGTCCTATCCATCAACGAGTTTGATTTTACTTTCTTTGGTTCAAAGATGGGTTTAGACACATAGCTTCTTCTTTGTTTGCACTCAAACCTAAAATGCCCTTCAATGCCACAATAATTACATTTAGACATGGGCAAGGAAGTGTGAGTGCTAGAGAATGAGGACTCACCTTTCACAAAAGTGTTGGTGAATTTAGGGTCATGTGAAATATTCCTATCAAAACCAAGACCCATCCTATCTCGTTGAGATTTACCCAATTTAAATAACTTTTCAAATTTTTCTTCACTTTGGGTAAATTTGCACTCATACTTTTGTTTGTAGGTTTCAAGTTGAGTGACTTGGTCTTTAAGGGTTGAATTTTCATTTTTAACTTTTGTTAGTTCATGTTCAATTCCCTTAAATTTGTTTAGCTCTTCATGGGCAAGTTTTAATACAAATTTAACTTCATCAATAACATTAGATCCAAGTTCTAGAGTTTTTATCTTAATTTGTGCATTAGATAAGTTTTTCATAGAAATGGTTAACTTGGATTCTAAATTGTTAATGTTTTCATCTTGCCTTTTTACTTGATCTCTTAGTTTAAAATTTTCCTTATTAAGATTATCACAACCTATCTTTAATTCAATTAATTCATCTTGAGCATTTTGTAGGTTATGCAAAGAGATCATGAACTTAGAGTCTACACAATTTATTAATTCTTCTTTCTCTCTAAGTTCATCTTTAGAAGAGACTAATTCTTTGTTTAGTCTTTTAGATTCTTGTTGTAGTCTTTTATTCTTTTTAACAAGCTCTAAGGAAAATGTACATAATTCATCATAGGCTTGTTGAATGTCATCTTCATTTTCATTAATTTCTTCTTCTTTTAATTTAAGTTTAGATTCAAGTTGAGATAATTTAAACTCAATGTTTGAATCTCCAATAGATGGAAGAAGGAGGGGTCTAGAAGAATCTACACAAGAATCTACAAAGTCTATCATAATGGAATCCATTCTAATGATTTTCATAGAAAAACACTACTATGGTTCTAACTCAAGGATCTAGATGGAGAGGATCAACTCCGGGTGTTTAAGCCCGAAATAGAGTAACCTTGCTCTGATACCAATTGAAAGTCCAAGGGATCCTAACCCTAGAGGGGGGGGGGGAATAGGGTGATCTACACTTAATGACTAATTATGACCAATTTTAATTACTTTACAAGTAACTAGTCACATGTGATGATTAACATACAAAATGCGGAAGCTTAAACAAAACAATCACCACTACACAAGGATTTATAGTGGTTCGGCCTCAATGCCTACATCCACTACCAGCTTGTGACTCAACACCCCACCGGATTTCCACTAAGTGTGATTTTCAATAGGCTAAGCAATAACCATAGCAATGTCGTTTTTCAAGGCTTAACAACAACCTATACAAGATGCTTTTCTAGGCTAAGCAATAACCTTTACACAATGCTTTTATATGGCTAAGCAATAACCTTACAAACAAATGATTTCTCTCAAAGAAAGTGTCTTGACAAAACACTCTAAGAGATTACAATTTAAGCTCAATTTAATTGCCTCTTAAATAGGCGGATATGAAAGTGTAAAGTTAACTCACACAACACTCTAAGTAATGCAAAGATGAATGCTCATGAAGTGTGTGTGTGTGAATACTTCAATCAAGTTGAAAATGAAAGCTCAATCAATTTATGCTAAAAGCATTTAAAAGTTTAATGCACATAAAAAGATATGATTGAACTAATATGCAAATCACATGTACCAAATACAAACTTGTAGAAGATATGAAAAACAAGGGTTCACAAGTTGTATGAAATTAATTTAGTCTAAACATGTGATGCATGTGCAATGTTGTTTTCAAAACCAAACTAATTCAACAAAGGTTTAAATGAATGAAAACAACAAGGAAAGATTCAAAACAAGTTAATGAATCATGACATAAAAGAAATCAAAGATTTTGGCAATGCATGATTAACAAAGTTTATAAAACAAACTTGTTTTGAAATCAAGGTGAAGAATCCTATGACTTAAACAAAGATTAAGGAAGTAGAGGATTCAACACATCATAGTTTATATGCTAAAATCATTTACCAATAGTTTAACAAAGCATAAAACAATGATTAATAAAAGGCAAAGCTTACTTGGTGGTTTAACTTCATTAATCCAAGCTTTAGCTTTCCTTAATGACCATTAGCCTTCCTTAGCTTGATCCCCTTTCTTTTGCCTCAAAATACCTCAAGAAGGGCTTCAAAGATCATAAAAAATGGCTAAGGAATGAACTCACTTTTATAGAAAAAGTGTTCAAACGGCTACCTGTCGGTCGACCGACAGGTTGGTGTCGGTCGACCGACACCTCAACGGTCAGATTCCAACGATCAAGAAATTTATCGTTGTGTAGGTGTGGGTCAGCCGACAGGAACCGACAAGCTGACCGACAGTACAATTTTGTTCAGAAAACAGCTTTTTGGAATTCTAACCGAGAGGCTTTCGGTCAGCTTTTGAACCATGGTCGGTTAGCCGACACCTGACCGACATGCTAACCGACAGTGTGGTTAAAATCCCAACTTTTGCACATTTCAAAATATTTTCATGTAGGGACTTTTGGGCCATTAAACCAAGATTGAAAACATGATTTTAAATCATCAAGTGCTTTTAAAATCATGAAACATAAAAAGCCAAATATAATTTGAAACTTTAAAACATAGGCTAGCTTGATTTGTAAAAATTCTTCTAGAAAACAAATGCATCCAAGAGTTAAATCCAAAACATGCACAAACTATAAGATTTACAATATTTAAAAACAATGCATGTAGAAAATCAGATTTCAAGATATTTAACTCAATGCTTGTGTGAAAAATCATGAGATGCTAAAATGATA
Organism: Litsea cubeba; assembly: GCA_012931725.1. Lineage (NCBI taxonomy): Eukaryota > Viridiplantae > Streptophyta > Magnoliopsida > Laurales > Lauraceae > Litsea > Litsea cubeba. The sequence goes on from CM022952.1 coordinate 39,703,538, forward strand.
ATGCATCCATCAAATTGCAATACACAAAATCCCTAACAAGATCAGCTGCCTTTTTTCATTTGTCATGGTTGCACCGTCAAAGTACATGTCCCAGGACGCATTTTGTGAGAAAGTCTCCACATTGTAGACTGGTTCATCTGGAAGATCATCTCTGAGTGGAGAATCTTTAGGCAATGGATGCTCTACGAGGAAGTCCGCTAGAGCTTGCCCTTTGATTGCCTTTTGTGGTACATACCTAATATCAAATTGTGACAGAAGGATGGACCATTTTGCCAGTCGGGCATTGAGAGAACCTACTTTTGTGACAAGGACCTTCAAGAGGTTGATCCTCTAGACCAGGTAGACTATGTTGGAAAGCAAGTAGTGATGTAGCTTTTGTACGACGAACATCACTGCAAGGCATTCTTTTTCGACTGGAGAGTAGCGATGCTCTACACCTACTAGCATGCGGCTGAGGTAGTATAGAGCAGCTTCTTTTCTTTCATCATTTTCTTATGCAAGTAGAGCTCCCAGAGAGTGATCAAGGACTCTTGTGTACAAGATGAATGGTTTTCCAGTGGTAGGAGCAGCTAACCCTGGAGGTTTTGTCAGGTATGACTTGATATCTTGGAATGCAGCTTCACAGTCAGCATCCCAGACAAAGTTTACACCTTTTTTCATCAACCGGGAGAATGGACTGCATTTCCCCGAAAGATTGGAGATGAACCGTCTAATGTAGGCCATCTCCCTCGAAGCCTTTTGAGTTCTTTCAAGATCCTCGGAGAGGGCATTTCTAGAATGGCTTTGACTTTTATGGGGTCAAGCTCTATTCCAGCTTTCCGAACTAAGAGTCCGAGGAACTTACCCGACGAGACGCCGAAGAAGCATTTCAAAGGATTCTTTCGCAGTTTGTGTTTACGAAGCCGGAAGAAGACTTCTCGAAGGTCTTCGAGATGATCTTCTTTTCTTTTGCTTTTGACGGCGAGGTCATCAACGTAACATTCAACCGTCTTGTGCTGCATATCTTGGAATATCTTCATCATAGCCCTTTGATATGTGGCACCAGCATTTTTTAGACCAAATGGCATGACAGTGTAGCAATACATGCCAAATGGGGTCCGAAAGGATGTATGTTTTTCATCTTCAGGATGCATCTTTATCTGATTGTAGCCAGAGAAACCATCCATGAATGTCATTCGCTCGAATCCACAGGTATTATCAATCATTACCTTTGGTATGAGGAGCGGGAACTCATCTTTTGGGCATGCGCCATTCAGGTCTCTATAGTCAACACAAACCCTGATTTACCCGTTCTTCTTTGTCACGGGGACAATGTTGGCCAACCATTCAGGATGTTATTCCTCACGGATGAAGCCGACGCTTTTGAGTTTTTGAACTTCTTGTTCAATTTTATCCATCACATCTGGACGGAATCTTCTTTGGCCTTGCTTGACAGGCTTGATGTCTTCTTGAAGATTGAGTTTGTGGACTGCTATTTTGGGGTCTAAACCAGGCATTTCAGCGTAAGACCATGCAAAGCAATCAACAAACTCACGAAGAAAGGCGATATACTCGGGTAACTCATCATCCTTTATATTCTTGCTTATGAATACAGGACGTGGGTTATCTGGTGTTCCCAAGTCTATCTTTCGAACAGGATCTTCTGTTGGAAGGTTCGAAGGAGGTTCCTCCACAATATTTTCGGAGGCTTCCAGCTCAACGAAACCTTCTGGGGTTTCAAGGGCATTTCCAGACCAAGGTTTTGTTCCTTTCCACGGGTCTTCTTGATCGGGAATTTTCCCAAGGCTTGCTATGAGATAATCCCAATCGCCTGTTGAAATCGGGTCGAAGTAAGGTACTTCTTTTGAAGACGAGGATTCTTCTGGTCAGAAGACCATACATTTGTGCCATCAGACAATTCCTCCTCATCGTCAGAGAAATCGTACCAATTGGACGAGCTTCCTGGTTCTTTGTCAGGTGACTCATCGAAGAGATATCCAGGGAGATCGATGTCTTCATGGATTTGAGATGTTGAGGCTTGGTCAGTAAATTGACTTTTAAGCCTTTGTGTCAACTGTCTCAGAGGAGTGTCGGGATCGTACCCTAGCCCGTGTGAAGACTATTCTACATAGCCATAGAGTCTCCAATCTTCCAGCTGGCTTTTGGTCAAGACGGGCCTCAATGGCGTGAGAATACCGCGTCCTTCTCCCAAACCGACTGGGTTTTGAGTGTCATAGCCCATTTTCTTCATAATAGCTTATGCCACAGAACTATATAAGGATAGTTAAGGCATACCTTCATTTTGGAAAGGTTCAAGCACGGAGTTTGATGGAGAAGCATCCGATCTATGGAAGAAGATCGGCTTTTCCTTTGCTAAAGTTGCTAGAACAACGAAGGAAGCTGACATAGGATCTTCTATGTCAGAAGTTGTCTCCATTGGAGTAAGAGCAGGCTGAACTTGCTGAGTGTCAGCTTGGCTTGATGATGTGTCGTCTTCTGGCTCTGAATCCAAATCCGTGTCTTGAATGATAGACACGAAAGAGACAACAAATTTGCCCCCAGGCTTTTACTCTGCCTTCTTCACTTTAGTTGTGATGACCAGAGGCTTTGAAGGTTTGAGGGAGATGATGAGGGAGTTTGAATGCTCTCTTCGGATTTACTGGATGGTTTGTTTTCTTCCGGTGATTGTTGAGGAGCCTTGCCTTTATCTTTCTGGAGATTTTCGGCAAAGGGTGCTGTGTGCTTCTCCTCTTCTTCTTTTTCACCTTCATACATTTGTGAGTCTGCGAAGTGGACTTCTTTACCTTTGAAGGGTTTTCTGTCCGTAAAGACTAGATGTATCATGCCGTCGTCGCCAACAAACTTAATGCATTGATGTAGAGTTGAAGGGACAACATCATTCTCGTGGATCCAGGGGCGTCCAAGAATGATGTTGTAGCATGAAGGGGTTTTTATTGCATAAACAGTGACCTCAGAGATAAGATCACCAATCTGCAACTTGAACCTGATTTTACCGATAGGCCTTTGAGTACTCCCATCGTATCCAAAGATAGATACAGATGTGTGGCTCAGTTTGCTGGGTGGGATGCCCAACTCTTCGAGAGCCGAAGTGGAGATGAGGTTGAGTGCAGAATCTGGGTCGATCTAAACTCTGTGCATAGGCATTTCCTTGATGTACCCTATGAAGTACAGGGGTCGGTTGTGCCTTGTTTCGCCAAGTAGGAGGTCGTCCTTAGTGAAAGCGATGGTTGCACTGGCTGCTTTTTTAACCGAGAGGCATTCAATGCATGATCCCCTCAGTTTTCTTCTTTTCTCCCTTTGAGGAAGCTTCTGAGTTTTTGACCCGGTAATCCATTTCAATTTGGAGGACTTGCGGGGCATGTTTGTCGACATCCTCATTCAGCTTTTTTAATTCTGAAATGAGATTATTAAGAGTGTGCAGAGACATTCGCAATAAATCTAGGATGTGCAGACGTGCAGGTATGTGCTTGAAGTGTTCAATCAAGTCATACTTGAAAGCCTCCTTAGGGCCTACATGTTCATCATTATTGCCACTAGGGGCGCTTACAACATCTTTTCCCGAAGGATTTACATATGTAAAGGAAGATTGGTTGTAATGTTTGTGGTAGTCCCAGCCAGACCGGGTGCCTCTACCAATTTCAAGAGCTTCTTGAGAAGGGTCTTCGTTTAGAAGATTGTCTTCAGGATCAAGAGGCTGTCGTTTTTCATTTGCTGAGGATGTATCAGCAACAGAGTTGCCATCCTCAGTGATTGTGTTGCATGGAGCATTTTCCGGGAACAAGTCCTGAACAGCATCCAGCAACCTTTCTTCTTCGTTGACCAATTCATTGTCCCAAGCATCACTAGTTGGGAATTCTTCAGTCGGGAAGGGTGTGAACTTTGAAGTCATAGTCTCAGGAGAAGAAACCTGAGAGGGTGTCGTCTCAGTGAAAGTCACGTGAGATAAGGTGGCTCCAGAAGATACATTGCCAGGAGTTGTCAGAGTGTAAGTGATCTCATCAGACGATGCTTCGGAAGAGTTATAATCCCGAATTATCACATTACAGGAAGCTCTGACAGGAGATGTTGTCTAATCGGAGTCAGACTCATCCTCGGATGTAAGAGGATCGTCTATCCAGCAATTTTCTCCATTTTTAGGAGTTAAGGGAGGATGTACCTGATGGTCTTCAGGGACTTTAGGCTCTGGATTGCGAGGAAGCTCGTTGGCGCGGTCTTGCTCTTGTTCTAGAGCGAGATACTACAAGATCCTTGCATATTCTTCAAGATCAGGCATGGGAGCCAAATCTTCTTTTTCGTCTGCTCTTTGTGGCTCAACATAGTTGATTTCCACTAGAGCAATGATGGATGGTGGGCCAGCAGCATTTTCTTATACAGCCTCTTGGTATTCTTTATCATCAGACCAGGATCCTTGTGGCTGTAGGGGGTTATACCAGATTACTGGCATAAGATGAGTCTCAGGAACCCATTCTTCATCGGAGAGATATTCTCCTGTTTCAAGGGACTCCTCCCACTCGTCAATGTAGTTGGATTCGAATCCATCATCGGTGTCGCTGGACTCGTATCCATCAATGGAGAATCAAACTACCGAATTGCAAGAGTATGATGCCTACCGCGTGGCTTCTTCTTTAAATTGAGGTGGCATGAAATCACTGAGAGTGAATTTTCTTACCCCCTTTGAAGTCTCTGGAAGGGACGTTTTTGTTGCCTCCAGTGAAACAGTAGTAGAACCCTCTACCTTTTCTTTGACTTCTTGTTTTGGCTGGGTCTTCTCTTGCCGTTTGAACTTGAGGAGATGTTTCCTAGCCTGCCTTCGCTGTTGAGCTATAAGCTTTGTTTTCACGACCTCCTAATTTTCATCTTCCAGGAGATCGGGCTGTATCCATATGGGTTGTCCGTCTGGTTTCGAGTAAGGAACCAGTTCCTCGGACGCTTGGATTGTGTTTATCACCTTGAAGGATGTAGTGATCTTCTTCTTCGGTGATTTTGATGTTTGTCCACATGTCACCATGTTGACGGAGGCAGACCCATAGTTTTTGCCAGAGGTGATGACTCCGTTTTTCCACATCTCGTTTATTTTCTCCCTCACAACGAAGCATTGATTCAGAGGATGCGAGATCATCTGATGATATGGACAGTACCGAGGATCGTTGGTTTTGCCAACATCACCCAGTCTATGGGTTCAGGCAAGGTGAGCTTGCCGTTTGCCACAAGAGCCCCGAAGATTTTATCAACATCTTCATCGAACGGATATTTCTTTTCTACTCGTTCTTTGAAGGCATCAGAGAGTTCAGTTCTCCTACCAGGAACTTTGTTTTCAGCTTTCTTTTGTGGCTGAGGAGCTGACTTGGTCTGTACATTGAGGATCTATTTTTTCTTTGGTTTTGAGGTTGCAATGGCGGTTGGCTCTTTTCTTGATGATTTCTGACTGTTGAGGTCTTTAATCACTGTTTCATCTTCCATGGAAGCTTCCAAGAGTTCTCCCAGGTTTTTTGATTTGTTGCCGATGATCATGGAGCAGATTCTGGCTCTCATTTTGTTTCGGCAGATGTCGACTAGCGACGCTTGTGGCAGTACATCAGAGCATTTGTACGCCATTGCTTTCCACTTATGAATGAAGTCATATGTTGACTCATTCTCCCCCTGTTTTAGGCTGCACAGCTGAGCCATAATAGCGGGATGATCCTCACCTTTGAAGTGAGTCAGGAAGCGTGTCTCTAGCATGGCCCAATTTTGAATGGAGTCCTCCAGCAGAGTGGAGTACCAATCAAAGGCCGTACCTTTTAGGGTACTTGCAAAGAGGCGGATCTTGAGTGCATCTTGATCCGCGATAGCTCCCGTCAAGATCTTGAAGTGGTTGACGTGCTGTCTGGCTGATCCTTCCCCGTATATGTTTGGAGAGTAGGATGCTTGAATTTTGTAGGGAACGGGACCGAGTCCATCCATAAAGGATATGATGGCTTGATCCCATGCTCCTTGAGTATATCCTCTTCTTTTGCTTTGGCGAGGATACTGTCTACGTCCTTTTTGGTAAGGGCGCGTGACTCATTTTCTTCTCCATTTACCTCATCGTCTTGATGATTCAGAGGAGGTTCATTGTTTGCCTGATTTTGGAAGGCGAGGAGAAGGTTTTCCATCAGAGTTTCAATCCTCTGCTGGCCTTGTTCCAACTGCTGGATGCTTGTGATCGCATCGTCTTGAGGTGGATTGCGGGGTGGTGGCTCAGAATTTGTAGCCAAGACGTTCATCCCTCGTGATTCGAACGAAGAAACTATACTGGTGACTGAGCTGGGGCTCATTCTTTTTGATGAAGAGCTTGAGGAAGGATCACTCTGCCGTCCTTTGCTTAAAGGAGCAGGGGATTCTTCTGAATGTCTTCTTGTCTTGGAGACGTTGCGAGTCACCGGACGTTGGACATGGATTTTTGTTGCTGACTTTTGGCGTCTTCTGGTTTTTCCAACCATATGGACGACAGCAACTTGGTTGGGTCTTTCTTTTTCGACCCATTTGGGAGAGACTTGAAGGGTAGGAGGCTGGGTCCTTTGCTTCTCTAGTCTCTTTTGTCGATACGACGCGCGGCGACGTATGCGACGAGCAATTTGAGCTTCGGTCAGCTCTGGCTGGGCTTTGACAACGAAGGATGTGCTCCCTCGGGCGCAGCAGCCGAGCCTGTCTTCTTTGTAGCTGGGCAAGGACAGGATGCGAACCCGATCCTTCGCCTGCTACAGCAAAGCTTTGAGTTTTTGGAGTTCGGCCCCTGTAGAGATGAAGGGTCGAACTATAGGTTTGTAGGCCTTAGCAGGTGCTTGCAGAGGCCTTGTGATGCATGACTTGATTTTGGGCTTGTAGGAACAAGCCGGCTCATGCTGGTTTGACTTGGGAGTCAGGTTGGAGATGGGTCTCTCCTCTTTCATGTAAACAGGAGGGTAGAACTGGTTCTCCTTGAGTGGGGCCAGGTATGCTTGCTTAGTAGATGTTTGGGACCTTCTTTGTTTTGGTGAAGGTCTTGGGGACCAAGTCTTGGGATAGACATGGTCGTTTGCGGGTCGAGGCTTCGTGGGGTTGCCACGGGCTTCGGGCCTTCTGGTGCTCGCCTTTGGTGTCACAGTAGTGACACGTTGAGAGGCGAGTTTCTGCTTCTTGGAATGAGCAGTTTGTTCTTCGGGAAGTGGGAATGGTCCCAACGTCCTAAAGACAATAGTCCAGGGAGTCGAGGTCGACCCGGAGTTCAGAGAGTTGTCGAGGGAGTTGACGCTTCGGCAACTGATGGGGCACTTGTAGGTGCGCGTGGTTTGCTTCTGTTGAAGCATGAGCTGGTGCTTGTTCTCATCGAAGGTAATGGTTAGTGAAGCTGCCATTGTTAGTTTTCGAAAAGTTTCTGAAACAAGACCACATCCATTAGTAATCACAAGAATATAATGATCATAAATGGGAAGTTCTATGGTTTTGTCTTTTCAAATCGCTCGAGGGAGATGACTTAAGCAATATGAAGAAGGCAAAACGCCATAGATGGTACAATTGTTCTGATCGCAGGTATGGTAAGCCCAGAATGAGCATTCCAGTGACTGCTAGAAGCAATTGTGAACTTAAGTTCGACTTATCGAGAAGCAGAGCTTGCTCGATGTAAGAAGAATACAAAGTTGGAGTTACAAATGTGCCGGTCGCGAATACAGTAGACCCTGAAAGGGTGTACTAGTACCGCTAGACACAAATGTTTGGAGACCGCATCCATGAGATGAGATTCTCTGTTTTCAAAGGTCAAGATTGGATTCATCAAAGAGAGCAGATGGTATTCCGATCCAAATACGGTCTCAGAGATTTCTGCGAGCGCCAATACTCAGAAGGAAATGAATCATAATTTCTCGGATCTGAATCCAAAAATGACGAGTTTTTTTTTTTTTTTTTTAAAGGCCAATATCGGGTTCATCAAAGAGAGCAAAAGGTACTCCGATCTGAACACCGGCTCAGCGATTTCCGCGAGCGCCAGCGCTCAGAAAGGAGAAGACCAGAATTTCTCCAATCTAAACCCAAAATGACGGAAGGTTTTTTTTTTTTTTTTGAAGATTTTTTTTAAGTCTTTTTTTTTTATTTTTTATTTTTTTATTTTATTTTTTTTTAAGATTTTTTTTTTTAAAAAAAAATTATTTTTTATTTTTTATTTTTAAAAATCTTATTTTGAAAAAAAAATTATTTAAAAGACGAGAGAGTACACATAGGCCTCCTAACCTGATCTTATGAAATCTCGATTGATAGAATTGCCCCCAGGTAAGAGTATGATTACTTAATGAACTCGTTTGGAGGACCCTTGCCTAAAACAGTCAAGCTGTCTCCACACTCTAGACAAGGCTTTTCTTGAATCAACCGTGATCAAAGAACGCAGTTGGTTTAACCTTAGTGGTCTATGTCTTTGTTTGTTTTTTTTTATTTTTATATTTGTTTTTTCTTTAATGAACTCATCGAAGAGAAACAATGGCCCAATCCCTGATCCAAACACGGTCTCAGCGATTTCCGCGAGCGCCAGTGCCCAAAAGGGAGAGGATCAAAGTTTCTCAATTTTGAATCCAAAATGAGAAATCTAATTTTTTTTTCTTTTTTTTGTTTTTTTTTAATTTCTAATGAACTCATCGAAGAAAAACAATGGTCATTTCCACAATTCGAACCGGCTCAACGATTTTCGCGAGCACAGAGACGAAACGAAAAGGATCAAAGTTTCTCAATTTTGAGTCCAAACTAAGAAATCTGATTTTTTGTTTTTTTTTGTTTTTTTAATTTCTAATGAACTCATCGAAGAAAACAATGGCCATTTCCACAATTCGATCCGGCTCAACGATTTCCGCGAGCATAGAGACGAAACGAAAAGGATCAAAGTTTCTCAATTTTGAGTCCAAGCTAAGAAATCTGATTTTTTGTTTTTTTTTTTTTTTGAAAAGAGAAAAAGTGGAAATAAATTCAAAGAATTAGAAATTTCCAAAAAATCTCATCTCATTTTTTTTAGATGCGGAATCCAACATAGGCCACCAATTAGAATGTAGCCAAAGAATCAAGAAAAGAAGTATATGTATAGAGCAATAGATATGATATGCAAATATTTTAGTTCTAGCATCGTGTTCTCAAATGAACGGGTCCCACCGGGTGGAGCCAGCTTGATGGAACGGCGCATTCTGCTCGGTTCTACCGGGGTCGGCGGACGTGGGAGTCCGTTTGGGTATGACCCTTTCGTAATCGAGGGACAGAGGCGTGCATCAACATTTTTTTGTGTGGGTGTGCCAGATTTTCTATTTTACTTGGAGTTACAAGTGGTGATCCGGAGATCGACCTTCGCAAGTAAAAAGGAAATCAACTTATTTCAAGTTTTCCATTGCACATATATTTAAGAAAAGAGACATTTTCTTGATTTGCCGTTGTACGACCCAGACCTGAGAGACCTCGATTAGAGTTAATTAAGTTGTGCATTAGCTTTAAGTGTGTTTAGCGGGTTTTAGTTAAGTTTGGGATTATAATAGCTTTGGGGAATTTTGAGAGCCTTTTTACTTGTGGGACCCTTTGGGGGTTCTTGCTACGAATTGTGTAAGACTTGGGGTTTACCGATGATTTCCAAGAATTGTGTTTTTAACCCCATTTGACTTATCTTGTTAATCCCTACAACTTTCATGTTGACATCATTCCCATTCGAGAGCCCTAAACCCGACTTTTTGCAATTCGAGGGCAAAATGGTCTTTTTACCCAAAATCTGGACACTAATTTCAATGTCACCAAAACGTGCAAAATATATACTTTTTGGAAACTAGAAATTTCGACGATCAACTTTGTCTTCTTCGTCGAATCCGTTTGAAGCCCCCGAAAGCCATGTTTTTAGCCCGAGAAGTCTTTTAAGTTGTGGGCCCCATCCCCACTTGCTATATAAGGAGAGCTCTCCTCTTCATTCTCCCCTTCCTTGCTAAAACCCTAGAAGGAGAGGAAGTCCCAGCCCTAAGGGTTTTTCCCTTGTCCCTCTTGCTTCCATCCTCATAAATCACCACAGGAGCTCTTCCTAATCAAGAAATGGAGGCTACAATATTCTTCCTCACCTCAAGAGCTTTCTATTGGTACCATTTGTGAAGACATACCTCACCATTGGAGCTTCTTGTGAGCTCTACCTATTTGAAACACTTTTAGGTAAGTGATCCTTCCAATCTTCTAGATTTGTAATCTCCTAGCCCTAGAGAGACTTAATCTTGGCTATTGCAAACTTTCTCTTTCTATTGTTTGGTTTTGATGGTTTTAGGGTTTGTATTTGGGGGTTTTGTGTAGATTTGGTGTCTTCGGTTGGAGAGGTGTTAGTGGCTTGATTTTCTTAGCATTGGACATAAGGCAAGTGGATGAAACGATTCTTATGTGTTTATCATGTTTTACGAAAAACTTTGATTTATCTCCATTGATAGTTTTAATGGTTTGACATGCTTAATAGTTTGATTCTAATGATTATTGAATGATGAGTTGATGAGTTGAAGAGGTCGAGAAAGGGCCCAAATATTCATGGAGTTGTGTTTTGAAGAAAGGGAAAGAAAGGAAATGGAAGGGGATTGGGCACTTCAGGTCCGATCGATCGGACTGTAAATAACTGAGAGCATCTCAGGACCGATCGATCGGACTGTAAATAACTGAGAGCATTTCAGAACCAATCGATCGGCCAATGAGTCCGATCGATCGGACTGAAATGAGAAGAGCTGCAAAAAGGGAATTATTGGACCGTTCTTCAGACTCACTTCAAGCCCATATTCAAGTCCAATTCTGCCCTATCCCTTCTCTAATTATTTGAAGCCATTGAACCTGTAATGATGCATAGAAGCCCATGAAAGATTTGGGTAAATTGGGATGTGATGTAGTGGGGAGGTATTGTTTGGAGCCCCAATGCTATTTAAGGACTTGTAAGGCGTTGTATGAAGTCCGGAGGAAGGAGAAACCTCATCTTGGAGATTCGGTGAGGATTTCTAGATTGGTCAATGTGCATATGGACTCGGAATGTCTCTAATTCCTAAAGAGTACCAATTTATATCATGACCGACATACGGGACCCGATTCACACTGACTCAATTCTGGGAACCTCATTGTCTAGCCCGAAAATATATGAGAAACCATTCTTATTCGATTTTCAACCAAACTCCTGTTTTTAATTTGAAGCCCATGTGATATGACTAGACTGTCCCGAGAATATTAAAATTGATCTGTTTAGCTTTTGCTAACCTGTGTGTGTCAACCTGATGTGAATATGTATTTGTGCCTATTGGCACCCCGTTCCCTTACTATGCATTTGATTTGATTTCTCGTATTTGACCTATGAGTCGGCACCACTGAGCTTGGACAACCTTGTCGGTTTGATCCACCGACTTGGAGATCCTTCCTCACCCGTTAGTCAGCTGCAGTCTGGAACCCGCAGAGTTTTTACCCGGTTCGCTACCGTGGTCCCGCAGAGTATATATATATGTCTATTATAGTATCTTATCGTTGCTCCTCCTCACCTTGTGTGACTGAGGTCAATGTTCCCGTAGGGTATTTGCTCTCTTCACTTTAGTGAGAGAGGATTTAGCTTTGTGTGGTTGCCATCTTGACAGTTCCTTATTCTTGGTACCTCCATTGTTTTATATCGTCCATGTCGTTATTTAATAAATGATGCATTATCTTTTATGAAATTCATTATTTATGCATAGGTTTTTCTAAACCCTTGCAAAATATCATTGTTTTGTTATTGCCATATCTTTTCACCCACCTGCCAGACCGTCGTGTCTGATCCATTTATTTTGGTACTCTGGTCCCGAGCTTATTGCCATCGAGGAGGAGCCTGAGGAGGAGGTCGGTGAACCGCAGCGTGTGATAGAGTGGCAAGCCGATGATGTCATGTAGACATTCGTTCGGGCCTTGAGAACGACACATTTTGGGAATTATGATATCATCTTTTGGGTTTTATTGGTTGTATGGTCTTTGTTGACCATTATCTTTGGGGAAATTAATCAACTGATCTTTTGTATATACAACTAACTTTACTTTTGGGAAATTTGCTTATGATCATTGCTCATTCTGATATCTTGTCATGTCAATTATGAATCAGTCTTAATTATGGAATGGAATAGCATTAATATGATTTGCTACACGCTTCCGCATTCTTAAATACGTGTTTGATATGTTTTTATGTGAGATGTAGGGTAAAGATAATCCTCACCGCGGAACCCTGTGGGAAATCACGTGCACGGATTAATGTTTTCTTAATTCCGAGTGCGAATTAGCCAAAGAGATGCACGTGGCACGGCATCATCAGGTCCTAATCCCATATTTGGATTCCCTAACCCGGTCCGGGGACACGACAGCCGTGAAAGGCGATTTTTTAGCATTTATAGCCGATTTTGGCGTTTATAGCCGATTTTTTGCGTTTATAGCCGATTTTGGCGTTTATAGCCGATTTACAATTCTTATCAATAATGAAAGACAAGAGTTGTGATTTTTGTCTCTTTTGAAAAAATACAAACTAGAATGAAAAGCAAGAAAAGGAGGATCTAACTTCTCAGGAGATTGTGGGGGACCCGTTCAGATTGACGGTCGCAAGCCATGTGTGGACTTCGCCATCATCCATGCAGATGAGAACAGAGGATGCTATTGATTCACTTGGCTTGGCTATAACCTCAGGTTTTTAGAGGACAAAGACCAAAAGGAGGTCCTATGTCCAATAAAAAGCTAAGTAGACGGGCTGAAAAGCCACGTCTAAGCCATTGGAGGCAGAAGGAGAAGGCAAGGACCTTGGGGGGGATACCCCCCAAGGGACTTTTGTCACCTTGTAGCGGTGGTCTGTGTAGAACTTCCGCAAAGTTTTCTCTCTTTGATGCCTTTTTCTGTCTGAATTTTCGGATTTTCTGCAGTCTGATTAGCCAGAGGAGATTAACGGCATTTAATCGCCTTTAATCGCCATAATGGGAGGAGTTTCATGGTTTAAATGCCATGAATCTCTTGACTTGTAACTCCCGGATGCTTGCTTCTGATTGGGCCTTCCAAAGAAATGGATTAATGACTGCAATAAAGCTAGTCAATTAATCGCATTAAGTGGTCGCCGAGCAGTTGAAGAGTCGCGGGCCATGCCACGTCTTTTGGGATTCTTTTGGTGATGATCACCGATGGATCTTCATGTAGATCGACGTCAGATGAACATGTAACTTCAGGTATTGGTTGCCAACAGCGGGTTGGTGCAATCTGTCATGTCGATTCTCGATCGGCCGGCTAGAAAGCACACTTTTTTGGTTGTCCGATTGGCGATCAATGTTGATTTTGATACTCTTGATGATTGACCCGTGATTTTGACGGATGTCAGAGAATTTGGTGTCTCAAAAGTATGAATTTTGGAAAATACCAGATGTCAGACGCTTCGAATCCCAAAAAAACGATGAAAAACGGAGTTTTCGGGGCCCACCCGGCGATCCCGGGCTCCAGGGTCGCAGGGGCCTGCGACCCTGGAGGGGTTGTCCCCCTTTTTGCCCCGTTTCGCGTCCGTTTTTGCTGTTTTTTTATTCGTTTTTCTTCTGTATTTTTCCTTGACATTTTTTTATCATTTATTGGCCTGATTTCCCTGTAGAAAACCTGATGAGAATCCTTGAATTTTGTTTTGCAAAGTTTCCAATTTTCCGAGAAAGCCGAAGACTTTGTCACGCAGAGCTGCCGATTTTCTGTCAGAAGTTGAGACTGGGTCAAACGATGTCGAAATGACCTGAAATTTGGGGTGAAGCCTCTTGAGCAATAAATAAGACCAACCATAGGCTTTTGTTTGAGTTTTGAAGCCGTTTGGGGTCCTATCACTAGTAGACTTATTTTTATCGCGATGAAGATGTCGCGGCTTGATATGCAGTCAAGCGATGTCCGATTGACTTGAAATTTGACAGGGAACCTATTGGAGTCATTTTAAGATGATCCACAGGCTCTGTCTTGGAAACCAAGGTCCCGGGGAGCTTCGTCGCCAAGAGGCCTGATTTGGCTTCCGAGCGTCAAAGTCTGGTCAAATGTTGTCGAAATGACCTGAAATTTGACGTGTAGCCCTTTGTAAGCATTTTTGAAGCCGTCCATGTGCTCTATCTGATGAGTGATGGCCTCGGAGGTTCTCACCGCCAAGAGGCTTGATTTAGCTGTTCGAGGGTTGATGTAGGGTCAAACGTTGTCGGTTTGACTCGAAACTTGACGTGGAGCCTTTTGGATGTATTTTGAGACCATCCATCGGCTCTGATCGAAGATTTGGTGTCTCCGATGCTTTCGCCGCCTGGAGCTCCTTTTCAGCTGCCGAAGAAGCAAAGTTAGGCCAAATGATTTTGAAATGACCCGAAACTTCTTGTGTACTTCTCTTTTAGCTATCTTGAAGGATCTTGCATCCCCCCTGGGATTAGTGATAGAAGTTACATAAGAGGTGATTATATTCGCTCCATGCCTACGCCTTCTAGGGCGATATTTGTTTGGAGACCTTCTGGGAGTCTTCTCGTCGTCGGACCCTCTTTTTCTTTTGGAACTGCCCGAGCTAGATGACAAAGCTGAGCTGGAAGGTACTTTTTTGATGCTATCGAAGTACCTCGCAATCTTTTCTTCTGTTGCTGGGAAAGTCTTCCTCGGAATGTAAGTAAAAGCCTTGAAGGAGTTGTCTCCCCAATCTTACTCTGGAGGCGAGGCCCCTTGGTTATTACATTGTGGCCTTGACGGCAGATAGATATTATCTGAAGAGTGAGTGCTGGCCTTTTCATATTGAATCACAGCCATTTTCCCTCTTTCTTGGGAAGAGAGGATAACACTCCGGGGAACAAGCCTCAGCACTGATGCAAGCTGTCCATCATTAGATTGTTCTTTTGGTTTTCTAAGGGCCGGAGCCTTTGATGAGCAAGAAGCCAATGTTGTAATTCTTGAGGATGATTCTTTGAAGCAAGAGTTCCATAAGCAAGTGCATGAGACTCTTTTACTTTAAAGTTCCGAAGAAGAGTGAAACTGACCCCACTTTCATTGACCAGTAAGTGATAGCTCTCAGGTTCGCAGAATGACCGATGGAACCAACTGAATCCACTCTCGTGACATGATCGAAGTTCGATCCACCACTTTGGGGAAAGAGATGAGACGGTCTACCCGCCTTTACACATACGAGGAATCACTCACTGACGGACAAGAGGTCGACAACGTGAGCTTTACTGCCTGGCTTTCGGCCTTCTTGATCCAACTGCATCACTCTTTGAGACTACTGCTTGTGCTTGGCTCAGGATATCCTCCTTTCTGAAAAGCTTCCTACTCAAGTGAGGGTGAGGAAAGCCTGATTTGGAATCCTTTTTCACAGCCTTCTTGTCCAAATGAGAGATCCATTCTCAGGGGAATCGTAGGCTCAAAATGGATTCGTCAACAGAGGATGCCTTTCAAGGAAAAAGTAATGACACCGCATTCTCCCACTTTCTCATCTGTTTCATAGATAAGTAAGGCTGGCTAAAGCACCACTGCTTGGGCCAGACCCTGTCCCTGCTGAATAACAAAGCCTTTAGTCAGGTGAAAAGAAGAGTGATCTCGAGTTGCCACTCTGTGCATCATAGGCTTTTCTTCTTTTTTCCACGTCCTGCTTCTTTCTCGTTGAAGATTGGGATCCTTCCTTCGACGTCTTCACATCTGTCGCACAATGCTAACAAAGAATCCCATGAAAGGACATTCTTGAAAGGTCTCTGATCGAAAAACTCCTGAGATTCGTCCAAGTTACCGATCCACCCATATCCGTTGATCATTGCGTTCCAAGAAAGAGACCACCTCTCCCCGAGAACGAGAACACTGATGGAACAGCCAAACAAAAGCTTCTTTGAGATCTTGACTGATCGTGTACATGTGGATGTAGAGATCAGACTCTAACCCAATTCTCAAAACATGGGTGTGTATCGAAAATAGATCTTGGACAGTCCACGACAATTCGATCTGCGCTTTGATCAAAACGAAATAGGTTACGTTTTTTTTTGGATGAGATGTTGTTTGATTCTGACAAGATTTAATTTTTTCAGAAGTAGCATTGCCTATTTATGGAAGGTTGCGACTTCATGCAGTTTTCTAGATCTTGAAGAAGCAAAGTGACATTTTTGGTGTCAACAGTCCAGTTAACTTTTAATCGGAATGGGCTCGCACTTACCAATGATAAATCCATTAATTGGCACAAGAGGATAATTAGGATAGATTCCATCTTGACCATTGAGTGTTCCCACAACTCTACTACCACGTACCCAAACCACCGAGGTATTGACCTACAATTGGCCTCACTCATTGGTGACTCAAAGCAAATGAATAGATAGAAACTTGAGTTCATTAATGTCTTAGGATTGAGAGCCTATTGCTAGGGAGTTATGAGAGCAAACATTAACGTAAAGACAGTATCCATAAGGTGCTTCTCATGGTCCTTCAATATATCTAATGTACCAACACTATTATCAGAATCTTTCATTCTAATGATCGAGACAAATCACACTATCTCATAGTGATCTAAGTGCTGCAATCTTGTCAGATGAGATGTCCAATCTCATCACTAGTTGTGAAGATATTTAAGTACAAGATTTGCTATACATGTCTCATGTATGTGGATCTCATCCATACACATGTATTACATCTAGTATATTGATGGACTCCGATTCATCTCATGAACCATTATGTCATTTGTATTGATTATGTGCTAGTAAGTAATAAAACACCATTCATCTCATAAAAGGAATACATGATTAGATTGACAAATAAAGAAATAAATCAATTTATTACATCATCTACTGGATTGAGACCACATAAACTAACACCCAATTCATAGGACACGAATTCACGCCCACCCGATGAAGGTTACGACAGACCAGAGTATTAACTAGTATAGGCCAAGTCTGATAAAAGCCCAAGTGAAAAGTGATGGATTCAGGGTCGGGTCTAGCATGGTATGAATTTCAGACTCAGAGGTTGGGCCCACTAGGCAGTCCAAATCTAGTGTCATCTGATTCAGGCTTGGTCTGATATAGGCCCGGACCCAATTTCATTGACAGGCCTAACCAAAGGGGTTACGAAATGTATAGATCAATTCAGCATCCGATGAGTGCCCTAGTAGATGAAGCAATCTTTCAGTAGTTGATATGATTGTAGATTCTTCTTCCTTTTCATTTTTACTTCCCTTGTTTTTTTTTTTTTTGAAAGATAAGGTAAGTCTTTCTATTCTCATTAAGAGAAAGGAAATAAAATACAAACAACGATAACTAGAAACTTAGTTGATCCCCAATTGGGCATACACCATTAAAACCCACATCCCGGGTCAAGAAGATAAAAAATAGAGCCCACGGGTTGAGCATTAGTTACCCTTCATACAATTGATTTAGCTATTGATCTGAGAAATGCTTAGCAGAAGTTGATACTCTCTTGATTTGCTTTAGCAGTCTCTAAGAAGGGTGAGATAGAGGAAAGAAATTTTGAGGATTCCAATTATTAAGTGTACTATGCACAGTTCTTGCAAGAAATCGCTGATCCCAATCTGAATCAAAAGGGACATTTTTCCATTTTTATAAAGAATGAATCCAACTCAAAAAGAAAATGTTCCACATAAGGAGGCAACAATTCCATAATCACTCCCACGGCAAGAGAAACATTATTTTCTTCTAAAGAAACTTCCTGATATGGATGGCTTGAAGGTGTCCCACAAATGCCCACTATCCATGGAGATAATTTGGCAATTGTAATACACCAACTATTTGGTAAAGAAATGACAACAAGGGTTTTTATTTTAGAGATAATTAGTGAAAGGTCCTTCATAGAGGTCTTGTAAGGCCTCCAGTCTATCAACTTTTTCCCTAAGGCTTGTAGTCCATGCAGCTTGGACATATTTCGATAAGAGGTCCCTAGATATGCCACCTCATATATTTTCATGACTGATTTGCCCTTTCAGCTGATTAGGCATAAAATTTTAAATCTTCCATTCTCCCTTTTATTCTTCTTCAATCTGGACATGGACAAATCTAAAATAACACCGTCCTTCTCCGATCGTCTTCTCTGGTCCGATCTAGAACAACAACCAGATCGGGTTACCGGAGAGGACATTTTCTTCTCCGACTCAGTTTCTGTTCTCTGCTACAAAACAGAGACTCTACTATAAGACTTCTTCTCCTCCCCTTCTCCAACGCAAGCAACAGGCGGGGGAAGGCTGTAGCGGCAACTAGCTCCGCCCACAGTGAGACGGCTCCAGTCTTCTTCGCCGGGACCGTGCGATTCCAAGAACCCAAGTCTATTTCGTTGCAACGATCCAGATTTCCCTGTCTATGCTTTCTTGTGGTTGTCATCTCCGACAATGCTAAAGCACTTCCGACAAGAGGTGACGACGACGGCGAAGAGAGTCTCCGACGACTTGCGGCGTGGCACGATGGGAGCACAAAACTAGTCGCGATTCCCTTCTCCAGTTCCAGCAATGATGGGCATAACAGTTTGGTTGCCAGGCAAGGCTAGGTTCAAGTTCGGGTCAGTTCAGCTTGACTCGTGAAGCAAAAAGCCCAACCAGTAACATGTTGATGTTCTAGTTTATGAAATTTATTTGATTTTTTGTTAAATTTATCAAAGTTTTGTTAAATTTATTTAAGTTTTTGAAAAATTTATATGAGTTTCTGTCAAATTTATCTGAGTTTTTGATTTTTTATCAAATTTATTTAAACTTTGCGCAAATTTATCTTAGTTCTAAAATACATTTATATGAGTTCTGGACAAATCTATCTAAGTTTTGGGCTAATTTATCCTAGTTCTGAAACACATTTTATGAGCTCTGGATAAATCTATCTGAGTTTTGGAAATTTTATTTGAATTTTTTTAGATCTATTTGTGTATTTGGATTTTATTTTGTGTTTTTTGAAATTTATTTGCATTATTTGAAATAAATTTAACTGAGTTTTTGATAAAAATATTTGAGTTTTTGCCAGATTTCTCGTTAATTTGGAAAATTAGGTTATCTTAGTTTTGGCAAATGTATTTTCATTTTTTTTAATTCATTTCCATTTTTTAATTTTATTTACGTCTTTTGAAATTTATTTACATTTTTTTAAATTTATTGCTTTTTTTAATTTATTACGTTTTATGAAACTATTGCATTTTTTGAAATTTATTTGCGTTATTTTGAAATTTATTTGTGTGTTTTTAGAATTTATTTGAAAATATCATTAATGAGATTCCATTGATCGTGCCCAATTAAATAGTAGTTAACCATTATTAATGGGATATCCCAACAATCATGGGATATGATTTAAAGAAATGGTAAATTAGACATATCATTATTAATGGGATATCCCACCAATCATGGGATATGATTTAAAGAAAGGGTAAATTAGACATATTAGATATGAGAATGTGCTAGAGAACCTTTGGCTGCATGACTTTTTTTTTTTGTACTGTTTGCAACAAAAGTTGTAGGTGCATAAAATAATGACCCACAATAACAGGGGAGCCTTAGAGGACTTATCCAAGGTGGTGATGACTGGATGCCGTCCGAAAGCCTGAAAGAGAAGAGCAAACGGTCAGAGGACCCTGGCCTGGGCGGCGCAAGGCTCTCCGATGCCAAAGTCAGTGAATGAACTGGAACAATGGAAGGAGAGGAAGAAGAGAGGCAGAGTAACAGCTCTGTGGGTTGTATTATGCGTACCTTGCATGTGAAATGCAGCTCTATTTATAGACGATTAGGAAGATATCTTGGACGATATCTTGGCATGGGTCTCATGATTCGACTGGGAAGTCATGATCAGCCCACGTTGCCATTAATGCGGTCCAATCCAGCCCACTCTACATTTAATGCCAGTCGGATCAGCCCACGTTGCATTAAATGCGCGTCACGTTGGGCCAGATCGTGTTGGGCGCCTTTGACGGTTGGGGTACCATCGGATCCGCCCTCGGGCCTCGCCCTGATGTGGCTTCAGCCGCTGGATGCCGCCATGTCAGTGATCTGGCGAAGATTGTGGACGGCTGGATGTCGCACCTGTCTCACTGGCTCGCGCCCCTATTCCTCCACGTGCCTGATGACGTGGGGGATGAGGGGTGCGAGTGGAAGTCCTTTCGTGCCTCGGCTTTCGTCCCGGCTCCTTCAGCCGGGGTGGAGCTCTCAGCCGTGACGGGCACCTGGGGTAGCCGAGCTCGGCGCTAGCGGCCCGGAGCTGCTTGACTTCGGCCGAGGCCTCTGCCCTGCTAGCCGAGGTGAGTTTGGTGCCACGTGGATGGCACGCGGATGGCACGTGAGAGTGCTTAGTCTCATCTGATGGCTGTGATTAGCTTAATCCTGTGTTCCGGAAATCTCCCCACACAATTGCCCCCTAGCTTTTGACCTCTTAAGCGTCCTAGCTTTTAGTGGTCGGAAGCTAGAAAACTCGTCTGGGGATGCGGCGATCATTGCTTGGTGTCGTTTCAGCTTTTCTGAAGCAGTAAATGCTCTGCCCTATCTGTCCTGGGGGGCGAATCGACGGCTACACGTGTAGCCTCTTCACTGGTTGCGCTGTCTCATTGATGGAACGGGCGCGGATCGCGAAATCCATTCTTTCGAATTTCGAAAGCAGCGCGCGCCGAGGGTCCCCTTTCCATAAAAAGGGTCGTCTTCTTCCTTCCTTGTTTCTGATTTCTTTTCGCCTTCGCCTTCATCTTTGATTTCTGTTATGCTGCTCAAGGTTTCTCTAGCGAGGACGACCATAAGACGTGCTCGGACCTGTTCTTGAGTTGCCCCTTTGTCTCTGTAAGTTGCTTCGTGCCTCTGTCTAGCTTTTCTTTGGGGTTTCGCGACTTTTAGGGTTTAGCTTTTGCTGTCACCCCTTTTTTAGACATGGGCACCCCTAGGTTCGATTTAGATATTGAAGAGGGCATAGCCAGATTTAGGGCCGCTTACAGTATTCCGGAGGGAGTGCTTCTCAAACCGGCGGACTCCGTCGACTATGCCACGATGCGCTGGTCCTGCGACTGGATGCCGTTCCCTCTGATCTCCGTGATCGAGGGCGGGGTTAGATTTCCACTGCACCCCTTGCTTAGGGCTTGCCTCAGCAGTTGGTCCCTTACCCCGTGCCAGCTGATGCCCAATGGTTACAAGGTCATCATGGGCACGGCGAAGCTGAATGAGATTCTGGGGACCGACCTAGGTGTCCACGATATCGAGGACACCTACGATATCTGCAAGGCTGGGGAAGGGAAATATTATCTCCGGGTGAAGCCGCAGCGAAGAGGCTTCGTCCTGGCCTTGGAGGACTCGAGTAAGAATGCCGAAGAAGCTTTCTTCGGTGTGTCGGGGGACTGGGAGTTCGGCGCTGGCGAGAGCAGGAGGCTGATGCTCCCACGTCGCCCCGGGACTGTCCCAAGTAAACACCACTCCTTTTCTCTTACCTGCTTCACTTGATCTCGATGATGCCGAGCTGACACTCTTATTGTCTGTTGTGCAGAGGCAAGCGTGAGGAGACGCCGAGCTTCGAGTGAAGGTTGGAGGAGGAACGCCGACAACATCAACAAGGTTGAATGATACAAGGGGCACGAGACCAGGTCGGCGTGGAAGCTGCTTGGTTACACGCCGAGGTATCGTGGTCACTACAGGAGAACCGGAGTAGACGAGGTGGACGAGGCGCACCCTGATCGTCCTACCGTCTCCATTGCAGTGCCTGCCGGGATCCCTTTGACCGATCCCGCTGCGAGCCGAGCTGCGTCCGGTGCCGAGGCGTCCACTTCTAGCTCGGATCCGCCGAACCTGACGCAGATAGTGGACGCTTACTCTTCTGACCGGGAAGGAGACATGGAGGGAAGCTCGAGGGAGCCAGTTGTGAAGGACCAGGCGGCCAAGTTCAGGCTGAGGTCATCATCTTCTGGGGCGCCATCATCTGCCAGTACCCGCTCAGCTTCGGGCTCGGGGGGTGCTGGCGCTTCTTCTGCTCCTGCCCCCGCTCCGAGCGGGGGAGTTCGGCGACGCTCGCCGGATCGCTCGAAGGAGGGGTCCCCGCCCAGGAAGAAGTCTAAGGCGGGGGAGAAGGACTTGGGGGCTGAACAGCCTCCGAAGGGCAAAACCCCTGCGCGGGCCCCCGGAGTCAAGGCTCCGACTGAAAAGAGCGCACCGGCTGAGAAGAGTGCGCCAGCCGAGAAGAGCGTGCCGGCCAGCAAGTCGACCGGCGGGACGGCCCGCGAGCTCGCCATCTCGGCGGGGCAAGGGTCTGGATCGTCCTCCGGACCCCGAGCCGCCCCAGCGCCATGGAGGCCGAGGATGGAAACGCAGCCCGGTAAGCCTCTGAACGTCGAGGATCGGCTGCTGGGGAACGCCGACGTCATCAGAGCTCTCGCCAAGGTTTGCGCCCTGCCGCGGGACATGGAGACGCACGAGAGGTTCGACAACGAGAGCCTGATGGTCTCAGCAATTCAGGCCAACCTTCTGGTAAGTGTTTTCAGTGTTTTTCTTTAAGTAATTTAGCTCAACTGCCCCAGCTTGACCCATCTTTCTCCATTTGCAGAACGTGCAGAGACTCCTGACCGTGGTGGGACGGAGCGATAGGAACGCTGCAAGGGTCACTCAGCTG
Source organism: Litsea cubeba (assembly GCA_012931725.1). Classification (NCBI taxonomy): domain Eukaryota; kingdom Viridiplantae; phylum Streptophyta; class Magnoliopsida; order Laurales; family Lauraceae; genus Litsea; species Litsea cubeba. The sequence goes on from CM022952.1 coordinate 39,726,073, forward strand.
GAGTCCGAGAGGGATAAGCTGAAGAAGGAGCTGGAAGAGCAACGGAAGGGAATGGAGGGGCTGAAGAAGGCCAGCGCTGAAGAGTCTGCTCGGCTGGCGTCGGCTCTGACTGATGTCGCCGAGCTCACGTCGAGAGCTAACCATCTGAAAGATGAAGTCTGGGCGAGGAACAAGAGGGCCGCCGAGCTAGAGTCAGAACTGGCCAGATCGAAGGCTGAATCGGCGGCCGAGGGGACGAAGCTGCGCGGGGAGGTGCTGGCCGGGCGCGCTGAAAGGGAGAAGCTGAAAATGGCGAACGCCGAGCTGGAAAAGGAGAAGGCCTCCCTTCTGTCCGAGGCCCAATCCGCTTTCCAAAAGGGGGTGGACCATGCCACGGAGCTATACGAGAAGCAGGTGGAGGAGATCACCTCCATTCTGTTCGAAGAAGGATGCCTGGCCGCACTGAGACGTGCGGGGGTTCCCGAAGACCATCCTGTCTATCGGGACCTGCCGAAATATTCGGACCCGGCTCCTGAGCCGAGCTCCATTCCTGCGGCTGGAAGTACCCCTGACGAAGCTCCTGCAGTCGTTTCTGCTCCCGTCGATGCTCCAGCTGCCCCGACTCCGAGCGATGCCCCGGCTACCAGCGACGCTTCGGCCGTGCCTCAAGGTGAGGCCTCTTCTGCCGCTGCTTCGGCTGAGGTGCCGGATGAAGCCCCTTCTGCCAGCGACGCTCCAAGCAAGGTCACGGTTTCGGCTGAAGCCACTGATCCAGCAGACATGGTGATCGACCTGGTGGAGTCGCCGAAACCACAGTAGGCCGAAACCACAGTAGGCTTGCTCCTTTTACTTCCCTTGGCCTTTCATCTGTAATATTTTTGCTTTCAGCTTTGTAATACTTCCTGCTATTAATGAAAGACGGGCTTCTTTACTTTTGCACTTTTCTCTCTTTTGCTTCTGGATTGTGATATTGAATGGTATTGAATGCCTTTACTGTGACGCGTGACCCTCGAGGTAGAGAGAGTCAAACGGTCTTCATAGCTGTCCGTGCCGATTCTCCGTATTCTGGAGATCATAAATAGCAGTAAGCATGGTGTTACGGCCGATGAGGGAAACGGGCGGACGTCTCCACGTGGCGCCATAGGAATTGCTGGTCAACAGACAGGAAGGCGTGCGTCCCATGTAACGCGTGGGAGACTTCGCCCCTTAACTTCCTTCGGAGATTGAGCCCTTCTTCTTCCTATAAGTAGGGGCAGTAGGCTCGCCATGGGAGAAGAAAAGAACAGAACTTAGGACAGTTTAAATCACATAGACGTAGGAGCCATGCCCAGTGGGTGTTCAGAAGCAGTTGATCCGGGGGGAACCCCTGCGCCTGTGGACGGCTTTCTCCAAGGGGGGAAGCCCATCGTGGTCTGCGCGCCTTCTGAAGGAACTCCCCATGGACCACGCGCTCTTTGAACGCGGGTTCATGGTCGATCGTCCCTGGTCAGGTTGCAGGGGAATCCTCTGCAACTGCGGGATGGTCGGGCCCTTGGCGTCTGGTGATCCTGCAGGGTCCTGGGTCGCATCGAGCTCCCTGAGAGCCCTTTGCGCCGTGTCAGGATCGCCAGACTAAGGGTGGAGCTGAGGCCTGCTAGACCTGGGGGCTCTTCAAATTTTGGTCTCACTGACCGGAGGGTGTTGAAGAGCTCAGCGGGGTCCAGGGCCTCCGAACTGGAGGGGATCCTGAATGCTTTGGTCTGACCAATCACAGCGTATTATAGAGCTCTGTGAAATTCAGGATCCCTTAGAACCTCCAGGCAACGAACCGGCGTCTTCGAGCCTGCAGCCTGAAGAGTCGGTGAAGATCAGAGTCTCCCAGTATTTCGCTTTATTTTCTGTTTTTAGAGGACTGCGATCCTCCTTTCTGTATTCTCTTTTCTGTTCTGTAACTTTTGTAATGAAGCAGTTTACAATGAATAAAAAGGAAGAATTTTGCGATCACTTGAATTGTGTGCAGTGCTTTTTGTCTTCTCTTTTACTTTCCTTGCACTGTCTTGGAATATTTGTGTTTTTGTGCTTGCACAGTTCTTTCTTAAAAACTGTCTTTGGCCGAAATGGCTGGCTTTGGCCGAGACGAACTGCTTGTGCGCCGAGGTGGATCCAGAATACCGCTGGTCTCGGCTATGTGAGCATGAGTTCGGCAACGGTCTTTGAGGGGTGTATAAACCCGGACTTTAGGAATTCGGCCGAGTGTTCGAACTCGAGGCCTCCTTCCAGGGCTATGAACCCTTGGAGTGGGGTAAAACCCTGACTTCAGGAATTCGGCCGAGTGTTCGAACTCGAGGCCTCCTTCCAGGGCTACGAACCCTTGGAGTGGGGTAAAACCCTGACTTTAGGAATTCGGCCGAGTGTTCGAACTCGAGGCCTCCTTCCAGGGCTACGAACCCTTGGAGTGGGGTAAAACCCTGACTTTAGGAATTCGGCCGAGTGTTCGAACTCGAGGCCTCCTTCCAGGGCTATGAACCCTTGGAATGGGATAAAACCCTGACTTTAGGAATTCGGCCGAGTGTTCGAACTCGAGGCCTCCTTCCAGGGCTACGAACCCTTGTTATGGGATAAAACCCTGACTTTAGGAATTCGGCCGAGTGTTCGAACTCGAGGCCTCCTTCCAGGGCTACGAACCCTTGGAATGGGATAAAACCCTGACTTTAGGAATTCGGCCAAGTGTTCGAACTCGAGGCCTCCTTCCAGGGCTACGAACCCTTGGACTTGCCGGAGTCAGTCAAAGAGAGACGACAGATTGATGACAGGGCAAAAAGCTGCTTTCATTGATTCGGGATTCATTACATCTTTAGAAATAGAATTTCTTTAGGTGGGATGCATTCCACGGTCTCGGCAGTGGCTTGCCTTCTAAGTCTTCAAGCTTGTAAGCTGATTTCCCTGCTAGTGAGACCACCCTGAATGGGCCATGCCAGTTCGGAGCCAGCTTCCTTTCGTTTGGCTCTTTGTCAGCTGGCAGGGCTTTCTTTAGAACCAGCTCTCCCACGGAGAATCTTCTTTCTCTGACATTCTGATTGTATGCCCTGGCTAACCGCTGCTGATAGTCAGCCAGCCGCAAGGCTGCTGCTTCTCGTCGCTCGTCTGCCAGCTCCAGCTCCATTGCCAGGTTCGTGTCATTTCGGCCTTGGTCGACCAGCTCTGTCCTCAGGGTGGGAAGGCCGATCTCTAAAGGAATGACCGCCTCCATCCCGTAGGCCAGAGAGAAAGGTGTCGCCGAGGTGGACCTTCTTGGAGTTGTTCTGTACGCCCATAGCACGCTCGGAAGCTCCTCTGTCCATCTTCCCTTTGCCTTGTCCAGTCGCTTCTTCAGGCCGTCCAGGATCACTATGTTAGAGATTTCTGCCTGGCCATTTACTCTGTGGATATGCCGGGGTGGAGTAATGGTTTCTGATACCATGTTCTCGGCAGAAGTCTCTGAAGGACTTGGAGTCGAACTGAGTCCCGTTGTCCGAAATCAGGGTCCGGGGGATGCCGAACCTCGTTAGGATGTTTTTCCAAACGAAGTTCTTGGAGTCCCTGTCCGTGATTGAGGACAACGGTTCAGCTTTTATCCACTTTGTGAAGTAGTCTGTAGCGACTATCAGCCATCTCTTGTTTCCTGGAGCTCGGTGAAGAGGCCCCACGATGTCCAGGCCCCATTGAGCGAAGGGCCATGGGCTAGTGAGGGGACTCAGATCTTGTACTGGCTGGTGGAGAGAGTGGGAGAACTTCTGGCACTTCTCGCACTTCCTGGCGTACACCTGCGCGTCCTTCTGCATGTAAGGCCACCAGTAACCCTGGCTTATTGCTCTGTAAGCCAGTGATCGGCCTCCTATGTGACTGCCACAGATTCCTTCGTAGATCTCATACAGGAAGTCGTCCACTTTGCTCGGATGGACGCACTGGAGGTATGGACCTGTGAAGGATTTCCTGTAGAGTTTGCCTTCGGGAGAGAGCCAGAATCGAGCTGCCTTGAGTCTAATCCGGTGAGCTTCAGTCTTGTCCTCAGGGAGCTGGTCATCCTTCAAGTAGGCAACGATTGGATCCATCCAGCTTGGGCCGAGATCAGCACAGAGGACAAGCCGAGATGAATGGAGTTCCAAGCTTGACCTTGATACTGACCCAACCTCGATGGTCCTTTTCTTCCCTGCTTCGATGGCGGAGGCCAGGTTCGCAAGCGCATCTGCGTGCGTATTGGTATCTCGGGATATTTGCCTGACCTCGGCTTTCTGGAAATGAGACAGCAGTTTTTTCGCAAGGGCTAAATAGGCCGCCATCCTGTCGTCCCTAGCCTGGTAGTCTCCAGCGAGCTGGCTAGTTACCAGTTGAGAATCGCTAAAGATCACCAGGTGTTGGGCTCCGAGGATTTGGGCGCTGTTCAACCCTGCTATTAGCGCTTCGTACTCTGCCTCATTGTTTGTCGCTTTGAAGTCCAGGGTGAAAGCCTGCTCTATGACCAGACCCTCTGGCGATTGGAGGACTATGCTGGCACCAGCTCTCTTGGAGGTGGATGACCCGTCGACAAAGATCTCTCATACCGAGGTAGGAGGCTGTTCGACCTCCGTCAGTTCTGGCTCGTGCCCTGTGCCCCCCCAGTGCCGTGCCGGGTTGGGTCGGAGCTGAATTGGGCGAGACGAACTCAACGATGAAGTCTGCCAGAATTTGGGCTTTGATCGCAGTTCGGGGACGGTACTGTATATCATACTGCCCCAGTTCAACTGCCCACTTTGATATTCGCCCTGAAAAGTCAGCCTTCTTGAAAATTGAACGGAGTGGATGCTCCGTGATCACCACAATGGTGTGGGATTGGGAGTAATGGGAGAGCTTGCGGGAGGCACTGACGAGAGCCAGCGCAAGCTTCTCCAACAAAAGGTACCTGGTCTCGGCATCGAGCAGGGTCTTGCTCGTATAGTAAATCGGTTTTTGAATTCCCTCGTCCTCCCTGATGAGGACGGAGCTCACTGCGTGATCCGAGACCGCAAGGTATAAATACAAAATCTCCCCCAGAGTTGGGGTGGAGAGTAAGGGTGGTGACATCAAATAAGTTTTGAGCGCAGCCAATGCCTGGTCGCACTCAGGGGTCCACTGAAATTTCAAATTTTTCTTTAGAAGCTGAAAGAAAGGCCTGCACTTATCTGATGACCGGCTGATGAAGCGATTGAGTGCTGCAGCCATCCCCGTAAGCTTCTGGACTTCTTTCGTGGTAGAGGGGCTCTGAATGCCCTGGATCGCGGTGATCTGGTCCGGATTAGCCTCTATCCCCCTCCGCGTCACCAAGCTGCCGAGGAACTTCCCAGAGACTACGCCGAAGGCGCACTTGGAAGCGTTTAGCTGAGCTTGTACGCGCGAAGGATGTCAAAGACTTGGCCCAGATCCGCCAGGTGATCGCTGGAGTGCACTGATTTGACGACCATGTCGTCGATGTACACTTCTACCGTTCGACCGAGCTGACCCTGGAACATCTTTGTCACGAGGCGCTGATAGGTCGCCCCCGCGTTCTTTAGCCCGAAGGGCATCACCTTATAGCAGTAAGTGCCACGGGGGGTTATGAATGACGTTTTCTCCTCGTCAGGCTCGTACAGCGGGATCTGGTTATAGCCTCTGTAGGCGTCGAGAAAGCTCATTCGGTCGTGACCAGCGGTGGCGTCGATCAGTTGGTCAATCTTTGGAAGGGGGAAACTATCTTTAGGGCAGGCCCTGTTCAGGTCCGTGAAGTCCACACACACCCTCCATTTACCAGTTTTCTTCTTGACCACCACCGTGTTGGCCAGCCAGACCAGGTACTGGACCTCCCGGATGGCTCCTGCCTTGAGCAGGTTGTCGATCTCTTCGACGACCGCGTCTGTCTGCTGCAGCCCTGTCCTTCGGGCTCTCTGCACTACTGGCTTGTGGCCGGGGTCCACATTTAACTTGTGGCACATGACCTCAGGGTCGACCCCAGGCATTTCGCTTGGGCTCCAAGCAAAGACGTCGACGTTCTGCATCAGGAACCTTGAGAGCTCGGTTCTTTCTTCGTCGGGCAGCTGGGTGCCGATCAGGAAGAATCTATCTGGGTCTGCCGAGTTCAGCCTGACCTCGGCCAGGTCCTCGATGCTTTTCTTCTCGGGATCTCGGCCGATTTCGTCTAGGCCTTTCTCGAATTCGGCGAGGTTGACGCGCTCTGACTCCTTCACTGCTGGAACCGCGGCCAGCATGCACTGCCTGGCCTGCTACTGATCTCCCTCCACCGTGACCACTTCCATTTCGCCCTCGTTGTTCTTGAGGACGAACTTCAGTTTCTGGTGGAGGGAAGAAGGGACTGCCTCCAACTTGTGGAGCCACGTTCTGCCCAAGATGACGTTGTAGGGAGAAGGGGCGTCCACGACCAGGAAGTCGGCCAACACGGAGGCTCCGCCGACCCGGGTCTCCAGGGTGATCCTACCCTTGGGGTAGACTGGCGTGGCGGACAACCCTAGTAGGGGTGCACGGACCTCCGTGAGGTCTGCTTCCGAGAGGTTCATCTTCTTGAAGCAGTCGTAGTAGAGGACCTCGGAAGAGCTACCGGAGTCGACGAGGATCCTCTTCACGGTGAAGTCTCTTAGCTTCATTGTGAGGAGCAGGGGGTCGTTGTGAGGGAGCTGGACCACTTCAGAGGGAGGGCGCAGAACCACTTCAGAGGGAGGTCACCCAAACTGGAGGAGAAGATTTTGCAGTTAAGGTGACCCTCGTTTCCCCAGATGGACATCTTCTGGGAAAAGTGACGGAGGTGAGCGGATGGGTAAGACAGTCCGTCGTAGGGGACGAACCGCGGGACGGAGAACCTTTTGGGCAAAGGGGTGCGCTCGATGTCCCTCGTGAAGGGCGAGGCCCCTAGATCAGCGTGGCCGCAGATCTGCTTCTGGTCCCGCACGTCCAGGTTGCGCTGAAGAGCCAACCTGACGCGCTTGTCGAATCGCTCCTGCTCATCATCCTTCTCTGGGGTCTGGGCTCTTGACTTTCGCTTGGAGTGGTTCGAGCTGTGATGGCTATGGGCTCGGCCATCGCGGCTATGATGACTCCGGCTGTTACTAAAGCCTTCGTCATGGATCTGGCTCCGCTTGTGGTCCAGATGGTTTCTGAGATCTTCGCGAGGAGGCTGGGCCGCCCTGCTGGGGGCGTCCTTCTTCTTTCCTTGAGGATCAGAGACTTGCCTCAACGAGGCAGTCTGCGCTGCTCTCAGCTGCTGCTGGAGCTCGCGGATCAGCCGCTCCTGCTTCTGGAGGATAGCATTTTGAGCTGCGACGTCTCCTCCAGCGGCAGGAGGTTGAACTCGACGCGCTTCTTCCACGGCAACGGCCTTATCTTTGCGAGGACGCTCATGCCGACGCTCGTCGCGTCGGGGTGGCGTAACTTCGTCTGCTGAGAACGAGGTCTCGAGTCCTTCTTGGAGGGGGACCTCGACAAAAAGCTGCGAGCCTAAGTGGCCCTCGCCTGCTGACGTGCCATGCACCGTTCGGGAATGCCCCTGAGGAGGGACGTCTGCCGATGGTGCTGGCAGCTCAAGCGCTGCTCTCGAAGATTCTCCGCCCTTCTTAGCTTTCGGAGGCATGGCTTCTGGGAGATTGAGGTTGAAGAGGTTGGGAAAGTTGGGAAGGTTGGGATATTACCTTCCCACAGACGGCGCCAATTGTAGGTGCAGAAAATAATGACCCACAATAACAGGGGAGCCTTAGAGGACTTATCCAAGGTGGTGATGACTGGATGCCGTCCGAAAGCCTGAAAGAGAAGAGCAAACGGTCAGAGGACCCTGGCCTGGGCGGCGCAAGGCTCTCCGATGCCAAAGTCAGTGAATGAACTGGAACAATGGAAGGAGAGGAAGAAGAGAGGCAGAGTAACAGCTCTGTGGGTTGTATTATGCATACCTTGCATGTGAAATGCAGCTCTATTTATAGACGATTAGGAAGATATCTTGGACGATATCTTGGCATGGGTCTCATGATTCGACTGGGAAGTCATGATCAGCCCACGTTGCCATTAATGCGGTCCAATCCAGCCCACTCTGCATTTAATGCCAGTCGGATCAGCCCACGTTGCATTAAATGCGCGTCACGTTGGGCCAGATCGTGTTGGGCGCCTTTGACGGTTGGGGTACCATCGGATCCGCCCTCGGGCCTCGCCCTGATGTGGCTTCAGCCGCTGGATGCCGCCATGTCAGTGATCTGGCGAAGATTGTGGACGGCTGGATGTCGCACCTGTCTCACTGGCTCGCGCCCCTATTCCTCCACGTGCCTGATGACGTGGGGGATGAGGGGTGCGAGTGGAAGTCCTTTCGTGCCTCGGCTTTCATCCCGGCTCCTTCAGCCGGGGTGGAGCTCTCAGCCGAGATGGGCACCTGGGGTAGCCGAGCTCGGCGCTAGCGGCCCGGAGCTGCTTGACTTTGGCCGAGGCCTCTGCCCTGCTAGCCGAGGTGAGTTTGGTGCCACGTGGATGGCACGCGGATGGCACGTGAGAGTGCTTAGTCTCATCTGATGGCTGTGATTAGCTTAATCCTGTGTTCCGGAAATCTCCCCACTCAAAAGTCATACTTTGAGGGACCTCCGACCAATGCCCATTTATTTTATAGGTCTATCAAGAGGGAGATCCCAATGAGACCCAATATCATCTGGTAGCTAAATTCCCAAATACACAATCCTACTACAAACTTGAGATTGAATTCTCCTCTCTACAGTAGCAACATTCAAGTTTGTTTGTTGAAAAATTCTACCATTCTGCTTTTGCCACACATTCCAAACCACAGCCGGAAAATTAATTTCCCCAACAACTGAATATCATTTTTCTAATCCAATTGATGAATAATAGACTCGATCATCTCAATCAAACTTGAAACTGGAATTAATTGAAGGCATAACTTCCGAAGCACAGATTACCAAATATGAATAACAAACAGGCAATGTAGAAACAAATGATTGCTGGATTCCCAAGTTGCATCACATAGAACACTGTGAGTATCACAGTTGATATTCCGTCGCTGTAGGAACGTCTTTGTTTGCAAGCATCAGCTGGCAGCTGCATCCTTTAATTAGCATCGGGAACACACAAAGTTTATACGAATGCACCCTTTGAACCATATAAGAGAATGCCATGAAACAACCTCTGAAACCTGATTTCTAAACACAGAATGTGCTGATTTTATTGAAAATCTCTCATTCTTCTCTAGCTTCTAGATCACTTCATCAGGGAATAGAGTAGCTGGAAACACTTCTGTTGGAATTCTCCTCGAAATTGTGATGATGTCACTAGAGGTAGTAGGAGGGAAATGCCATTGATCATCAAGAATAAATTCTTTGACTTTAATCTTCGAACCAAGGCTGAGATCATACACCGGTCCTTCACCGTACTGATCAATAAGTCTGCCCCTGTAAGCCAACGATCCATCCAAAACTCCGTGTAAGCACCGTTACCAATCAAATGACATATATATGGAAGAATAGAAGATCCATGTGATAGGATACCGTGCCAACCCAATGATGAGCTTGTAGAGATAGAAACATCCCAAAAAGATGGATCTTTAATATATTTTGCGAACACCCACTTGGTCCATCATGATGAAGATTGAGAAACAATCTTCGAAATTTGCTTAGCAATGGCAGCTTTATTAAGAGCACCAACTATTTCAAACCCAACCCTCCAGTCTCAGTTGGTTGACAAATGACATCCCACGCTATCGGTTACAAATATTGCCCTTGCCCTCATTTATTCCAAAAGAAATCCTGATTATCCACTCTATGACAGTAAGAACAAATTTCGGAAGGATGTACAGAGAAGCCCATAACAAAAGCATAACTGAAAGAGTGGATCTAATCAATTGAAGTCGACCATCATAAGGTAGCAATTTGGAGCTCCACCCTTTTAATCGAGATCGGCACTTTTCCAGCAAAGGTTCCTAATCTTTATAGAACAACCTTCCAGAGCTCATTTGAATCCCCAAATATAGAAAAGGAAATTTCCCCTCACTAATTTGAAGAATCTTCTGCAACTGAAACTTTAAAAGATCATCACAATTGGAGAAGAATATAGCACTTTTACTTCAATTAACAGCTAGCCCTGAAAACCTTTGAGACTCTGATAAAAGAATTTTAAAATTGTAAGCTGCATAAAGAGAGCCCCTCAAATCAAGTCATCTGCAAAGATAAGATGGGAATTAGCCGCTGTGCCTTTAGTGAAGGGGGTTGAGATAAGCTTCGAGGAGGCACATCTTTGTCATCATGAGAGAGAAAAACTCCATGACTATTGTGAATAAAAAAGGAGATAGAAGACACCTCTTAGCCCCTAAAAAGCTAAAGCTGCATTGGTGCGCGGATGGTGCGGTGGGTTGGGCAGTTACAGACTCAACCATTGCACAAACAGTTCATTGGTGCATATGGACTGTGTTTTGGAAGTTCACTGGTGAACATTAATCCCTTGGTGCGGATGAGTATTGCCTCTTGGTTGCTGGTTTGATGGACGTGCACGACGTGCTGTGCTGCACGTGGTGTGTGCAGTGTTGTACTGCAAGTGGTAAGTGCAGTCGTCGTGCTGCGAAGATTGACAGTGCACACGCAGTGCTGTGTTGCTGTGAGCAACGTCGGTCGCATGCTGCGGTTGCTGCGAGCGACGACGTGCAGGTGCTGCGGTCGACGTCGTGCAGGCGCTGCGTGCGGCAGATTTAACCACTCGACCAACCATGTGTTTTCTAGGAACAAATGCATGTTTAATGTTTTAAATACTTGTTAAACATGTTGAACAATCAGTGTGTGAAAGGATTTGTGCATTGGGGTCCGGGAAGTGGTCGAAAACTCCATTTCGTCAATCTCGGACGTTTATACCCAGGACGTGAGAAACAATGGGTGGCACATACCTCTACTATGTAGGAGGTGTGCCTGTGGGATGGAAAAATGGACGGTGGACCCTGTTGGTGCACGATTTGCACTGTGTAGCATACTAATGACCTTGGTGGAACATTGGTGGGACTCGGATGGGAAATTGGTACGTGGGACCCACTCCCTCATGCCTGGGCCCACGTGGTCCGAATGGAAAAAGCCCGGTTGCATGTTGTGGTGCCTCCCTTGGATTGGTGCTATGGTGTGATGCTTGCAAGGATGCTTAGTTGATGTGGCAGCCACGTGTGCAGCAGTTATGCAGTTAGCATGGCGGTTGAGGGTTTGATGTGGCAGCCACATGTGCAGCAGTTATGCAGTTGCATTGGCTGACTAGCAAATGATGTGGACCAATGGTTGGAAGGCAGGTTGCTTCTAACTGCAGACAGTAATTGTTCTCAAGCAGTTGGTCTAGAATGGTGTTGGCACACCCTAATTGGTCCAAGGTGGCAACAGTTATCCTTGTTGGCAAGCAGTGACTGGTTAGGCTTCCATATAAATGTCTCGAGGTTTGAACACTGCAGATAGAGGAGGAGATCCGAGATTAACTTGTAATTGTAGCATCTGAGTGTAAACAATTGTAAGAGGTGTAATTCCCAGTTTTGATTAATAAGAGAAACAAGCTGGTGCCTAATTATTCAATAATTGTGTTGTCCCTTCTGCTCTTGCATTTATGTGTGTGTGCTGTGTGGTTGTTGATAGGCTGACTAAGAGAAATCTTAGTGCTGTGCGGTGTATTCTTAGTGCGAAAAATTTACCCCGTGACAACTGGTATCAGAGCCAAGGTTTTTCGAAACTGTTGGTGCATTTCTTCTCACAGCCATGTCTAAGAATGCATTGGAGCAGGTGCGGGGTACAGTCGTTCATTTGGAAGAGACTGTAGATGGTCTATCTGAGACCATTGCAGACCATATCACCCATGGTCCAAAGATTGTGGCAATAACAGAGAAAATAGGGTCCCTGGAGATGTCCCTTACAAAAACTGTTGCTCAAGTCAAAGAATTGAAGGTTGATATCTAATCAACCACAGACTTCTTCAAGGAACAAATGGAGTCTTTCTCTGATGAAATGACTCTCTTCAAGAGAGCCATTCGAACCAGTGGTTCTACAAAAGAGTACAGGAGGGTTAAGGTTCCAGAACCAAAACCCTTTGCTGGTGCCCGCAATGCGAAGGAACTGGAGAATTTCTTGTGGGATATGGAACAGTATTTCTCTGCTGCCCATATTCCCGAAGAAGAAAGAGTCACAATCACCAGCATGTACTTATATGGTGATGCGAAACTCTGGTGGCGGACGAGGGTGGACGATGACTTGAGTGCAGGTCGTGCACCAATTATAACATGGGAATCCTAAGAAAGGAATTGAAGGAACAATTCCTGCCATGTAATGTTGCATGGATTGCTCGTGAGACTCTTCGAAAACTCAAACAAATTGGTCCGGTCCGTGACTATGTGAAACAGTTTTCGTCCCTCATGTTAGATATCAAAAACATGTCAGAGGATGATAAACTGTTTAACTTCATGTCTGGACTGCAGGGCTGGGCGCCGGCAGAGTTACGAAGGCAGGGAGTCAATGACTTGCCATCTGCCATGGCTGCTGCAGAAGCTTTGGTAGATTTCAAAGCAACCATAGCAGAGAATAATGATGCTGGAAAACCCAAGAACAACAACAAAGGTGGTTCAAAGAAGGGCAAGAAGAAAAATGGTGACGGTGGCAGTAAGGAGAAACAACCATAGAATGGAAATCAACAGGGAAAGTCTTTCAAGGCAGACTCTGGCTGTTTCATTTGCAGAGGTCCCCACCGGGCTCGTGATTGCCCGAAGAAGGAAAAACTGAATGCCCTTGTTGCGGAGGAGGAGCGAAAGCCGGATGAGCCTAGTAGGGTCAATCCTCTGCAACTTCTGAATGCAATTCAGAGCGAAGGAACCCCTCAGACCAACAGCCTGATCTATGCGAAAGTGGCGTTGAATGGGAATTCAACATAAGCAAATGTGGACACAGGTGCTACTCACAACTTCGTTGCTGAACGAGTGGTGCCTTGACTTGGTCTTCCCTTGACTAAAGGCCAAAGTCGAATGAAGGCAGTGAATTCAGAGGCAAAACCCATCACTGGAATGGCCAATGATGTGACTCTAAGGATAGGTCAGTGGTCTAGTCTCTGTAATTTCATGATTGTACCCCTTGATGACTTTGAAGTGATTCTGGGAATCGACTTTTTCGTCAAAGCAAAAGTGGCGATTATGCCACACTTGGGAGGAATCTTTATTGGGGACGAACACTGCCCTTGCTTCGTCCCAAAGATTAAAGAACCTGAGACGATTCAGGTATTATCTGCCTTACAGATCAAGGATGGTTTACGGAAAAGCCATCTAACCAAATTAGCAACATTAGTGGCAACAGAACGCAATTCAGATGGCTGTCCAGCAGAAGTTCAGTCACTGTTAGGGGAATTTGCTGATGTTATGCCCCCAGAATTACCACAAGAGTTGCCCCCACGACGTGCTGTGGACCATCAGATCGAGTTAATGCCTGGAACTCGACCCCCAGCACAGGCTCCCTACAGGATGGCCCCTTCTGAGTTGGCTGAACTCAGGAGGCAATTGGATGAACTACTGAATGCTGGTTTCATCCAACCATCTAAAGCTCCCTATGGTGCACCGGTGTTGTTCCAGAAAAAGAAGGATGGAGCTCTCCGGATGTGTGTTGATTACCGTGCTCTCAATAAAATAACGGTCAAGAATAAGTACCCTGTTCCTTTAGTAGCAGATTTGTTCGATCGGTTGTCCAAGGCAACAATCTTCAGCAAACTGGATTTGCGATCCGGTTATTGGCAGGTGCGAATTGCGGAAGGAGATGAACCGAAGACAGCTTGTGTAACACGCTATGGTTCTTTTGAATTCCATGTAATGCCATTTGGATTAACAAATGCGCCTGCTACTTTCTGTACTTTAATGAACAATGTGTTTCGTGATTATATTGATCGTTTTGTGGTTGTTTATCTTGATGATATTATAGTATATAGTGGTTCATTAGATGACCATCTGGACCACCTTATGAAGGTGCTGTCCACATTGAGAGAACATCAGTTGTATGTAAAACCTGAGAAGTGTGAATTTGGCTGTGCCCAAATCACTTTCCGAGGACATATAATTTGCAAAGGGGAGGTGAAAATGGACTCTAAGAAGATACAGGCAATAATAGATTGGCCTGCACCCAAAAAAGTGACTGAACTAAGGTCCTTCTTAGGGTTGGCCAATTACTACAGACGCTTCATTGAGGGATATTCTCGGAAGGTTGCAGTCCTGACTGACCTTTTGAAGAAAGATAGACCATGGAACTGGTCTGAAAGATGCCAGGAGTGCTTTGATCGGTTAAAGCATTAGGTGTCTACGGAACCCATATTAAAACTGCCTGACTTTAAGAAGTCATTTGAAGTCCACACTGATGCTTCTGATCTTGCGATTGTTGGTATTCTTATGCAAGGAGAACACCCTGTTGCATTTGAGAGCCGCAAACTGAATGAAACTGAGCAGCGTTACTCCACCCATGAGAAGGAGATGACGGCAGTAGTGCACTGTCTAAGGACATGGAGACACTACCTGCTGGGTGCAAAATTCATTATGCGGATGGACAATTCGGCAACCAGTTTCTTCCTTACACAAAAAAAGCTGACGCCGAAACAAGCTCGATGGCAGGACTTTTTGGCAGAGTTTGATTATGAGATAAAGTATAAAACAGGCAAAAGCAACGTCGTTGCAGATGCATTGAGTCGCAATCTAGGTCCCGAATCATACATTAACTCGTTGGTACGAGTTGAGGGGACCAAGTTGGACAGGATTAAGACTGAAACAGCGAAGGATCAGGTGACTGGTCGACTGCTTAAGCAAGTTGCTGAAGGCATAACCAGGAAGTTTTGGGTAGAGGAAGGAGTTCTCTTTGCCAAGGGTCATCGTCCCTTCGTGCCACTGACTGGGGGTCTGCGGAAAGAATTATTGAAAGAAACTCATGACTCCCCTTGGGCTAGTCATCCAGGTCAAGAACGTTCATTGGCGCTGCTGTCTCGAAGCTATTACTGGCCACGAATGGAGAATGACATGGAACAGTATGTAAAGATGTGTCTTATTTGTCAGCAAGACAAGACAAAACGAAAGAAAGTGGCAGGACTACTAGAGCCACTGCCCATTCCAAAGAGACCATGGATGAGCCTCTCCATGGATTACATCGTCAATCTTCCTAAGATAGACAATTGTAGATCGATTATTGTTGTGGTGGATCATTTCTCTAAGTATGCGACGTTCATAGCAGCGCCGCATGCTGTTTCTGTAGAGAATACGGCCAAACTCTTCTTCAAAAACATTATCAAACTGTGGGGTATTCCTTTAGACATCATGTCTGACAGAGACGCACGATTCACTGGCAGGTTTTGGGCTGCGTTGTTTGAGTTGATTGGCACTCAACTCAAGTTTTCCACAAGCAATCATCCGCAAATAGATGGACAGACGGAGCGGATAAATGGCATGTTGGAAGAATATCTGCGACACTATGTTACTACGAATCAGAAAAATTGGGTAGATCTGCTGGATAAAGTGCAGTCCTGCTACAATCTGCATCGCAGTTCAGCAATAGGTACTAGCCCCTTTGAATGGCAACAGGCCAACAGCCTCTGGCCCCTCATGAAGTCGCCAAGCAGAAATCCCAAGGAAGCTGCCCTGCTGCTTACAGATTTGTACGAGAGAGGACGAAATTAGTTGAAAGTGCAACGGACTGTCTTGAAAGAGCAGTCCGCAGAATGAAGAAGTGGGCAGACAAAAATCGAATGTTCAGAGAATTCCAGGTTGGGGACAAAGTGATGCTGAACTTACACCCCAAATTTAGAAGAAAATTAGAGCCTCGGAGGTCCATAGGGGACTGATTCCAAGGTATGATGGACCTTTTGAAGTTGTCCTAAAAGTGGGCAAATTAGCATATAGACTGAGTCTACCTAAAAGAATCAAGGTACATACAGTCTTTCATGTTAGTTTTCTCAAACCCTATCATGAAGATCCAAGTGATGCAAGTCGAGGTGTGTCTCGGAGGGCACCACGCACAATTCGTGCTCAGTTTAATCGCAAAATTCAGAAGATTTTGGCGGACAAAACTGAGGGCGAAAGCAAAAAGAATCGGATGACAAGTTACTTGGAATGGGAGGGTGCTGAAGAGAGTGAAGCTTCTTGGGAGAAGGGGACCACTTTGTGGCAATTTGAAAAGGAGATTATTGAGTATCTGGCTCAAAAATGGATGAAGTCGTCCGCGGCTTAGGTGGGGGAGGGTTGTTAGCCCCTAAATAGCTAAAGCTACGTTGGTGAGCAGATGGTGTGGTGGGTTGGGCAGTTATAGACTCAACCATTGCACAAACAGTTCATTGGTGCATATGGATTGTGTTTTGGAAGTTCACTGGTGAACGTTAATCCCTTGGTGCAGATGAGTATTGCCTCTCGGTCGCTGGTTTGATGAACGTGCACGACGTGCTGTGCTGCACGTGGTGTGTGCAGTGTTGTACTGCACGTGGTAAGTGCAGTCGTCGTGCTGCGAAGATTGACAGCGCACACGCAGTGCTGTGTTGCTGTGAGCAACGTCGGTCGCGTGCTGCGGCTGCTGCGAGCGACGACATGCAGGTGCTGCGGGTGCTGCAGTCGACGTCGTGCAGGCGCTGCGTGCGGCAGATTTAACCACTCGACCAACCATGTGTTTTCTAGGAACAAATGCATGTTTAATGTTTTGAATACTTGTTAAACATGTTGAACAATCAGTGTGTGAAAGGATTTGTGCATTGGGGTCCGGGAAGTGGTCGAAAACTCCATTTCGTCAATCTCGGACGTTTATACCCAGGAGGTGAGAAACAATGGGTGGCACATACCTCTACTATGTAGGTTGTATGCCTGTGGGATGGAAAAATGGACGGTGGACCCTGTTGGTGCACGATTTGCACTGTGTAGCATACCAATGACCTTGGTGGAACATTGGTGGGACTCGGATGGGAAATTGGTACGTGGGACCCACTCCCTCGTGCCTGGGCCCATGTGGTCCGAATGGAAGAAGCCCGGTTGCATGCTGTGGTGCCTCCCTTGGATTGGTGCTGTGGTGTGATGCTTGCAAGGATGCTTAGTTGATGTGGCAGCCACGTGTGCAGCAGTTATGCAGTTAGCATGGCGGTTGAGGGTTTGATGTGGCAGCCACATGTGCAGCAGTTATGCAGTTGCATTGGATGACTGGCAGATGATGTGGACCAATGGTTGGAAGGCAGGTTGCTTCTAACTGCAGACAGTAACTGTTCTCAAGCAGTTGGTCTGAAATGGTGTTGGCACACCCTAATTGGTCCAAGGTGGCAACAGTTATCCTTGTTGGCAAGCAGTGATTGGTCAGGCTTCCATATAAATGTCTGCGAGGTTTGAACACTGTAGACAGAGGAGGAGATCCGAGATTAACTTGTAATTGTAGCATCTGAGTGTAAACAATTGTAAGAGGTGTAATTCCCAATTTTGATTAATAAGAGAAACAGGCTGGTGCCTAATTAATCAATAATTGTGTTGTCCCTTCTGCTCTTGCATTTCTGTGTGTGTGCTGTGTGGTTGTTGATGGCTGACTAAGAGAAATCTTAGTGCTATGCGGTGTATTCTTAGTGCGAAAAATTTACCCCGTGACAACACCCCTGTCAGGCCCCGAGTCCCTTTAAAATAGCCCACAGCTGACCCATTAAGAAGAATGGAGTAACTCGGGTATTTTACACATTCCATAACCAGCCTGATAAAATGAGCAGGAAACCCCAACACTCCCATGACAGCTTCTAAGAGTTCCCACCGTACACTATCATAAGCCTTGGCCACATCAAGCTTCAAACACATCTTTGGACTGCCCCGCTTAAGGTGGAAATTGTGCAACAAATCCTGGGTAAGCAGAAAATTATCCAAAATCTCCCTTCCTGGGATAAAAAGCTAGGCCCCACTACCTTAGAAATGATAGGGTTCAAACGAAAAACCAAAATGCGGGCAATGATTTTGTATATTTCAGGTCTGAATTTATCAGGTGTGGTGGCATTATCACTTTTTGGAACAAGGACTATAAATGTAGCTTTTGATTTGTTGTAGCATCTTCCCCGATCTAAAAAAATCAAATACTGCTTCACAAACATCTTTCCCCACTATTGGCCAGCGTACTTCGAAAAAATGTGAATTAAATCCATCAGGTCTAGGATTTGCCAATTTTACAGCCATCTCAATTTCCTCCACAGTAATTGATTCAAGTAACAAATTAGAGTCTACAAGTGACAATCGAGCATCAGGTATAATATGACTCAGATCCGAGTCCACATGAGCATCATGTATTTCCCTGCTTTTGGAACCAATTTGTGTCTATGTATGCAACCAAAATTTTTTTTTTCTTCTGAAACTGACCAGAGAAAGTGGTCTTGTTGGATAAGTGTAACCCACTAGAATACAAAGTGCCACATTCCATTAATCAGCCATCCCAGCAACCACACGCCAAACAAGGCTACAATTTCTCCCTCTTATGTTTTCACCCCAATTCCTCCTAAATTAGGGATTTGATGAATCAAAAAATTACAGAAAACATATAGTGTGAGTTGACTTGGAACATTTCTTAATACTATTCTACCCGATTCAGAATCAAAATTTATATGGTAACTAGTAATTACCACCAGAAAATGCACTATGCCATTACTGTGTCAAATCAGGAGAATGAAAAAAGTCCCCCCTCTTTTCTTTAAATTAGAATAAGAAATCAAGTATGAAAGAGTAACCGCTGTCAACAGGTGTAAAACTAAAATTGAAGAACGGAAATGCAGGACCAAAGCTCTGAAAAAAGTGTTCACAAACATAACAAAATGCTATTACAGGAATTAACTTTCCATATAGTGCTTTTGAAATATGACATACAGAGCAAGCACAAATCACGAAACAACATGACTATAAACAGTTTGTGGAAATGAAGAAAGAAAATCAGCAACATTGGTTTGAGTAATGAAGCATTAAAGCGGTCCTTAGGCCTTTATATCAATAAGACTAATACAGCTGCTGCCATTACAGCAATATGTATGCACTTCTACATGTTCAAGTTAGCTACCATTGCTTGTAGCTAGAAGAAGGTACCCTCGGGCGGTTGGACCAGCTTCCGGTTGTGAGGTGCAGCCATTTCCTTCTTCAATTGTGTCAGTATGTCTTCCATGGTGTATTCCCGCTGCCAGTTTGCCAGAATGCCAAACTTCTTGGCTTCTACCTGAAAAGTCAAGGACATGCTTACAAAAAATGTCTCCAAATGTTCCCACATTTTAGATCAACAAAAAAACTCAACGTCGGCCAACATGCTTTCCAAGTATTTTCATTACAGTATTTACATCAAGTTTCCAGCCCAAAAATTCAAGTATGAACCCTTTTTAAACCAAATCAATAATTGAGCTCAGATCTAGGCGCAGTAGGGTCCATATGCCCAAGTGATTGTTGGCATAAAAAAAATGTCAAAACTTCTATTGGGCACAAGACCCTTGTTGCGGGTCACGATTATATGGGCATAAACCCAAGAATGCATTGAGCCCACTTATACATAGATGGGCCTAAATCCATCTAGCTACCAGACCCACTATCAAGCCCACGATCGGAAACCGCTAAATGGCATGGAGTCATGCCATGTACCATACCTAATGAATTTCATGGGTCTCGAGTTCAAGCTGATTCTTTGCAACCATGTCATATTGGGTCCAATGCATATATTCAGGTCCAAGACAATTCCTGGCCTAAGCCAATCTTGGTTGATTCGGGTCCAAGCCAATTTTTGGCCTAAGCCATATGAGCAATTTTGGTTGATGCCGGTCCAAGCCAATTTCTGGCCTAAGCCATAAGACCATTTTTTGTCGATGCCAGTTCAAGCCATATGACCAATCTTCGTTAATTTAGGTCCAAGACAATTTCTAGCCTAGGCCATGTGACCAATCTTGGTCCATGCCAATTTTTGGCCTAAGCCATATGACCAATTTTGGTCGATGTCAGTCCAAGTCAATTTCTGACCTAGGTCATGTTGACATGAGGAGAAACAATATGGCTCCATCTATGACTTATAAGGAGCCAAAGCTTTGTTAATATAATCTTTTGATAAACTTTACTTAAGCTATTAAGTGATGGCTAAGTGGTTAAGATGGTTGCATTTTAACCTTGAGTTTAAAAAATCATTTTTGTTTCCCAAAATTTCAACTATGGGTCCCACAGAATGATTTGATGTAAAGGGCCATAAGACCTATTCAAAAAATGGTTGCCGTGGAAGCTTTAGAAACTACCCGTTACTCAAAAGTTGCTTTGCTTGAATGGGTAGTTGCCATAACCTATTGGTTTGCATGGGTAGTTACATAACCTCTCAAAAGAAGGAAATAAAAGGAGAAGAGAAAGAAGAGAGGAGTTGGGCTGTGAGAAGGAGAAAGGAGAGAGGAGTTCGGCTGTTTCTTTTGGGAACAAAGAGGATAAAACAAAAGCAAGAGAAGGAGAAAAGAGAGAGGAAAAGAGAAAAGAAAGAGAAACAAGGAAAAAGTAAGAAGTGTTCTTTTCTTTTTACACTCCATCTCCCCCATCTCAACTTCTCTACATCATATTCCCCACTAAAGCAGTATCTCCTCTTGCTGGAGGAGATCCACTCTCCCCTTTCCTGTTTGATATTGTCGCCGAAGCTCTAAGTAGAATGATCTTTGCAGCAGGTGGTACTAATCTCATTTCTGGATTTAGGCTGGCAGCCAACGGTCCGACAATAACTCATCTTCAGTTTTTGGATGACACTATCATATTTTATGATACGAAGGAGGATCAAATCAAGAACATTGTGGCCATCCTGAGATGTTTCGAAGCTATTTCGAGACTTGAGGTCATTTTTTTTAAAAAAGTGAGTTTATAAGTATTTCAGTGGATGACCACTTGCTTGAGGATTTCGCTAATATCATGGGATGCAAGGTCGCTTCTATTCCGACGTCTTACCTAGCATTGCCACTTTGCCTTGGTAGTGCTCCTCCATCAGTGTGGAACCCAGTTCTGGAAAGGATGGAGCAAAAATTGGCCTCTTGGAAAGCGAAAAATCTATCTTTGGGGGTAGAATTACTCTTATTCAGACAGCCTTAGCTAACCTCCCCTTATATTTCTTGTTCATTTTCAAATGTCCAGCATTAGTTATCAAGCGCATAGAAAAACTACAACAAGAGTTTTTAGGGCAGGGCAAAAGCAATAAGAAGAAATTTCACCTGGTAAAGTGGAGTTTTGTCTGCAAGCCAAAAGGAGAGGGAGGTCTGGGCTTCAGGCCGCTGATCCAAATGAATAGAGCCCTCATGGGGAAATGGTTGTGGTGGATAGGGGAGCGCTCTAATAGTCTGTGGAGGCATTTAATCATGACAAAATATGGAATGAGAAGAAATGGATGGGACGTTTCGGGGCCAACATATAGATTCTCTGGCTTATGGAGAGGTATGAACTCGGTTAAGGCCCTCTTTGCAGCTCATATTAGATACAAGATTGGATCTGGTGAAGATGTTCTATTTTGGCTTGATGACTGGGTAGGGGATAGACCTCCCACGGAGGAGTTTACTATTCTTTTCAGATGTGCTTCAAATCAATTAGCCAAAGTCAAAAATTAAATGGAAAGGATTAATGACCAAATTGTTTGGACACCGATGTTTAGGAGGCACTTAACGAGAGGATGAGGAGAGATAGCTTCTTCGTTTCCTAGGGACCTTGAATCAGGTTTTTATTCCAAAAGAGGGGGCCGATTGCGGGGTTTGGGTTCCTTCCAAAGAAGGGATCTTCACAGTCTCATCCTTTTGTTCGGCCATGTCCGTTGCTCCTACTCCTCAAAATCATTATGACTTTCTTTGGAAATCCAAGGTGCCACGTCTCATCCTAGAGTGTTGGCCTTTGGTTGGGAAACCTGATGTAAAAGGTCAGTTTTCAGTTAAGTCATTATATATATATATTTTTTGAATAATAACTTGTATTAATCAAAAACTTAACAGTACAATAGAGATATACATGAAAGCAATGAAGAAAACGAAAGAGCAAAGGCCCAAAGAAAGGCAAGCCTTGGAAACCAAACCTAACAAAAAGGCCCTATACAAAGAGGGAAAAACAAAATCAAGAGTTTTGGGGTCAGCCTATGGAGGGAGGTGATATCTTAATTTTTGGGCGGTGTTTGTTTTTCCCTCTTTGTATAGGGCCTTTTTGTTAGGTTTGGTTTCCAAGGCTTGCCTTTCTTTGGGCCTCTGCTCTTTCATATTCTTCATTTCTTTCCAGTGTATATCTATTGTACTATTAAGCTTTTGATTAATACAAGTTATTATTCAAAAAAAAAAAAGAAAAAAAAACATTATAAAATGACTTAACTGAAAACTGGCCTTTTACATCAGGTTTCCAAAGCCTTTCATCAGCTCTACCAATCGACGAATAGACCTTATCAAGTATGCCAAGTAAGCCAGCAAGGTCAGAAACTTCGAAGTCAGTCGGGTTCCTCCAAAAGGAAAATCGATAAGCTTTTCCATCATTTATATAGTTTTCTTCTAGATAGAAGATAAGAATAAAAGAAAGAGATAAGAATGGGATTTAAAATGAAGATATAATGAGATAAGGATGATATTTGAAAAGGTAGATGAGGATCGGTAGTTGAAGATCGTTATAGTCCACACCCGGCTCAAAATCAACCTTGCCCTCAAAAGGTTGGAAATCTATAAAACACTCCTAGATCTATCGAATGGTGAACCGCAACTATACATTGCCTCAAGGATCGAACACTAGATGGACAAACCTTCGTAGGATCTCAACATTTGCACCTATTGTATGAAGCTCGCAGCTCGTTTAAATTGAACAATCCAAACATGTAGCAAGCTGGGCTTTCAATAATATATGAGTTCTCCTTGAATCCTCCAATATGACCACTAGTAGCGAGATTGTTGGCTCGGAATTGACTACATCAATAGTCAGTTCTGTAGAAGTTAGTCAAATATGTCAAGCTGATTTAGTCAAATATGTTAGGCTGATTTCTCTCTTGATTGATTAGGAGATTACTTCTTTCAACGTAACTAGTGCCTTGATTATTGTAATTAGTCCTTGACTAAGGATTCAATTCATTATTAATACTCAACAATCGATGATCCCAAATCATTGAGTTTTCTTGCCATTATTGTCTTCTTCATCTCATCACAGACTCTTACATGGTATCAGAGCCATAGTTACCTTCTCTCATTGATTCAGTCATTCTCCCTGACTTGGATCTTCTTCCTGGTAGTGTTTGATCATCCCTGATAGTGTCTGATCATCCCTGATCAAGACGTGGCCCACTTCAGATCGTCTTCAACATCTCTCAAGATCACCTCCACCTTGGTCGACCAGCATTGCTGGTATTTATGGACATTTTTCTGGATTTTTTCTCCCATCAGAGGTGAGGTTTCCAGCAACATTTGTGATAATTCTATTTCTTGCCTCTGATTTCATCAAGGCCGTCCAAATTTGTGGATTTTGATCCGATTTGAGTGAAACTTTGGCCTGGAGTTGCGAAAATATCTTGTCCTTCCATCCCCTACCTCTGATCTGCTGACTAATCCTCTCATGGAGTTCATGTTCAAATCGATCCACTGACGAACTTCACGTTTTTTTTTTACCGGTTTTGCTTTCTGTTTCACTACTGGCCCACCAGCGATGATCACAATATCACCAATAGTTATACCCATGTTGGTCGACTCATTTTTCTAGGAATTATGGTGATTTTTTAGGAATTTTTCCATCACCTTTGAGGTAGTTTCCAACCTCTTCTTCATCTGACGGTTTTCTCAGACAGATTTCATCATCACCGTCCAGATTTGTGGATCTTTTTCCAAATCTCATCAGATTTGGACCTGCAGGGAGTACATTTGATCCACTTTATAGCGATCAAACCTGATCTGTTATTCGATCACCTTGTGGGGCCCTCGTGTGGATTAACCCACTGCTAATTGGGTGTGAAGCTGCTCTCTGTTGACTCTCTTCCACTTTCTTCTGCAATGGACAAGTATGATGTTATGAGCACGGTTACTTCTGCATATGCGTCTATGGGCATCTCTGGTGGTCGGTATCAATTTCATTCTCATATAGCATTTCCTGTTTTTCATTCCTCTGCCTCTCTTTCTTCTCCTATTACCTCTTCCACATGGTTTTTAGATTCAGGAGCCTCCGATCACATGACATCAGTAGAACATAGCTTTACAGATTCTCACCTTTACCTTGGCAAAGAGAAAATAATCACTGCTAATGGTGATCAACTACTCATTTCAGGAGTTGGTACCATTACTTTATCTAGTATTTCTGGCCAGCCCATCACTCTTCCCAATGTTTATTTTGTTCCCAAATTATCAGCCAATCTTCTTTCTGTAGGACAACTTATCGATGATGGCTATCTTGTTCACTTTTCTTCCTCTGGTTGTGTGATACAGAAGCGACACACTGGGAAGGTGATCGCGACGGAGAGTAAACATGGGCGCCTGTTCTTGCTGGACATTGGACATCGTTCTCTCGTTGCTGCTTCTTCTACTTTCATGTGAACAATGCATATTTGCTTTCCTTGTTTAAATTTGGTTATTTGGATTCTACTATTAATCATATAATGATGTCTTCTTTATCTCAATCTAAGTGTGAAACTTGTTGCTTAAGTAAAAGTCACATCTTGCCTTTTCCTGTTCATAATACACGTGCTTTGGCATCATTTGACATCATTCATTCAGATGTTTGGGGAATTGCTCCTACCTTGAGTAGGACGGGATTCAAATACTATGTGACTTTTATTGATGACCATTCTCGTTATAATTGGATTTACTTTATGCGTATGAAATCTGAAGTCTTCTCCATTTTTCAAAAATTTTATCACATGGTCCAAACCCAATTTCAGAAAGCAATCAAAATTCTAAGATCATATTCCGGTGGAGAATATATGTCTCATGACTTCTCTACATTCCTTTCTGATAAAGGAATTCTTCACCAAAAATCTTGTCCGCATACTCCTCAGCAAAATGGGATTGCGGAAAGAAAGAACAGACATATTCTTGAAACTGTTCGTACTATGTTGATTGCATCTTTAGTTCCTCCCACCTTTTGGTGTGATGCTGCACAGACTGTTGTTTATCTCCTCAATCGTCATCCTAGCTCCGTTCTAGGAAAAACTACTCCTTATGAAACTCTCTTTGGTCATGCCCCTTCATATTCTCACTTACGAGTTTTTGGCTGCCTGTGCTTTGTTCATCTTCCACCTACAAAGCGCACAAAGTTGTCTCCTCAGGCTGCCAAATGTATCTTTTTAGGCTACAGTACTGAACACAAGGGATTTATGTGTTATGATTAATCTGAGAAACGAATGCGAATATCTCGTTATGTGATCTTCTTGGAACACATTCCTTTCTTTTCTTTGCGTTTGGATAATCACCCTCTTGCTGTGTCCTATTTACCACAATTCTCGGACTCTGCCTCTCCATCCCCACTCTCAAGGTCTATGTTCGGCGTCCCAAGGTTCCACCCATGGTGCCTCCCTCTTCTGATCATCTCCCAGTGCAGCCTACTGCTCCTACAGGTAATCATGCATCTTCTGCTAATATCATCCCTCTACGACGATCTAATCGTCTTTCCATTGCCCCTAACCGCTATGGCTTTCCTGCTCTGTTTTCATCTTTGGATAGTGCTCCTATACCTACCTCATTTTCACAAGCCTCGAAGATTGCTTACTGGCAAGATGCTATGAATGAGGAATTGCTTGCTCTCGAAGCTAATCAGACATGGGACTTGGTACCGGCTCCTGAAGGAGCCTCTGTGATTGGCAGTAAATGGATCTACTCCATAAAAGTTCACTCAGATGGAAGTCTTGATCGTTATAAAGCCCGATTGGTTGCGCAGGGATATAAACAGGAGTATGGGATCGACTATGAGGAGACATTTGCACCAGTAGCTAAAATGACCACCGTTCGTACTCTCCTCTGTATCGCTGCAGCCCGCAACAGGCCTCTGTGGCAAATGGATGTCAAAAATGCATTTCTTCATGGGGATTTGCAGGAGACTGTTTACTTAAAGCCTCCTCCAGGATTTGCCTGTCCTCCTAAGCATGTTTGTAAACTACGGAAATCTTTGTATGGACTTAAGCAGGCTCCCAAGGCTTGGTTCGATAAATTCCGGACTGCTATTCTTGAAGCTGGTTTTCGTCAGTCATTTGGATAGCTCTCTATTTCTCCGATGGACATCGAAGGGCTACACCTTTCTTTTAGTCTATGTGAATGATATGATTATCAGTGGCAATGATAATGCCAGCATTATGGATCTCAAACATCATCTCACTCGTCACTTCAGAATGAAGGATCTTGGTCCTCTCACCTACTTTCTGGGGTTGGAGTTCTTGCGTAACAAATCTGGCATTCGAGTTCACCAGCGGAAATATGCTACAGATTTGATCACTTTGGCCCGACTTGATGATGTTCACACTTTTGATACACCTATGGAGTTGAACAGCAAGATCAGTAAGGATGATGACCAGCCCCTGGATGATCCCTCTGTTTTTCAGCGGATAGTTGGTAGTTTGCTCTACTTAACTATGACTAGGCCGGATATTTCTCATGTTGTTCATACGGTTAGTCAGTTTGTGAGCAATCCTCATAAACCATACCTTGCTGCTGCCTTGCGCATACTCCGATATGTCAAAGGCACTCTTAACCATGGTCTCTTCTACTCTTCGGGCGCTTCTCTACACTTATCCGCTTATGCGGATGCTGACTAGGCTGGTTGCCCGGATTCTCGGCGATCTACCACTGGTTGGTGTATGTTTCTTGGGGAATCATTAATTTCATGGAAGTGCAAGAAGCAAACCACCGTTTCGAAATCTTCTGCTAAGGCAGAATATCGGGCCCTGTCATCCGCGAGTGCTGAAATCATCTGGCTCCGCCGTCTTCACTGTGAATTCGGTGTCTCTGTTGGTAAATCTACACCTCTTCATGGGGACAACACAAGTGCTACCCGAATTGCAAACAATCCAGTCTTTCATGAAAGAACGAAGCATATTGGGATTGATTGCCACTTCATCCGTCAGCATATTGTTACTGAAAAGATAATTCTGCCTCATGTCCCAGTTGGCGGATATCTTCACAAAAGCTCTTCCCAAACCACGTCATCATGATCTCACTAGCAAATTGATGTTTTCTAACTTACCACATCAATTTGAGGGGGAGTGTAGAAGTTAGTCAAATATGTTAAGCTGATTTAGTCAAATATGTTAGGCTGATTAAGTCAAATATGTTAGGCTGATTTCTCTCTTGATTGATTAGGAGATTACTTCTTTCACCGTAACTAGTGCCTTGATTATTGTAATTAGTCCTTAACTAAGGATTCAATTCATTATTAATACTCAACAATCGATGATCCCAGATCATTGAGTTTTCTTGCCATTATTGTCTTCTTCATCTCATCACAGACTCTTACAAGTTCTGCCTTTAATTTTCCTCTTCTTCGAGTTCAACCCCTTCTTCATCGTTCATCAGATTGCCTCCGATAATTAGAAAAAAAAATAATAAAGAAAGAAAAAGATGTTTAAGGAAGTCATTTATTTTCCCTACAGTCAAAAGCTTAAAATTTAGATCGAGGGGACATAAGAGCATCAAGCATCTAAGAAACTGCTGCTGCACTAGGGCCCAAACTCTTTTTTTCTTTTTCCATTTTTTCTTTCTGAGCAAACCCCTCTCCTACAAAGGCTATTTTGCAAACAGTGTACAAAAAGTTAAAATGTATTTTTATTTAATATTAATAATAACATGACTTGAACCTGCAACCTTGTGGTTACAAAAAATAAGTACCTTGCAACTTCTAGGGGTTCTTAGTCAAATGAAAATGCATATTCAATAAGTTTAGTATGAATAATAAACAGAATTATATGATTCCAAATGAAATCAAACTAGCTTAGTCCGATTTGCAAAACAGACCAAATCAATGTCAAACCATTGAGTGAATCGAATTAGGAATTATTCGAAAGAACTAGTTCATAGTTCAACACTAGTTAGCAAGAATGAGATAACTATGGGTGCCTAGCTTTTTCATTAACACTCCCATATGTGCAGCCAAATGTAGAACTGCATGGGACTTGTCATTATACAAATCACTGCAGACACAATGAAGCAGGCAGACACAAGGATGAGTTAATACCTTAGCTGGGCCAACCCATGGAACCATGGGCTGCTTCACTGAATCATGATGCAAGGCAGTTCATATTACTGGAGACGCAAGACCAACAACAGGTAAATCCCTCAGTGGATGGAACACTAATACAGACTGCATGGATTGGAGGATCCCACCCAGCCGTTTTGTTCAATGGTTGATTTTGCTAATATTCTTTCTTAATATCAATTTTTTTATCACTGATCAGACAATTAAAAACCCCTGACCTTGAAACATTTTCTTCACTGGCTAATCCACCACGATAGTGAAAGTGTTCTGTACCATGGACCATCAAGCCATGTGTCCAGTTCAGCAGCAAATTCAGGTTTTATGGGCTATCTTATGCTTTTGACAATTTTGGAAGTGTAGAAAACTTCATCCTAATTTTCATGAACCCCAAAAGTCCCAAGATATAGGGAAAATTTCTCTGCTCCAAAATGAAAAGCAGTAAACAGCAGACTTAATTAAAGAAAAAACATCGATAAAGTATTGACTATGAATAATTTACAAACCCATCTTACTTGTCCTTCATTTCATATAGTTCTTTTAATTTTCTTACTTCTTAACATAAAAAATGCTAAAATGACCGTAAACAATGATAATTTCATTGATTCAAAAGTCATCTAAAGAAAAAATCACGACACCCATATCTGTATCCATGTCCTACATTTTCAAAAGTGAGGAGTCGTATCCCTGAAACTCATATCAGTGACCGTATCTATACCCATATCTGGGCATCATAGGTCTAAGCTGCTTTTGGAGTCCATTAGAGATAAAAGAATCAAATGGGGCAGAAATATTGAAGGCGAGAGAGGCTTTGAACTTATTGAAGGAAAGATTTGGAGGTCAACTGATCGTTAAGGGGATTTGGAAATTTTGATTATACGGGCCATGGAAATAGTGGAGCTCCATCATCATCAGAGCCTGGTCCCAACTATGACGGGGTCCCTGGTATTTCAAATTTATTCAAAGAGAGGTCTGGGATCTAAGCACTTAAATGTATCAGCATGTATATAGGACAACAAATGAGAAGCAGAGTTCTGGTGAACAACCCATCGACAATAGTGTCATTATTATTGCTTAAGGTTTCTGTATTAGAATTCCATAAAGTTATGGATCCATCCCTCTCATACTATATAGTTTCATTTCCCTTTTCTGAATATTGCATGAACAACAAAATGATAAAAAGTTACTCCAGATAGAAAACATGTATACAGTATCAATCAGCACAATAGAAGATTAAGATGTTACCACTCCTGTCTTGTGGTTCACACATGTCATGTTGATCCGGGAATGGAATCGGACGCCTGGAGGCTTCTCTGGGTAATCTTTGTCACAAAAGAGCTTCAATTGATAAATGCGGCCTTCATGCACAGACTGTAATTCAATAATGAAGCCAGTGAGACATCGAATCAGAAACCAACTGCAAGATGCAAAATCCTCAAATCATTAATCCCACCATATCCCAGAGGTTAACAATTCAGAATCACTTGATTAGGATCCTTTTTATGTTGTTCATATCCCCAGATGGAACAATGCTAAGAAGAAGAGATGATAACCACAACAATGTTAGTCAAATGTATGGCTAGAAAGAGGATGCAGTTTCACACTTCTTTCACTTGATGTAACCGCGATTTTCTGTTGTATACTGATTTGTGCATTGGTCACATGCATTGGCAGAGAGAAGTTATAATTTTAACATTTACCACTCTATGCATCTGCAATTTTGTTTTGTATACATGGCTCATGGCACATCTAAAGGTGGATCCAAATTGCTCATCCTGAGGAATTTGCTACAGATGAACCCCATCAGAAAGCTCAAGCTGATGGACAATCTTAACGGTTCATGTGGTGGGCTACTTTTCAGGGAAAAGAATTTTGACAGTCAACAGACTTTTTTCTTTCTTTGAGAACAAAGAAAAGAACTTCGGTTGACATTTTTTCTAAACCATAAAATTGTTATCTTATGAAAAAAGTTCTCCAAAAATGGTTAGGATTGTTTATTTCCAAGATTTTACATGTTAGTTGGAGCCTGCAAAGTGACTGGCTCAGCCCAGATTCTCTAAGGCCACGGCGTAGAAGTTCTCTGAGCGCAAGGCTATAAATCCATCACTAGGGCCCAGATTCGAAGTGTAACCAGCTAAGTCAACAGCTTTAACTATCATTAAGTAAATTTTAGTCGAATTGAAGTTATGCTCACCATCAAATTGATGACATGTAAAACATGTGATCTGACAACTATTTCTTATTTTAATCATGTATTTTTCGTGTGATCAATCTGACGGTGAGAATAATGCTAATTGGAGTCCCCCCAACAAAAGTGATGGATCCAGAGCCATCCACTAAGAGAAGGTTAAGCCCCAGCCTCGAAGAATCCAGACTCCTGGCTTGGGTCAGGCCTGCCATGTAGAAAAAAATCCAAAGATCGACATAGAACTTCAAAAATAAATGTGAGTGGCACAGTTTTCTTTCTGGATTTTATTAAATGTTTCCCATATCATTATTTATCTGTACAGATGTGAGTCAGTCAGGCATTTAAGGTCACCAAGACTAACACCATGTGTCCATGTCTAAAACTGATACACGCATTTTGGTTCAGGTTACAGAAGCCCAGGAAGTCTCAGAAATAAATTAATCAATAAGGCTTGTGCAATTGTATGACAAGGTGGCAGCACTTATAGGGTCTTCTTTCATGATGAAATGGACACACATTCTAAGCTCAAGAGAGCACTTCATACCCACATCATATATTCAAAGTGGTAACTAACATGCCTATTAAGTAGTAAGCATTTAATATTGAAGAGCTGAAAATAGAAGCAGTTCAAGCAAATGGAATAAGTTATGCATGAACAAAGACATACATTGTGTGGTCCAATTATGGTCCCCGTCCAAGAACGCATGTAAATGTCATCTCCATCGTCCATTCCATAGCTAACCGTACCATCTCCAATGCCTTTCTCTCCACGTTCAAGCTCTTCCAACAATCTGAAGTTCCGAGGGACTGCATAGGGAAGACATGAACAGATAGAATACATTTCTTGCAGTGATGAAAATGAAGTTCTCGATTAATTCTTGTTCACACCAAAGGTTAACAAGTCATTTTCAACAAAGATGCTATCATCAAGGAAAAATCATATGTATTGCCACAAACAGAGGACACAGGCCTTCCAAGAAGATCAAGATAACATAAGGACCATTTACATACATAAAAAAAAAAACATATATTTTTCACATAAATGAGAGAGAAAAGCAGTCGGCTTTTTATTTCATAAAAAGCAAGAGGCAACAGTAGAGCTGCAACTACCATAAAGCCGAAACGTCAAAGGTCATTGGGAGCTATTTATTCAGATAGTTTCCACACCTGATCATCCGCATTATTTGCAAAGTAATCTTCTGAATGATTTTACAAAGTTGACATCAATTCTGCAATCTAAGTACCCTAATCATCGACTAGAGAAAAATGGTAATCACAGTGTGGGTCATAACTGTAATAATATCCAAGGCCATCAAGAGCCCATTCCCATTGATGGATGTTGGTAGCGAAATTAAAGATATGGGTTGTTAGAATGTCTTCAACCAGTTTGAAGGGATCAGGAATTGGGAAAATAGACTGTTGATATTTACAAGGAAAATGGTGGTTCTTGGGGAGTTCATTCACAATCCTTGATAAAGGACGTGATTGATTGGATTGAGGGTACCAATCATTTTGTCATAGAAAAGGTTGAGACCAAAATCCTTGATGTTGGTGAAATCATGGGAATTACTGTTATGAGTAAGAGAGCAATTCTCCCAAAAAATGGCTTGGCAATTTGTTAAAGAAATTATTGCATCTAAAGAGAGTGAAGAGGAAAGTTTTAATTGATATGCAATGGGCTGACATGGATAGTGATGAAGAAGCCATATCACAAAATGGTGTCAAGAAGATGGAATTGAAGCCGAGAGAGCATGGAAAAGTTAAAACGAAACTCTAAAGGGAACAGGAAGAAAGTCTAGAATCTTCAAAACTCGAAAATTTATGATAGGCCTTCAGGTCCTAAGGTGAAAGGAGTTATCGTAGCTGTGTGATGCAATCATGCAATGGTAAAATTTTGTTTATTTTCCCTCTATGTCTATTATCTAGGGATTGTATGCTGGGGTGTTGGTTTAAGTCCAGGGGGTTGTTTTTCTGTTTATTATTAGTCTTCAAAAAGAAGAATGTTGTTTCTTGTGATTAACTTTTTTTCTTTGAGGAAGAGAGGTTATTTGCAATTGCTTGTTTTTGTTTCAATAAAATTTTGTAACCGTTAAAAAAAAGGAAAAAAAAACAGGGGCGTTGGGATGGCAGGCTTCTTTCGTAACAATATTGAGAAAGAGACTCTAATAGGTCAAACATGCTTCTCTAGTAAGAAAAATGCTCAATAAGATTTTTGAAAGCAAGTACAAGAAAGGTCATGTCTATAAGTATAAAAATGATAACTACAGTTTTGCAAACTAACCCAGAAAATAAAAAAACATTTTGCAAACTACCAAGGTATTAAACTTGTTAGCCACAAAATGAAACTTTGAGAGGAAGCGTCCCTGGTCATATATCACCAAACATCAAATAAAAGGGATTTGATTTTTGGCCAAAGAGGGATAACCTAATCTTAGGGATTTTTTTTACAACAATACCCATGAGTCAGTCGTGATATCATGACCCTTCATTTTCCAGTCGATGGAAAACCCTAGTTTTTACTGTGAAACATATCTTCTCTTGAACCAACAAATCACAAAAGCACTTCACCTACACCCTTAGGTTTCCCTAGTTCAGTCCCTCACCCCCTGCAACCTGCAAAAGACCAACCGCCACCTCATCCCCATTCTTTAGATCTCCCACTCCTCAATTGAGGGATCTGATATTGGATCTTGATTCATGCCGGATGATGCTACTTGGAAATGTTACAACCCAGCATCTAAAGTGAGAAGAAGAGATCACCTCATAGTAACAAAAAGAAAAAAAAAGAAGAAGAAAAATGAAATTTCCTTGTTTTATATTTGATCACCATAACCGTCTCTTCATTATCCATCACCTACTTTCTAGTTACTGATCGACAAAACAAGACAGCAGTATAATGAAAGAAATAGAGAGAGAGAGAGGGGGGGAGGGACAGAGAGATATTTGTTTTGATTGTTGGTTTTATGATCACCATCATCATTAATGGATCATCATCATCATTGTTGGTCTTATGAGCCATCCACAAAAAAACTCGCATACTGAAGGGTTGGTGATTTAATAAGGGTTAAATCCATGAGCAATTTAGTCAAAAATAAAACCTCGCATTTTCAGTTATACCTTTTTGGTACAAATTCTTGATTGCTAATTAGTAGATTCCTTCATAATTTTTTTGGTAAATATCCCTTTAATTTATCTTTCATAAAACTGCATATGAACAGTAAACTTAACCAAAAAGTAAATGAACTCATCAAAAGCATATGGTACACAACACTCCAAGAAAATTCTATTATCAAAGAAACCAACAGCAACCAAATCACAAGAAGAACCTAGAAGTAAAAGGCAATGATTTCATTCTAGACTCACAACAACAACAACAAAGACACTGAAGAAAGATCTCTCAATAAGAATCAACACCTCCACAGATATCACTGAAAGGAAAAAGCATATAAATCAAAACCCCACAATTAGAATTCCCCAGAATCCACAGAACTTAATGAATGAAAACCCAATAAGATTGAAGCATCAATCAAATAGAATTCTTCCTTCTCTTTCTTTTCCAGACAGAAGCCAAATTCCTCAAAATCAAAGAAACCGTAGCAAAAAAAAAAAAAAAAAGACTACGGGTTTATCATCAAAACCCAGTAACATATTCATCAAGCTAAAACTAATTAGCTTAACAAAAAACCAAATTTCTCGAAAATAAAAGAAAACGAATTCCAAAACCCAGAACTCTGAATTCTACAAAGGGAACAGAAACCCAGTAACTCCAACGATCATCTCAGAAACCCATCATAAATTCGTGACCGTATTTCACTTGATCTTGCAATAAAAACATCAAATCAAAACCAGAAGGAAAGTGTAGAAATTGACAGAATAGAGAATTACCGACGACACCCGATCCTCCTGACCCAATCGTCATTAATGTTAAAAAGAATCTCGTTAGATCCAATTTTGGGAAATTTGGGATGAGAAAGAACAAAAGAAATAGAGAAGAATATATATACAGAGAGAGAGACAGAACTGAGTGATTGAGAGAATAAAGGGAAAAGGAGGGTGCCACTCACAGCAAAGAGAGAGGATTGGAAGAAAAAAGGAAAAATTACAAAAAGGGACCTAAGTTTCTGTCGGATTTCAAAATAGAACAAAATTAGAATTATATTTTAAAACCGGCCTTAAGTTTTCCAAATATATTTTAATTTAGGACGTCCGGTCAAATTGGGTGCCGGCCGACTAATTTTCCCCTTTTTTTTCTAAAACCCAGTTGTAGGGACGTTAACTCATCCAGCGTCCGCGTGGCGGTGCCCGGATGGTTGTATGTCCCCCACAGGGGATAGGCGGAGCCCAGGGCCCCGCGCCTATTGTGTACACTCGGGTTGTAACCACTTGGTTGTAGCCCTTGTGTGTTTGTCCCACATCGAGTGTGAGGGCCTCCCACCCTTGGTATATTAGCCTGAGCATAACCAAAGGGTGTACCACTACACCTCACCTGGAGATTTCCAGAGCCACAGGATTACGCTAATCACAGCCATCAGGTGAGACTAAGCACCCTCACGTGCCCGCCGCGTGCCACATGGGTGGCATCAGTTTCACCTCGGCTACCAGGGCAAGGTCTTCGGCCGAACTCAGGCAGGCCCGGACCGCAAGCGCCGAATTCGGCTACCCCATGTGTCCATTTCGGCACCCCATCTCGGCAGAAAACTCCACCTCGGCTGAAGGAGCTGGGACGAAAGCCGAAGCAAGAAGGAACCTCCACTTGCGCTCCTCATCCGCCCCACGTCATCAGGCACGTGAAAGAATAGGGGCGCGAGCTAGTAAGACAGATGCGACATCCATCCGCTCATAATCTTCGCCAGATCCCTGACAGGGCGGCATTCAGCGGCTGAGGCCACATCAGGGCAGGGCCCGAGGGCAGATCCGCTGGTACTCCTACCGCCAAAGGCGCCCAACACGATCTGGCCCAACAAGACGCGCATTTAATGCGACGTGGGCTGACTCGACGCGCATTTAATGCAGAGTGGGCTGGATTGGACCGCAATTAATGTAATGTGGGCTGATCGTGACTTCCCAGTCGAATCACGGGACCCACACCACGATATCTCCCAGAGATACGTCCCAAGCTCTATAAATAGAGGCTAAACCACCATAAAAGGTACGCACAATTTCATACACAGAGCCGTTACTCTGTCTCTCTTCTTCCTCTCCTTCCATTGTTCCAGTTCATTCACTGACTTTGGCATCGGAGAGCCTTGCGCCGCCCAGGCCAGGGTCCTCTGACCGTTTGCTCTTCCCTTTCAGGCTTTCGGACGGCACCCAGTCATCATCATCATCGGATAAGTCCTCTAAGGCTCCCTCCTTATTGTGGGTCATTATTTTCTGCACCTACAATTGGCGCCGTCTGTGGGAAAGTAATATCCCAACCTTCCCAACCTCATCTCCCAGAAGCCATGCCTCCGAAAGCTAGGAAGGGCGTAGAGTCCTCAAGAGCAGCGCTCGAGCTGCCACCACCGTCAACGGACGTCCCTCCTCAAGGGCGCTCCCGCACGGTGCATGGCGCGTCTGCAGGCGAGGGCCGCTTAGGCTCTCAGCTCTTTGTCGAGTTCCCCCTCCAAGAGGGACTCGAGGCCTCGATCTCAGCAGAAGAAGTCGTGCCACCCAGACGCGATGAGCGTCGACATGAGCGTCCTCGGAAGGACAAAGCCGTGGCCGTAGGAGAGACGCGCCACGCTCAACCCCCTGCCACTGGAGAGGTTCTCGAAGCCCAAACTGCTCTCCTCCAGAAGCAAGAGCAGCTGATTCGCGAGCTCCAGCAGCAGCTGAGGGCAGCGCAAACTGCCTCCTTGAGGCAGGTCTCTGAGCCTCAAGGGAAAAAGAGGGACGCCCCCAGCAGGGCAGCCCAGCCTCCCCGCGAGGACCTCAGAAATCATCTGGATCATAAACGGAGCCAGATTCATGACAAAGGCTCGAGCAACAGCCGAAGTCATCGAAGTCGCGATGGCCGAGCTCGTAGCCATCGCAGCCCGAGCCGCTCCAAGCGAAAGTCAAGGGCCCGGACTCCGGAGAAGGACGATGAGCAGGAGCGATTCGACAAGCGCGTCAGGCTTGCTCTTCAGCATAACCTGGACGCGCGGGACCAGAAGCAAATCTGTGGTCACACCGATCTGGGGGGCTCACCCCTCACAAAAGACATCGAGCGCACCCCCTTGCCCAGGAAATTCTCTGTCCCGCGGTTCGTCCCCTACGACGGACTGTCGGACCCATCCGCTCACCTCCGACACTTCTCCCAGAAGATGTCCATATGGGGGAACGAGGGTCACCTGAACTGCAAAATCTTCTCCTCCAGTTTGGGTGACCTCCCCCTGAAGTGGTTCTGTTCTCTCCCAGTAAAGTCCATCTCGAGTTGGAAGGAGCTCCAGCTCTCCTTCCTGAAGAAGTTCCAGGCCTACAGCGTCGTCACCAAGAAGGAAGGGGACCTCCTCGCCCTGAGAATGAAGCAGGGTGAGACCCTCGCCAACTTCGCCCAACGATTCTGGGCGGTCTACAGCCAGATTGAGGGCACCAGGGAAGGGATAGTAATCTACGCCTTCCAGCATGCCCTGATCCCCGGCCACGACCTGCGGAAGGACTTAGCCGGGAACCCCCCAGAATCCATGCCAGAGTTGATGTCCCGGTTAAAGCGCTACATCGCCCAGGAAGAAGATGAGATCCGAGCCCGGGATCAGGACGGGCATTCGGAGCCCGAGCAGAAGAGTAGCCAGCCTCAGCAGGGAGGCGGGAGGCCCTTCCAGAAGCAGGAGCCCAAGCAGGCCTGGGTCTCCAGTTCGGCGAAGCCTGCGACGTCCAGATCTGGGGGCACCTGGCCGCCCAGACCTCCTACCAGCGCCAGTCAGAGTGTCAACGTCGTCTTCAAGGAGCCGATCTACCGTATCCTGACCAAGATAAAGACCAAGCCATTCTTCAAGTGGCCTCCGCCCTTGAGGAATGAGCCCACCTCCGGCAGCCAGAGCAAGCTCTACTGCTCTTACCACAAAGGTAGCGGGCACAAGACCGTGGACTGCAACTCTTTGCAGAGGTATCTGTAGAAGTTGGCCGAAGAAGGCCACATTCCAGAGTTCGTTGAGGCAGGAGATGCTGGCGGCAGCGAGGGCCGAGCTCACCAGAGCGCAGCCCAGATTCCAGGCAGTGAGGATTCGGAGAAGATCATTACGTGATCCAGCTGGCGTCCTCAGCTCCCGCTTCCTCGTCTCGGGGAAGCTCCCAGGCCTGCGCCGATGCCAGGCGGGCGTCACGCTGGGAGGAGGTGGCAAAAGCCGAACTCGCGCTAGCGTCCAAGAGAGCCCGCTGACAGCCAAACGAGGGAAAGTTGGCCCCGAAATGGCATGGCCCGTTCAGAGCAGTCTCACCGGCAGGAAAATCAGCCTACAAGCTTGAAGACTTGGAGGGCGAGCCGCAGCCGAGACCGTGGAATGTATCCCAAGAAATTCAATTTTCGATTTCTAAAAGATGTAATGAATCTCTGAATCAATGGAAATAGCTTTCGCCCCATCATCAATCTGTCATCTCTCTTTGATCGACTTCGGCTACAAGGGTTAATAGCCCTGGAAAAGGCCTCGAGTTCGGACACTCGGCCAATTCCTAAACTCAGGGTCTTCACCCATCTCCAAGGGTTAATAGCCCTGGAAAAGGCCTCGAGTTCGGACACTCGGCCAATTCCTAAACTCAGGGTCTTCACCCATCTCCAAGGGTTAATAGCCCTGGAAAAGGCCTCGAGTTCGGACACTCGGCCAATTCCTAAACTCAGGGTCTTCACCCATCTCCAAGGGTTAATAGCCCTGGAAAAGGCCTCGAGTTCCGACACTCGGCCAATTCCTAAACTCAGGGTCTTCACCCATCTCCAAGGGTTAATAGCCCTGGAAAAGGCCTCGAGTT
Source organism: Litsea cubeba (assembly GCA_012931725.1). Lineage (NCBI taxonomy): Eukaryota > Viridiplantae > Streptophyta > Magnoliopsida > Laurales > Lauraceae > Litsea > Litsea cubeba. The sequence continues at coordinate 39,764,289 of CM022952.1, forward strand.
CCGACACTCGGCCAATTCCTAAACTCAGGGTCTTCACCCATCTCCAAGGGTTAATAGCCCTGGAAAAGGCCTCGAGTTCGGACACTCGGCCAATTCCTAAACTCAGGGTCTTCACCCATCTCCAAGGGTTAATAGCCCTGGAAAAGGCCTCGAGTTCCGACACTCGGCCAATTCCTAAACTCAGGGTCTACACCCATCTCCAAGGGTTAATAGCCCTGGAAAAGGCCTCGAGTTCGGACACTCGGCCAATTCCTAAACTCAGGGTCTTCACCCATCTCCAAGGGTTAACAGCCCTGGAAAAGGCCTCGAGTTCGGACACTCGGCCAATTCCTAAAATCAGGGTCTTCACCCATCTCCAAGGGTTAATAGCCCTGGAAAAGGCCTCGAGTTCGGACACTCGGCCAATTCCTAAACTCAGGGTCTACACCCATCTCCAAGGGTTAATAGCCCTGGAAAAGGCCTCGAGTTCGGACACTCGGCCAATTCCTAAACTCGGTTTTCACCCATCTCCAAGGGTTAATAGCCCTGGAAAAGGCCTCGAGTTCGGACACTCGGCCAATTCCTAAACTCAGGGTCTACACCCATCTCCAAGGGTTAATAGCCCTGGAAAAGGCCTCGAGTTCGGACACTCGGCCAATTCCTAAACTCAGGGTCTATACCCATCTCCAAGGGTTAATAGCCCTGGAAAAGGCCTCGAGTTCGGACACTCGGCCAATTCCTAAACTCAGGGTCTTCACCCATCTCCAAGGGTTAATAGCCCTGGAAAAGGCCTCGAGTTCGGACACTCGGCCAATTCCTAAACTCAGGGTCTTTACCCATCCACACGGGTCTACCGCCCTGGAAAAGGCCTCGAGTCCATACTCGGTCGTTTCCTAAAGCTCCGGGTCTACCGCCCTGGAAAAGGCCTCGAGTTCGGACACTCAGTCGGATTCCTAAAATCAGGGTTTTTACACCCCTCAAAGATCATTGCCGAGCTCACGCTTCCACAGCCGAGACAAACGGAATGATGACTCCACTACGACACAAGGCAGCTCGTCTCGGCTAAAGCCAGCCATTTCGGCCAAGGGCAGCTTTCCAGAGGAAGAGAGCTGTGCCAGCACTCAAACACACAAGAATGCAAGCATTCCAGAACAGTGCAAAGAAAGAGAAAAAGAACTCAAAAGCATTGTACACAGTTTGGGTGATCACAGAATTCCTCCTTTTTATTCATTGTAAACTGCTTCATTACAAGGGTTGCAGAACATACAGAAAAGAGGATCGCAGTCCTCCAAAAACAGAAAAGCGGAGAAGCAAAAATTTTTACATAAAAGAAGACAGAAATGTAGAGGAGCCCGGCTACTGTGGTTTCGGCGACTCGACCAGATTGATCACCGTATCTGCCGAACCAGCAGCTTCGGTCGAACCAGAAGGGGCTTCAACTGGTACCTCAGCCGAAGCAGGGGCAGAAGAGGCATCACCTTGAGGCACGGCCGAAGCATCGCTGGCGACCGGGGCATCGCTCAAGACCGGGGCAGCTGGAGCGTCGTCAGCAGCAGGAGCTTCGACCGGGGCGCTTTCAGCTGCAGGAGCTTCGACCGGGGCGCTTTCAGTTGCAGGTGCGGAGCTCGGCTCGGGATCCAGGTCCGCATACTTCGGCAGGTCCTGATAGACAGGGTGGTCTTCAGGGACCCCCGCACGTCTCAGTGCGGCCAGGCATCCTTCCTCGAACAGAATGGAGGTGATCTCCTCCACCTGTTTCTCGTACAGCTCAGTGGCGCGGTTCACCCCGTTCTGGAAGGCGGATTGGGCCTCGGACAGAAGAGAGGCCTTCTCCTTTTCCAGTTCGGCGTTCACCGCCGCCAGCTTCTCTCTCTCAGCGCGACCGGCCAGGACCTCCCCTCGCAACCTCGTCGCCTCGGCTGTCGATTCAGACTTCGACCTGGCCAACTCCGACTCCAGCTCGGAGATCCTCTTGTTCTTTGTCCAGAGCTCGCCTTTCATATGATTGGCCCTGGACGAGAGTTCGGCGACGTCGGTCAGAGCCGATGCCAACCGAGCAGACTCTCCAGCACGGGCCTCCTTCAGCTCCAACATTCCCCTCCGCTGCTCGTCCAGCTCCTTCTTCAGCTTCTCCCGCTCGGACTCCAGGTGGGTCACCCTCGCAGCATTCCTATCCCTCCTTGCTAACACGGTAAGGAGCCTCTGCACGTTCTGCAAAGGAAAAAAGGAGAATCAAAACAGGAACAGTCGAGCTAGACCACTTGAAAGGGGACGCCGAAAACGCTTACCAAGAGATTGGCCTGGATCGCTGTAACCATCAGGCTCTCGTCCTCGAACTTCTCGTGCTCCTCCATGTCTCTCGGCAGGGCGCAGGCCTTGGCAAGGGCCCCGATCACGTCGGAATTCCCCAACAGTCGGTCCTCGACGTTCAAGGGTTTGCCGGGTTGATTCTCCACCCTCGGCTTCCACGGCGCTGGGGCAATTCGGGGCCCGAGAGCCGATCCGGACCCTTGCCCCGCCGAGATGGGAGGCTCGCGGGTCTGCCCGACGGTCGACTTGCTGACTGGCGCACTCTTTTCGGCAGGCGCACTCTTTTCTTTCGGCGCGCTCTTCTCGCCCCCCTTTTCGGGTGGAACTTTGGCCCCAGGGGCGCGTGCAGGAGTTTTGCCCTTTGGCTGCAGATCAGCCTTCAAGCTCTTCTCCCCCGCCTTGGACTTCTTCCTGGGCGGGGACCCCTCCTTCGAGCGGTCCGGCGAGCGTCGCCGGGCTCCCCCGCTCGGAGCGGGGGCAGGAGCAGAGGCAGCGCCAGCACCCACAGGACCCGAAGCAGCACGAGTATCAGCAGGCGATGGGGCCCCAGAAGACGATGACCTTTGCCTAAACTTAGCAGCCAGGTCCTTGACGACGGGCTCCCTCGAACTTCCCTCCATGTCCTCTCCTCGATCGGAGAAATAAGCATCCACTATCTGCGTCAGGTCCGGCAGCTCCGGATCAGAAGTGGATGCCTCGGCACCAGACGCAGTTCGGTCGGCAGCGGGATCGGTCAAAGGGACTCCGCTAAACAAGGCAACCGAGACAGTTGGACGGTCGGGGTGTGTCTCGTCCACCTCAGGTACTCCAGTCCTGTGGTAGTGGCCGCGATACCTCGGCGTGTACCCAAGCAGCTTCCAAGCCGACCTGGTCTCGTGCCCCTTGTACCTTTCAACCTTGTTGATGTCGTCGGTGTTTCTCCTCCAACCTTCACTGGCAGCTCGGCGTCGCCTTGCACCCGCCTCTGCTCAAAAGACAAAGGAGTATCAGTTCGGCGTCAAGAAGGTTAAGCAAAGTAAGTAGGAGAAAAGCAGCGATGATTACTTGGGACGTCCCCAGGGCGACGTGGGACCATCAGCCTCTTGCTTTCACCCGCGCCGAACTCCCAGTCCCCCGACACGCAGAAGAAGCTGTCCTCAGCGTTCTTGCTCGAGTCCTCCAAGGCCAGGACGAAGCCTCTTCGCTGCGGCTTCACCCGGAGATAATATTTCTTTTCCCCGGCCTTACAGATATCGTAGGAGTCCTCGATATCGTGAACACCCAGGTCAGTCCCCAGGATCTCGTTCAGTTTCGCGGTGCCCATGATGACCTTATAGCCATTGGGCATCAGCTGGCACGGGGTGATGGACCAGGTACTAAGACAGGCCCTAAGCAAGGGGTGCAGAGGAAATCTGACCCCGCCCTCGATCACGGCGATCAAAGGGAACGGCATCCATCCGCAGGACCAGCGCATCGTGGCATAGTCAACGGAATCCGCCGGTTTGAGGAGAACCCCCTCCGGAATACTGAAGGCAGCCCTAAATCTGGCTAAGCCCTCTTCGGTTTCTAAATCAAATCTAGGGGTGCCCATGACTGAGGAAGATAACAGCGAAGCCAAAACCCTAGAAGTCGCGAAACCCTAAGAAAGAACCGGACAGAGGCGCGAAGCAACTTACAGAAACAGAGGGAGAACCCAGGGACAGATCCAGACACTCCTTATGATCGTCCTCGCCAGAGACTTCAAGCAGCAGAGCAGAAATCGAAAATGAAGGTGAAAGCGGAAAGGAATCAGAAGCAAGAAAGGAAGGGGACGACCCTATTTATGGAAAGAAAGTTCCCAGCGCGCGCCGTTTTCGAAATTCGAAAAGACGGATTTCGCGATCCGCGCCCGTTCCATCAATAAGACAGCAGTCCGTAGAAAAGCCACGCGTGCTGCCGTCGACTCGCTCCCCAAGACAGATAGGGCAAAGCATTAACTGCTTCAGAAGAGATTGAAACAACATCAGGCAATGGTCGCCGCACCCCCTGACGAGTACTCTAGCTTCTGACCACTAAAGGCTAGGGCGCTTAAGAGGTCAAAAGCTAGGGGGCAATTTTTGTAGGGACGTTAACTCATCCAGTGTCAGCGTGGCGGTGCCCGGATGGTTGTATGTCCCCCACAGGGGATAGGCGGAGCCCAGGGCCCCGCGCCTATTGTGTACACTCGGGTTGTAACCACTTGGTTGTAGCCCAGTGAGGTGTAGTGGTACACCCTTTGGTTATGCTCAGGCTAATATACCAAGGGTGGGAGGCCCTCACACTCGATGTGGGACAAACGCACAAGGGCTACAACCAAGTGGTTACAACCCGAGTGTACACAATAGGCGCGGGGCCCTGGGCTCCGCCTATCCCCTGTGGGGGACATACAACCATCCGGGCACCGCCACGCGGACACTGGATGAGTTAACGTCCCTACACCAGTAATACCCTTAGTGTCCCGAGTTGAAAAAAAAATCGGAGAAGAAGAAGAAGGCATTTGAATGAATGGTAGTGATGTTGTAGGGTTGCAATGGCAGATGTTAAGATGAGAAACTCAACGAATAATCAGCCAAAGAAGAAAACTATGTGGATCACTCCAGTGTCTCTTCGTGCATGTTGAGAACCACCAAAAGCTTCTGTGTATTTTTCTATGCAACCTGTAACTTAAGTTTCAAGAAAAAATTGTGATGCCCCTCCTGCAAGATTCTGAAGAATATGCCTCCCAATCCCTATATGTGTAGGAGTATATAACTTATACTTTACTATCAGGAAATTTCCAACATCTTTGCCATGAAGCTGTATCCATCATCAGCTTCATCAATCTAAAACGAAAACAAAACGAGGCCCTTAGTTAACCATTAGAAAGTCATCAGCTAAGGCTGCAAACTTGATGAGATCATTCAGAAGTAAGTAACGATTAGCATTTTCTGTGTAGGTTTCCCAGCTCCATGCCCAGCCTTGCGGGAAATGCGTGCAATGATTGGGTTTTGTCTACTGGGTGCTCTCCACACTTGTACAGAGGACGTATTGCATGGTATGAGGAAGAGATTCAAAACCATAGTTTAAAAATATGCATATTGCATACAATCACCATCTTCCTTCTTTTTCTTCTTCCTTTTCAATTCAGAACCCTCAGCGCATTTCTGGGTTTTAGAAAAAAAAAGGGGGGGGGGGAATTGGCCGGCGGCACTCAATTTTGACCGGATGTCCTGAATTGAAATCTACTTGGAAAATTTAAGGCCAATGTGGCTCTAACTATGTCCTGTTTTGAAATATGCCAGAAAGTTAGGCCTCATTTTGTAATTTTCCCAAGAAATAAAGGTCAAAACTACGGATTTGAAGGGACTGAATTCGAACAGGACTCGGGCCGGACTCACCACTTTGCAGTGGAGTCTAGTTTTGAAAATGAAGAGTTCAAGCCCGGGGTGAACTGAGTCTGACTCGGGTGTGGGCCTCCTACTTTGAGGATCCGAGACTGCCCATTGAGGCATGGATGCACAATAAGAGTATGAACATTGCTCTTCCCTTTTAACACACGATCAGTTGCTGACAATGTCCGAATGGCCAATGGGTCCCATTTTCTAATACCATATGCTTCTCCAAATTGCCATACAAGTTCACCACATGGATCACCTCAAAAATACATTCCCATTGGGTGGTAAATTTGCTCAATTCTAAGCCCATTTGGTGTTTCCGAAGTCTAAATTGGTTTGTCTAAGTTAATTTTAGGTTGTTCACCACATGAATAAGACTCATTAAAGCCTGATTTGCATCATTATGCTTGATAAAGGGAATGAGGGAAGCTCCAATAGAAAAATATTGGAAGGGAAAAACGCTTCAAAGATGAATCTGTTCCCATGCAGTAGTCAAGAATTCTTGATGGTATCCGGCTGGAACAGCTTGGGAACTTCGAGAGCAAGTGAGAACGTTATATCCGTTTCTTCTTCCAAAGGTATTGTTTTTTTTATTTGAAGGACCAAATGTCCTAAGGGGGGAGAATGTAAGATCCCGGTCCCACTATTAATATTTAATATATTTTAATTAGATATTATTATTATTTTAATTGAATGTATTTTAGTTATTTAAATGGTTAAGATTAAGTGGGGCACACGTTAGATTAGATGCGCGGATTGGTGAGTTGGGTTAATGGGTAGGTGACTTGACCCGTAGTTTGACCCGACCCAATGACTTAAAGCCCATAGAATATTCTCTTAACCTAATCCCCTTTATTACGAGCGCACGTCTTATCCCTCCCCACTAATCTCTGCAACTCTTCCCGTTTCCTCGTTCGTCTTCTTCCTCTTTCAACTTCCCAAGCCATTCCAGCTTTAGGATCCGACCATCAGAATTAAGATCAGGGGATACCATCATTCTTGGTTCAACTTTCTTATCACAGGTAACACTCTCCTCAAACCATTAGGAATAGATCTATACTCTTAGGTTATCTTCTTATTCTTTCCAATGTTAGGTTTTGGGTAGGAATATCATAGATCTGTTCATCTGAACATTTCTATCCCATCTTTTATGTCAGATTGGTGTTAGGATTTTGATCGAGCGCCCCAGTAATCTCGGTTTGGGTTTTGGTTAGGAAACATATTGCACTTTTCTTCAACTTCGGATTTAAGGCAAGTACATTGTTATAATTTGTTATTGAATGCATTATTTGATCTTTGATTCCTATCCAATGCATATAGGTTTGTTTATTTGCCCTTTTCTAAATGATAATGATAGATTAGGGATTTAAAAATTGATGTTGTGTTAATTGGTGGTTTGGGTAATGGAAATGTGGATTCCATTTCTTTTCAAATGGATGTGACTCATGTGGATTTGGATGGACTGTACTCTCTTTTGGAAAAGGGAGGAAAAATGGATAAAAAGGGGAAAAACCCCAATTTCTGTGACTATACGAACTCGGACAACATTCTGAACGTCAAACGTTCGAACGTTGCTTTGGAACGTTCGAATGCGTGAGTTCAGAACCGTCTGAGCCAAATGGCAAAGACGTCGAACGTTCGAACGTCCCCTTCATACATTCGAAAGTTCAAGTATGCTCGCCTCTAAGCCAAAAACCCGAGACATCAAACGTACGAACGTGCCTCATGAACATTCGAATGTCTGATTTCCCTCATGTCTGAGCCAAAAACCTAAGACCCTGAATGTTCGAACGTTGGTCTCATACATTCGAACGTTCAGTGTACTTAGGCATTTTGTGTTTATTTTCCATTGTTTTGGCTCTGATTATTTTTAGGATTTATGATATCATGTATGGGACTTCATATAGATTTAATAACCTTAAATTATCTACCTGGACTAGACATTAGAACCATCTTTGGGCATACAATATCTTATGGACGTAGGATTCAATCACCTGTTATGATTTTAATGAATTTTAGCGAGAAAGAGCCAATACATCTCTATTGGAAATCCTTCATTGGATCTATGAACCAAGAATTTCGAGAGATGTAACGTCCTTAACTTACGAACATTATTATTGTGTGTTGATGGGTATATGAATATATGTTTAACCTTAGGATTGATTTACACTATGTCGTAACCTTTGTATTTGCATGCATATGTTGGTTTAGGTTATGTATTCCTTTAGATGCATACCCTATTTTGTATTATGGATTATGAGGTGGCTTGGCAAATTATATTCATGTGATTTGACTATGATATGGATTATGAATTGGCCAGCCCTTCATTTGGACTTAGGATTCTTGTGTCGGAGCTTTATTAATCAGGTCTATTGTGCATATATGTTTTCCTTTATGTGGGTTATTTGTGAACGACTGCAGATCGTATGTGGACGGTTGATCACCGATGTGTCCGGATCACTTATAATCCGCTTTGAATATGAACAAGTTATCCTGATATTTGTTTATCGATCGGTTTATGACCACCGACGTTGTGGACAGGCTTTCCCGATTATGTAGGGTTGACCACCCATAACGGGGACACTTGACTCCGTGTGAATTATATATTGCTCCATTTGGTGTCTTTTGGATTTATGTTATACATTCTTTCTTGTCTTTATTTTTATCATTGTTTCATATAATCTCAATTGTCTTTACTCGTCTTGATATCGTATCTTAATTTTGAATTATGATCATGTTCTTGTTATTTACTTTGTAATATTTGGTGCATAGGTACCCAGCCCTACAACCGAGGAAACGGAGGAGGATCAAACGTTTCAAATGTTTGAGCCAACTGACGAACCCGAGTGGGATGCCGGAGACGGTTTCGGAGCCGTCTGAGCCTGCATTAGAGAGAACGTCATCTTAGCAATTCTTTAGATGAACTTTCTTTTAATGATAAACTTTCTTTAGTAATTGTTTAATTCATTCTGCAACTTTAACTATGAATTTTTATTTAATTTTCGTGTTGGATCTTATTTATAATCATTGAATACCAATTGAATAAAGCTTCCGTTGCATTTAATGGAATTTTATTTGGACTCACCACGGTTTGTGATTTATGTGGGTTCACTTTTGGAAGCTTATGTTGCATTAAACACAGGAATTTGAATTTTAATTTTTCACGTATTTCCCCAATTCTTATTTTGGGGACGTGATAGTTGGTATCAGAGCCTAGCACGATCTTCGGTAATTAAAAATGGACAGAAACAATCCTTAATGCATTTAACTTGGTTTAAGTCCTTGGTCCGCCGATCTCTAGTTTTAGCAAGCTTGAATATCTCTCTTTCGCCTTCCTTAGTGTCAAGTCGCTTATATAGCTCCTCAAATGCCTTTGCCTTAGCCTCACTAACTGCCTTTTTGGTTTCTCTTTTTGCTTCTTTATACCTCTCCAAGTTCGCTTCATTTCGATCCTTTTGCCAAGTTTTAAAGCATTCTCTTTTAACTCTTATCTTGTCTTGGACGGCTTCGCTCCACCACCATGCCTCTTTCTGTACCGGAGCATCCCCTTTAGATTCTCCTAAGACTTCTTTCCCTACCCTCCTAATTGTTGGAAATAGGGTGGGCCTCTGGGATAGGTTTCAAAAACTTTTGACCCACTTGACGCAGGGATCAACTATCCATAAGGCTATAAAACCCAATCCAAGATCCATGTCCTCAATCTCAGTCATCATAATCAGTAAAACAATTTATCTAGAAGATAAAAACAGCAACTAATAAATCTACAACATGCAAGGAAGTAGATTATACCTTTGGAGCTCGGTTGTGCTCTAATGGAGGAGTTGCGTCTTTCTTTGATGATGAAACGCTTTCACTAATCAAATAGGGATCTCCAAGACCTCTTGATCTTCCACGCTATGACCCGTATCAGATTCTCCTTTTCTCAAGAAGATGGTGGGATCTCCAAGAGAAAATTACTAGGAACTCTAGGGAGGAACTAGAAAGAGAACTAGAAGAGGGAGAGGAGGAAGAGCATGTGCAACTATTGCACTAGGGAGGCTTGGGCGTGAATCCCAATGTGGATTTATGCATATACGTCCAAGGCCTTGCCCTCCTCTATTATATAGCTTAAAAGCTATTAAGTCACCTCCTCTTTCTAATTGAAATAGAAGTCTCACTTCTCTAACAATTAGCAACTCTCTTCTATTGCTACTTAAAATAGAAGTCTTACTTCCACAATAATTAGTAACTTACCATATCATAATTAGAAGTCTCACTTCAAATATGATTAGTAACTTTCTAATTCCTTTCTAATTAAAATAGAAGTCTCACTTCTACTAAAATTAGTAAGTCTACTATTACCACTATTAGAAGTCTCACTTCAAATAGAAATAGTAACTTTCCTTTTAGAGTTCAACTAGAATTAGATACTTTCTAATAATTGGGCTAGCGTGGGGACCACTAGGGATTCCTTAGAAAGCTGGCTCCAACTGGGACACGCGACCCCACAACTCATGTGTAATCCGGGCCCACAGTTAATTGCAAATAACTCCACTATATAAATGCAATTGAACTCCAGTCTTAGGAATATTACATAGAAGACCCTAAACTTCCACATTACCACAAGTAAACCCCTCTATCAATATCCATGGATCAATTGGACCTGTCTTCCAAACTAGATCCATATCTTATTATCCTTGAGCCCCAATTAATTATAATGATCAATAGGTACCTTTCCAATTAACTCTTAATCGGAATGGGTGCGCACTTACCAATGATAAATCCATCAATTGGCAGAAGGGGATATTAGAGATAGATTCCTTCTTGACTATTGAATGTTCCCACAGCTCTACTACCATGTACCCAAATCACCGAGGTGTTGACCTACAGTTGGCCTCACTCATTGGTGACTCAAAGCAAATGAATAGATAGTAACTTGAGTTCATTAATGTCTCAGGATTGAGAGCCTATTGCTAGGGAATTATGAGAGCAGACCTTAAAATAAAGACAGTGTTTATAAGGTGCTTCTCATGGTCCTTCAATACATCCAATGTACCAACACTATGATCCAGAATCTTCCATTCTGATGATCGAGACAAATCACACTATCTCATAGTGATCAAAGTGCTGCAACCTTGTCAGTATGAGATGTCCAGTCTCATCACTGGTTGTGAAGATATTTAAGTATAAGATTTGTCACACATGTCTCCCGTATGTGGATCTCATCCATACACATGTGTTACATCTAATATACTTGTGGACCCCGATTCATCTCATGAACCATCATGTCATTCGTATTGGTTATGTGCAAGTATATAATAAATCACCATTCATCTCATGAAAGGAAACATGAATATATGAATAAATAAAGAATTTAATCAATTTATTATATCATCTACTGGATTGAGACCATAAAACTAACACTAATACACTCTGCTACCTTATCCCACATATTATTCGCATTCTCATCTATCACACAAACGTCTTCCTCTAGTACTCTTTCCCTTAAAGCTCGTTGCTTATCACCTTTCAGGTTCCACCATTTAGTCCTTGAGCATCTATACAGTTTCTTTTTTCTAATCCACCTTTATAACTGCACATCTATGATCAACAACCTATGTTGGGAAGTCAAGCTCTCCCCCGGTATAACCTTGCAATCTTTACAAGCTAAACAGTCTCTTTTCCTAGTTAAGAAGAAGTCAATTTGTGTCCTCGATGAGCCACTCTTATAAGTCACCAAATGCTCATCTCTCTTTCTAAAAAAGGTGTTAGTTACCATGAGATCATAAGCCACTGAAAACTCCAAGATATCATTCCCTTCTTCATTTCTATTACCGTACCCATGTCCCCCGTGTACTCCTATGTATCCATCTACGTCACGTCCTACATGACCGTTCAAATCACCTCCTATGAAGACCATCTCTCCTTGGGGTATCTCTAGTAGCACTCCTTCCAAGTCTTCTCAAAACTTCTCTTTATGTCCATCTCCTAAGCCCACCTGGGGGGCATAAGCACTAATTACGTTTACTATCTCTTCTCCTAACACTAACTTAATTGCAATAATCCTATCTCCATAGCGCTTTACATTCACTAATTTCTTCCTTTAAGTCCTTGTTTACCACTATGCTGACCCCATTCCTCGATCTATTAAGTTCTGTATACCATAACTTATACCTAGTCCTCTCAATCTCTTTAGCTTTGTGTCCCACCCATCTTGTCTCTTGCAAGCAAGCAATTGTGATTCGTCTCCTTTCTATTGTATCCACCACTTCCATAAGTTTCCCAGTTAGGCTCCCAATGTTCCAAGTACCCAATCTCAACCTTCTATTTTGGACTAGCTTCCTTACCCCCCACACTCGTCCAATAAAGTGTGAGGACCCTTGCCTCTTTAGCACTGCACCCTGGCGCCGATGCAGTGGTCCTTGCTCACTTATCACTGTACTCGGACCATACAGCGCGTCGCTAAGTAGGGGACGCCCCTACGAAATTTCATTAGGTCTCAAATCCATAAAAGAATCCGACTGAGTATGCTGGCTGTAGGCTACCTAACGCACAACCCTCTTCCTTTGTCCGGGCTTAGGACCGGCTATGTCAAGGATACCACAACATAGGTGGAGTTGGAATAGCCTTTCCAACATGACTGAAATTCTGCATTATGCAAGTTTCAGAATTTGTCCCCATTTTTGTGGTTTGTTTTCGATGTGTTTCAATCCAAATCACGCCATGCTGATTTTTCTTTTCATGCATCTCTGAATTATCTTTCCCGCCAGTTCATAATTGTACAGGTTCAATCTAAAATGAGTTTTTTAGAATCTCTGAGCTGAACTAGTCAAAATATGTAAATAGGACTACAGTAGATTTTCGAAACCTCTACACTATTTTGAAATCCCTGATTCAATGATTTCTAATTTAAATAAAAACTCACTATTTTTTTTTGAATACTTTCATACCAGTTGTCTTTCAGTGAGATATTGTTTCAACTGGTTTCAATTTGTCAAGAAATTATTAAAAATCGGACAGTGGGCCTGAGTCATAGACTCTGCACTGCAGAAAACTCAGCATGTTAACTGGGAATTGTGCACACAATCACAAGGGCCTCTGTTCATTGGAAATCCATAAAAAAACCACATAAGCTTCTCCTTTGGGTTCATTAACTCCCATAAGAATTTCAGGTTAATTGGAGCTTTATAAAATTTATTAAAATTCAGACAATGGACCCCGGTCATGGACCAAATTCTGCAGTGCAAAAAATCCAGCAGGTTAACTTGGCCTTGCGCGCATAATCATGAAGGGTTATGTTAATCCAAAATTCATGAAAAATTTATAGGAGATTCCTCTTTGGGTTCGTTAAGTCTCATAAATATTTTAGATTAATTGGAGGTCTGTAAAAATTATTAAAAATCAGAGAGTGGACCCCGGTCATGGACCAAATTCTGCATTGCAGAAATTCCAGCATATTTATTCAGATTCGCGTGCATTATTTCACAAGGTTACATTAACCAAAAAAAATCCAAATTAAAAATGGGACTTTATCATCACATATACTGAATCCCTATAAAATTTGAGATTAATCTGTGTTGCAGAAAAATTATTAAAAATTAGGCAACAAGCATGAAGCAACCCATAGAATTCAGGATTATGTTACCTATTTCGTGTTCTAGCTATTTTTCTATATTTTCTTTCAAATGCATGGAACTTAGTCTTTTCACTCATCTCGAATTTTAAAGATGGACTGACCCCCATAACCATGACCCAAAATAATATTGATGAGACCATCAAGCGTTGCCGTCGGCGTTGTGATTAGTGGGACCCTTAACTTCCTGCATGGAGGTGATCAAACGGAGTCATGGCCATTTACTATGACTGGCGATCACACATATTACCATTCTGAGTATTTTTCGGGAATTCTCAGAATTGGTCGGTACTTTTAAGTATCGCTCTATATAACATTGTGTTTCCACCCCCAATCGGGTCCGGAAATCACGTCCGACAACAATATGATGAGGGAAATTGCAACTTTTGTGTCTTGGTGCATGACTTGTCAGTTAGTGAAGGCAGAACATCAGAAGCCACCAGGTCTTTTGCAATCGTTGGAAATTCCTGAGTGGAAATGGGAACATCTCACAATGATTTCGTCTTAGGCTTACCTATTACTAACAGAGGAAACAATGCCATTTGGATCATCGTTGACCATTTGACGAAATATGCACATTTCATTCCATTGAAGACAGGGAAGAAGATGCACATGTTAACTTTTCCAGTAGCATTCATGAATGAGATTGTCAGTCGTCATGGCCAACCAGTTTCTATCACTTCGGACTGAGATAACAGATTTGTCTCGCGATTTTGGAAGACATTGCATGAGTTCATGGGTACGAAACTTCAGTTCAGTGCAACATACCACCCTCAGACAGATGCCCAATCAAAATGGACCATCCAAAGGTTGGAAGACATGCTTCGTGCTTGTGTGCTTGATTTCAAGATTCGGTGGGATGAGAGCTTATCTCTTTGTGAATTTACCTATAATAATAACTACCACTCGAGCGTAGGGCTGGCTCCTTTTGAAGCATTATAAGCAGGAGATGTAGAACTCCAGTGTGTTGGGAAGAGATCGGTGAACGTATTTTTCATGGACCGACTTTGATTGGCGAGACAAGTGATGAGATCAACCTAATCCATGAGCTCTTGAAAGTTGCTAGAACCGACAAAAAAGCTATGCCAACGTTCAAAGAAGAGACTTACAGTTTCAAGAAGGAGATAAAGTATTTTTGAAAGTGTCACTGGTTAGAGGAACATTGAGGTTTGGACAGAAGGCAAATTTTGGAGGAGATTCATTGGACCGTATGTGATTTGAGTCGCATTGGTGATGTGGCATATAGACTAGCCATGCGAACTGAGCTCTCAGGCGTGCACAATGTGTTCCATGTGTCAATGTTGAAAAAGTATGTTCCAAACCCTTCACATGTGCTACGGCATGAACCGTTGGAGATCCAAGAAGATGCCACCTATATTGAGAAACCGGTTAGAGTTATTGACACGAAAGGGCAAGAATTGAGGACTCGAACAATTCACTGGGTAAAGCTGCTTTGGGAGAACCACGGACCGGAAGTCGCAACATGGGAATTACGGGATCAAGTTCAGAAGAAGTACCCTCACATGCTACTAGTGGTTTAGTTATTCATTTGGAGGACCAAATGCTCTAAGGGGTGGAGGATGTCAGACCCCGGCCCAAGTTTAGTATGATTAATGTTATTTTAGCCGCTAAGTGGGATTAGAGCATGTTTAGCTTAGATTTTTAGTTTGATTAGATTTTCATGGGCTTTGGGAATTTTGATAGTCGTTGAGCTTGGTTTGGCGCAGCTCGGGCTGGCCTTTGTGACACGTGTCCGGGTGGGGAATTTATCCTTTATTTCGAAAAAATCAAATTTCGATTTGTTTTGGTTTGTCATATCAAGCTCCACAACTTTTATGTTTGCTCTGTCTGCATTCGAACCCCAAAAATTCCATTTTTCGAGAAAAAGGACAAAACAGACTTTTCGCACCAAATCTGTGCATGGATTTCGATATTTGAAAATCATGAGGAAAATATACTTTTTGTAAACTAGATTTTTCGATGATCAATTTTCCCTTCTTCGTCGATCTCATTCAGGACCCACAAATGATAGCTTCAGCCACTTGTAGCTTTGGGGGAAGTGGGGCCCACAACCTACTTAAACTTCAAAATAGCCTACGTTTCCCTTCCCCTTCATTTTCTGTTGCAAAACTTTCAACTGAACCAAAGAAAGCTTTTCTTCTCCCTCCTATTTGCCTTTGCATGCCTCCCTTTTGGTGCCTAAACTAAAAATCTGAACTTACTAATCTCTTCTCCTCACCCTAGCTTGCCTTTGGTACTATTTTTAAAGGATTCCTACTAGAACTACCTTCTCCTTCAGGTTTCTCTTCTTGTTTAGAGCTTCTAAAGGTAAGCAATGGCTTCCCTCTTGTAACTCTGGTTTTGTTGAGTCCATTAGAGCCTAAATATCATACAAGCGAGGTTCTTGGAGAGCTCCTTCTCTTTTCAAAATTTGGGGTTTTGAGATGTCTTTCTTGGAATCTTTGTAGCTTGAAGGCTTGTTGTGTTAGAGGAGTGCTTGGAGTGTGATTTAGGACCCCTTTGGAGTCAAGGCAAGTGAATAATCGGATAATGAGATGCATGCAACCTGAATGTTTGATTTTTCTCAAAATTCTGAAAATTTTCATTCTCTTAAACTATGTTGTTTCTCTCTACAATGAGTTGGTTTGAGATCCTCAAATACTTTGCCAACTGCATCTTGGATACTTTATTCGTTTGCTATCCGTTCTGTGGCGGATTTTTGTTTGACACCCATCTATATTGGGTTATTTATGTATTATTTGGTTCCGGGCATTTTATATGGCACGGTTATTTTGATTGCTTTTGTTACTTCGGCAATAGGAGAATATAGCTCAATGTGGGTTGTCATTGTTTTGTTCGATTCCCGACATTCTTTTACATGTTTTGGTTTCTTTAAATTATCGTCATTTCTGTTTAATTTTCAAAGGCACTACTATGATTATAAATGACCTTGTAAACACTTGTCATATTCTTATCTACTTTATTTGCTTGCCAGACCGTCGTGTCTGATACTCACTTGTTTTGTGCCAGATGTCGACCCCGTTGCCAACAAGGCGGAGCATGAGGAGGAGGCGGTTGAGCCGCTGGTTGCTCGAGAGTGGCAGCCCGACGATATCATCTAGACATCGGGTTGGGGAATGAGTCACGGATCACATTTTGGGGGTTGTTGATGTTTATTTTGGGAATTGTGTCACTAGCCTTTGTTGACTTTTATTTTGGGATGTGTAACTTAAACTTACCCTTTTTTTTGGGTGATGTAAAACCTTAACTCTAACTTTGGGTTTGTTATGTATATTTCTCACTTTGACACTATTGTTAGTCATTGGACTCCAGGATTCTGCGAAATTTATTGTTCTTATATGATTGTTTGGTTGTGGATCGATTCAGAATCCTCAACGTGAAAACCTGTGGGAAAAACATAGCGTGCAGGCGAAATTCTCCGGCCCACTGTGCCGTGGCTCCGAATTAGGGCTAGTTTGTCTCGGTTCGAGGTCGTGACATGATGCCCCCTGCATAGTTTCATTTCTGTTGCCCCCAATGAAGCGGTAGAGGAGGTCTCTGCCTCTTCATGGACTTCTGGTTTTGGTTGAGCCTTCTCCTGCTGCTTAAGCTTGCAGAGATGTCTTCTGGCTTGCCTTCGCTGTTGAGCCGTCGGCTTAGTTTTGACAACCTCCCAGCTTTCATCTTCCAGGAGATCGGGATGCATCCATATTGGTTGTCCTTCTAGTGTCGGGTAAGGAACCAGCTCTTGGGGCGCTTGAATCATTTTTATCACTTTGAAAGAAGTCTTTTATCACTTAGAAAGAAGTAGTGATCTTCTTCTTTGGTGACTTTGATGTTTGTCCACATGATACCATGTTGACGGGGGCAAACCCGTAGTTTTTGTCAAAGGTGATGACTCCATTTTTCCACATCTTGTTGATCTCTCTCTCACAACAAAGCATTGATTGAGAGGATGCGATATCATCTGATGATATGGGCAATACCAAGGACCATTGGTTTTCCTGACATCTCCAGGCTTTTGGGGTCAAGCAAGGTGAGGTTGCCGTTTGCTATGAGAGCCCCAAAAATTTCATCGACATCATCATCGAATGGGTATTTCTTCTCTACTCGCTCTTTGAAGGCATCAGAGAATTCAGGTCTCTTACCAGCAGCTTTGTTTTCATCTTTCTTTGGCGGCTAAGGAGCTGACTTGGTTTGCGCATTGAGGACCTCCTTTCTCTTTGGTTTTGAGGTTGCAATGGCGGTTGGTTCCATCCTTAATGATTTTTGACTGTTGTGGTCTTTGATCACCGTTTTAGCCTCCATGGATGCTTCTAGGAGTTCTCCCAGGTTCTTTGACTTGTTGCCGATGATCATGGAGCAGGTCCTTACTCTCATGTTGTTACGGCGATGTCGACTAGCGCTGCTTGTGGCAGTACGTCTAAGCATTTTTATGCCATTGCCTTCCACTTGTGAGTGAAGTCATATGTTTACTCACTGTCCCCCTATTTCAGGCTGCAGAGCTGAGCCATAGTAACTGGGTGGTCCTCACCTTTGAAGTGGGGTAAGGAAGCATGTCTCTAGCATAGCCCAGTTTTGGATGGAGTCCATAGGCAAAGTGGAGTACTAGTCAAAGGCCGTACCTTTTAGGGTATTTACAAAAAGACGGATCTTGAGGGCATCTTGATCCGCAATAGCTCCCATTAGGATTTTGAAGTGGATGACTGTTCAGACCAAAAATGTCACCTTGCCTCTTCAACCTGAAGAAAGCTATGTGAAGCCGCAGCCTACCACAAATAGGCAATGCTACTTCTAAAAAATCAAATTTTGTCAAAATCAAACAAACTGCAAGATCCTTTTAGACAGCCAAAAAAGGAGTACACATGAAGTTTTAGGCCATTTCAAAATCATTTGGCCTAACTTCACTCAACGAGCTAAACAGGAGCTCCCGGCGGCGACCGTGTCAAACACATCAAATCTTCGATCAGAGCCTGTGGATGGTCTCAAAATACCTCCAAAAGGCTCCACGCCAAGTTTCAAGTCAAACCGACAACGTTTGCCCCTACATCAACCCTCAAGCAGCAGGATCAAGCCTCTTGGCGATGAGAACCACCAAGGCCATAACTCATCAAATAGAGCATATGGTCGATTTCAAAATGCTTACAAAGGGCTACACGTCAAGTTTCAGGTCATTTCGACAACATTTTACCAGACTTTGACTCTCGGAAGCCAAATTAGGGCTCTCGGCAGCGAAGCTCCCTGGGACCATGGTTTCCAAATCGGAGCTAATGGATCATCTCAAAATGACTCGAATAGGTTCCCTGTCAAATTTTAGGTCAATCGAACATCGGTTGACCGCACATCAAAGCGCGACATCTTCCTCGCGACAAAATCATGTCTACTGGCGACAAGACTCCACACGGCTTCAAAACTCAAACAAAAGGCTATGGTTGGTCTTATTTATTGCTCAAGAAGCTTCACCACAAATTTCAGGTCATTCCGACATCGTTTGACCCAGTTTTGGCTTCTGATGGAAAATCGGCAGCTCTGCGCGACAAAGTCTTCGGCTTTCCCGAAAAATTGGAAACTTTGCACCCCAAAATGCAAGGGTTCTCGTCAAGTTTTCTACAGAAAAATCAAGCCAATAAATGTACAAAAGTGTCAGGAGAAATACCGAAGAAAAAAAAAGCAGAAAAAATCGTGAAACTGCTGAAAACCGGCGACCGAAGGGGAAAAATCCCCCCAAGGGTCGCAAGCCCACGACCCGCCGCGACCCTGGGTAGCCTGTGACCCTGGCCCATGGTCTCCGGGGACCATGGGTGCATGGTTGTCGGTGACCATGGAAATCTGGGTCGCCGGATTTTCACCAAAAGGGTGTTTTTCCGTCCCTTTTCGTGTTTCGAGATGTTTGGCCCCTGTAGTTTTCCAAAAATCTGACTTTCGAGACACCAAATCCGACAATCTTTGTCAACATCACGGGTTTGTCTTCGAGAGCATCAAATCATCATTGATTGCCAACCGGTAAGCCAAGAAAGTGCACTTTTTGTCCGATCGATCGAGAAATCGACATGACAGATAGCACCGGCCCACTGTTAGAAATCATTGTCTGAAGTTACATGATCATCCGATGTCAATCAGGATGAAGGTCCATTGATGATCATCGCAAGAAGAATTCCAAAAGACGCGGCATGGCCCGCAACTCTTCAACTGATCAGGCGACCGCTTAATTCATTTAACTGACCCATTTATGGCAACTTATTGCGATCATTAACTCATTATTTCGGATGGCCCAATCAGAATCAAGGAAAAAGGAGTTCCAAATAAAAGATTTATGACACTTAAAGCCATGAAACTCCTCCCATGATGGTGATTAAAGGCAATTAAAAGCCTTAACTCTCCACGGGCCAATCAGAAGCCGAGAAAGAGGAGTTACAAAATGAAGAAATAAATCTTGTAACTCCTCCCATTATGTGGCCTTAAAGCCCATAAACTCTCCTAAATGGCTACCAAAGGCCTATAAATAGGAGAGCATTCCAAAGAAATTCAATCCGGAACATTCCAGAGATCCAAGCACAGAAAATCCCGAAATCTAGAAAGACAGAATCCAGAGAAAGAGAGAAAACTCTGTTGAAGTTCTGCAACGACCACAGCTATAAGGTGACAAAAGTCCCTTTGGGGGTACCCCCCAAGGTCCTTGCCTTCTCCTTCCACTTCCAATGGCTTAGACGCGGCTTTTCAGCCCATCTACTCAGCTTTTTATTGAACATAAGACCTCATCTTGGTCTTTGTCCTCTAAAAATCTGAGGTTATAGCAAAGCCAAGTGAATCAAGAGCATCCTCTGTTCTCATCTACATGAATGATGGCGAAGTCCACATATGGCTTGCGACCGTCAACTTGAACGAGTCCACCACAATCTCCTGAGAAGTTAGATCCTCCTTTTCTTGCTTTTCATTGTACTTTGTATTTGTCTAAAGAGACAAAAAAAGATCACAACTCTTGTCTTTCATTATTGATAAGAATTGTAAATCGGCTATAAATGCCAAAAATCACCTTTTACGGCAAAAATCGCCTTTCACGGCAAAACAAATGAAATTGCCTTTCACGGCAATTCAAAAACATGTCTCTTTTCTTAAATATATGTGCAATGAAAACTCGAAAGAAGTTGATTTCCGTTTCTACTTGCGAAGGTCGATCTCCGGATCACCATTTGTAATTCCAAGTAGAGTAGAAAATCTGGCACACCCATCAAAAAAAATGTTGATGCCTTCTTTTGCCCCCCGGGCTTGAAAGGGTTTGGATCAAACGGACTCCCACGTCTGCCGACCTCGGTAGCGCCTAGCAAAATGCGTGTCCATCAAGCTGGCGCACCTGGTGGGACTCGTTCATTTGAGAACACGATGCTTAGAAATGAAATATTTGCATATCATATTTTTGCTCTATGCTTATACTTCTTTTCTAGATTCTTTGGCTACTTCTAATTGGTGGCCTATGTTGGATTTCGCATCTAAAAAAAATGAGAAGGTATTTTGGAAATTTCTAATTCTCTTTTTGAGTTTATTTCCATTCTTTCTCTTTAAAAAAAAATCAGATTTCTCATGTTGGATTCAGACTTGAGAAACTTTGATCCTCTCCTTTCTTCCATGTGCTTGCAGAAATGTTGAGCCTGTTCGAATTGGGAATTGGGCCATCGTTTCTCTTCGATGAGTTCATTAAAGATCTTTAAAAAATAATTAGATTTCTCATTTTGGATTCAAAATTGAGAAACTTTGATCCTTTTCCTTTCGGGCATTGGCGCTCGCAGAAATGTTGAGCCCATGTTTGGATTGGGGATTGGGCCATCGTTTCTCTTCGATGAGTCTGTTAGGGATCTAAAAAATAAAAAATAAAAAAAATCAGATTTCTCATTTTGGATTCAAAATTGAGAAACTTTGATCATTTTCCTTTCGGGCACTGGTGCTCGCAGAAATGTTGAGCCCGTGTTTGGATCGGAGATTGGGCCATCGTTTCTCTTCGATGAGTCTGTTAGGGATCTAAAAAAAAACAAATTTCTCATTTTGGATTCAAAACTGAGAAACTTTAATCCTTTTCCTTTTGGGCACTGGCGTTCACAGAAATGTTGAGCCCGTGTTTGGATCGAGGATTGGGCCATCGTTTCTCTTCGATGAGTCTGTTAAGGATCTAAAAATAAATAAATAAAAGAAAAGACAAAAGACCACTAAGGTTAAACCAATTGCGTTCTTTGACCATGAATTGATTCAAGAAAAGCCTTGTCCAGAGTGTGGAGACAGCTTGACTGTTCTAGGCAAGGGTCCTCCAAATGGGTTTATTAAGTAATCTTACCCTTACCTAGGGGCTAATCTATCAATTAAAGTTTCATAAGACCGGATTAGGAGGCCTATGTTTACTCTTCCGTCTTTAGATTTTTTTAAAATAAATCTTAAAAAAAAAACTTTCGTCATCTTTGGGTTCAGATCTGAGAAATTGTGGTATCTTCCCTTATGGGCGCTGGTGCTCGCAGAAATGTTGAGCCCATAATTAGGATTGGAATGCCATTTGCTCTCTTTCACAAATCCGATCTTAAACTTTCAAAAAAAAACTTTCATCATTTTGGATTTAGATTCGACAAATTATGGTTCCTTCCCATCTGGGAGCTAGTGCTCGCAGAAATGTTGAGCCCGTGTTGATATTGGAATACCATTTGCTCTCTTTGATGAGTCCAATCTTGACCTTTCAAAAAAAAAAAAGAATCTCATCTCATAGATGCGATCTCCAACATTTGTGCCTAACAATACTGGTACGCCCTTTCAGGGTCTACTATATTCGCTACCGGCATATTTGTAACTCCAACTTTATATTCGTCTTACCTCAAGCAAGCCCTACTTTTCGATAAGTAGAATTTAGGTTTACAATTGCTTCTAACGTCACTGGAATGCCCATTCTAGGCTTACCATACTTGCGATCAGAACAATTGTACAATCTATGGCTTTTTGCCTTCTTCATGTCTTTTGGGTTGGCCATGACCTTCGAGCGACTTGAAAAGACAAAACCATAATTTCCCATTTATGATCATTATATTCTTGTGATTACTAATGGATGTGATCTTGTTTCAGAAATTTTTCGAAACTAACAATGGCAGCTTCTCTAACCATTACTTTCGACGAAAACAAGCACCAACTTATGCTTCAACAGAAGCAAAACATGCTCATTCACAAGTTGCCGAAGCATCACCTCTCTCGGCAACTCTCTGAACTCCGGGTCGACCTTGACTCCCTGGACTATCGTCTTTGACCATTCCCACTTCCCGAGGAAGAAACTGTGCCTGCCAAAAAGCAGAAAATCGCCTCTCAACGTGTCACCATCGTGACACCAAAGGCGAGCTCCCAGAAGCCTCAACCCACAAACAAACAGGTCTATCCCAAGACTTGGTCCCCAAAACCTTCACTAAAATAAAGAAGGTCCCAAATATCCACAAAGCCACCATACTTGGCCCCACTCAAGGAGAACCAGTCCTACCCTCTTGCCTACATGAAAGAGGAGAGACCCATATCCCACTTAACAACAAAGTCAACCCTACATGAGCCGGCTTATTCCTACAAGCCCAAAATCAAATCATGCATCAGAAAGCCTCTGCAAACACCTGCCAAGCCCTACAATACTTTAGTTCGACCCTTCATCTCTATAGGAGCCGAACTTGAAAAACTCAAAGCTTCGCTGCAACAGGCAAAGGACCGGGTCTGGATCCTGTCTATACCTAGCTTCAAAGAAGACAGGCTGAGCTACTGCGCCCGATGGAGCATATCCTTCATTGCCAAAGCTCAGCTAGAGCTGACCGAAGCTCAAATTCCTCGTCGTGTACTCCGCCGCGCATCATATCTATAAAAGAGACTAGAGAAGAAGAGGACCCAACATCTTACACTTCAAGTCTCTCACAAATGGGTCAAAAATGAAAGACCCGACCAAGTTACTGTTGTCCATATGGTTGGAAAAACCAGAAGACGCCAAAAATCAGCAACCAAAATCCATGTTTGACGTCTGGTGACTCGCAGCTTCTCCAGGACATGAAAGCATTCAGAAGAATCCCTGCTCCTTCAAGTCAAAAGACAACAGAGTGATCCTTCCTTAAGCTCTTCATAAAAAAGAATGAGCCCCAGCTCAGTCATTAGGACAATTTCTTCATTTGAACCCCGAGGGATGAACGTCCTGGCTACAAATTCTGAGCCACCACCTCGTAATCCACCTCACGACGATGCGCTCACACGCATCGAGTAGTTGGAACAAGGCCAGCAAAGGATTGAAACTCTCATGGAAAACCTTCTCCTCGCTTTTCAAAATCAAGCGAACAATGAACCTCCCCCGAATCTTCAAGGTGATGAGGTAAATGGAGAAGAAAATGAGTCGCATGCCCTTACCAAAAAGGACGTGGACAGTATGCTCGCCAAAGCAAAAGAAGAGGATATACTCAAGGAGCATGGGATCAAGCCACCATATCCCTTATGGATGGACTCGGTCCCATTTCCCATAAAATTCAAGCATTCTACTCTCCAAACATATACGGGGAAAGGATCAGCCAGACAGCACGTCATCCACTTTAAAATCTTGACGGGAGCTATCGCGGATCAAGATGCACTCAAGATCATTCTCTTTGCAAGTACCCTAAAAGGTACAGCCTTTGACTGGTACTCCACTTTGCTGGAGGACTCCATCCAAAACTGGGCCATGCTAGAGACACGCTTCTTGACTCACTTCAAAGGTGAGGACCATCCTGCTACTATGGCTTAATTTTGCAGCCAAAGCAGGGGGATAATGAGTCAACATACGACTTCATTCACAAGTGAAAGCAATGGTGTACAAATGCTCAGATGTACTGCCACAAGCGTCGCTAGTTGACATCTGCCAAAACAACATGAGAGTAAGGATCTGCTCCATGATTATCGGCAACAGATCAAGAGACCTAGGAGAACTCCTAGAAGCTTCCATGGAGGCCGAAACGGTGATTAAAGACCTCAATAGTCATAAATCATCAAGGAAGAAACCAACTGCCATTGTAACCTCAAAACCAAAGAAAAAAGAGGTCCTCAATGTGCAAACCAAGTGGGCTCCTCAGCCACCAAAGAAAGCTGAAAACAAAGCCGCAGGTAAGAGACTGAACGCTCAGATGCCTTGAAAGAGCGAGTAGAAAAGAAATACCCGTTCGATGAAGATGTTGATGAAATCTTCGGGGCTCTCGTGGCAAACGGCAAGCTCACCTTGCCTGAACCCAAAAGACCGGGAGATGTGGCAAAACCAACGATCCTCGGTACTGTCCATACCACCAAATGATCTCGCATCCTCTCAATCAATGCTTCGTTGTGAAAGAGAAGATAAACGAGATGTGGAAAAATAGAGTCATTACCTTTAACAAAAACTATGGGTCTGCCTTCGTCAACATGGTGTCATGTGGACAAACATCAAAATCACCAAAGAAGAAGATCACTACTTCCTTCAAGGTAATAAAAAGAATTCAAGCATCCGAAGTGCTGGTTCCTTACCCGACACAAGACGGAAAACCCATATGGGTACATCCCGATCTCCTGGAAGATGAAAACTGGGATGTTGTGAAAAAAGCCGATAGCTCAACAGCGAAGGCAGGCTAGGAAACATCTCCTCAAGCTCAAACGGAAAGAGAAGACCCAGCCAAAACAAGAAGTCCATGAAAAGGCAGAGAACTCCTTTACCGATTCATTGGGGGCAACAGAAAAGTCCCTCCCAGATACTTCAAAGGGGGTAAGAAAGTTCACTCTCAGTGTTTTCATCCCACCTCAATTCAAAAAAGAAACCACTAAGGGGGCATCGTACTCTTGCAATTTGGTAGTTGGATTCTCTATTAATGGATATGAGTCCGACGACACCGATGAGTGGGAGGAATCCTTTGAAATAGGAGAATAACTCTCCGATGAAGAATGGGTTCCTGAAACTCACCTTATGCCAGTAATCTGGTATAACCATTTACAGCCACAAGGATCCTGGTCTGACGATGAAGAAGACCAAGAGGCTATATAAGAAAATGTTGTTGACCCAGCACCCGTCATTGCTCCAGTGGAACCCAACCCTGTTGAACCACAAAGAGCAGACGAAGAAAAAGATTTGGCTCCCATGCCTGATCTTAAAGAATATGCAAGGATCTTGCAGCGTCTTGCCCTAAAACAAGAGCAAGATCGCATCAACGAGCTTCTTTGCAATTCAGAGTTGGAAGTCCCTGAAGACCACCAGGTACATCCTCCCTTAACTCCTGAAAATGGGGAAAATTACTGGATCAATGATCCTCTTACATCCGAGGATGACTCTGACTCCGAGCAGCCCATTCTGGCAACGTCTCCTATCAGAGCTGCATGTAATGTGATAATTCAGGATTATAGCTCTTTTGAAGCCTCGTCTGATGAGATCACTTACACTCCGACGACGCCTAGCACCATATCTTCTAGAGTTACCTCGTCCCACGTGACTTTCAAGAAGATAACACCTTCTCAGGTTTCTTCTCCTAAAATAGTGACTTCAGGACTCATATTCTTCCCGACTAATCATCATGAAGAAACCCCAGATATTGATGCTTGGGACGATGAATTAGTCAGCAAAGAAGAAAAGTTGCTGGATGCTGTTCAAGACTTGTTCCTGGAAAATGCACTGTGCAACACAATCACTGAGGATGGCAACTCTGCTGCAGACACATCCCCAGTAAATTAGAAATGACAGCCTCTTGATCTTGAAGACAATATTTCAAATGAAGATCGTTCTCAAGAAGCTCTCGAAGTTGGTAGAGGCACCCGCTCTGTCCGGGACTACCACAAAAACTACAACCAATCTTCTTTTACTTATGTAAATCCTTTAGGAAAAGATGTTGTAAGCGCCCCAGTGGGAACAATGATGAACATACAGGCCCCAAGGAGGCTTTAATGTTTGACTTGATCGAGCACTTCAAACACATACCTGCACGACTGCACATCCTAGACTTATTGCGAATGTCCCCACGCACTCGTGATAATCTCATTTCAAAATTACAAAAACTAAATGAGGATGTCGACAGACATGCCTCGCAAGTCCTCCAAATTGAAATGGACTATCGGGTCAAAAACTCAGAAACTTTCTCAAAGGGAGAAAAGAACAAGACTGAGGGATCATGCATTGAATGCCTCTCGGTTCAAAAAGCAGCCAGCGCAACCATCGCCTTTACAAAGGAAGATCTCTTACTTGGCGAAACAAGGCACAACCGACCCTTGAACTTCACAGGGTACATCAAGGAAATGCCTATGCACAGAGTTCAGATCGACCTAGGTTCTGCACTCAACCTCATCTCCACTTCGGCTCTCGAAGAGTGGGCATCCCACCTAGCAAGCTGAGTATCTATCTTTGGATAGGATGGGAGTACTCAAAGGCCTATCGGCAAAATCAGGTTCAAGTTGCAAATTGGTGATCTTATCTCTGAGGTCACTGTATACAAAATAAAAACCCCTTCATGCTACAACATCCTTCTCGGACGCCCCTGGATACATGAGAATGGTGTTATTCCTTCAACTCTACATCAGTGCATCAAGTTCGTTGGCGATAACAGCATGATACATCGAGTCTTTGAGGACAGAAAACCCTTCAAAGGTAAAGAAGTCCACTTTGCAGACTCTTAGATGTATGAAGGTGAAAATGAAGAAGAGGAGAAATAAATAGCATTCTTTGCCGAAAATCTCCAGAAAGATAAAGGCAAGGCTCCTTAACAATCACCGGAAGAAAACAAACCCTCCGGTAAATCCGAAGAGAGCAGTCAAACTCTCTTCATCATCTCCCTCAAACCTTCAAAGCCTTTGGTCATCACAACTAAAGTGAAGAAGGCAAAGCAAAAGTCTGGGGGCAAATTTGTTGTCTCTTTCGTGTCTATCATGCAAGACACAGATTAGGATTCAGAGCTAGCAGACGACACATTGTCAAGCCAAGTTGACACTCATCAAGTTCAGCCTGCTCTTACTCCAATGGAGACAACTGCTGACGTAGAAGATACTACGTCTGCTTCCTTCGTTGTTCCGGCAACTACAACAAAGGAAAAATCAATCTTTTTCCACAGATCGGAAGCTTCTTCATCAAACTCCATGCTTGAAACTTTTCAAAATGATGGTATGCCTCAACTATCCCTATATAGTCCTATGGCACAAGCTATTATGAAGAAAATGGGCTATGACGCTCAAAACCCAGTCGGTTTGGGAGAAAGCCGCGGTATTCTCCGCCATTGGGGCCCGCCTTAACCAAGAGTCAACTGGAAGATTGGAGACTCTACGGTCATGTAGAAAAGTCTTCACATGAGTTAGGGTATGATCCTGACACTCCTCTGAGATAGTTGACACAAAAACTGAAAAGTCGATTTGCTGACCAAGCCTCAACATCTCATATCCATGAAGACATTGATCTCCCTGGATATCTCTTCGATGTTTCACCAACAAAGATCCAGGAAGCTCATCCAATTGGTATGATTTCTGTGATGATGAGGAGGAATTGTCCAATAACACAGACGTGTGGTATTTTGACCAAGAAGAACCCTCGTCTCCAAAAGAAGTATCTTACTTCGACCCGGTTTCAATAGGCGATTGGGACCATCTCATAACAAGCCTTGAGAAGATTACCGATCAAGAAGACCGATCGAAAGGAACAAAGCCTTGGTCTGAAAATGCCCTTGAAACCCCAGAAGGTTTTGTTGAGCTGGAAGCCTCCAAAAATATTGTGGAGGAACCACCTTCGAGCCTTCCAACAGAAGATCCTGTTCAAAAGATAGACTTGCGTACACCAGATAACCAACGTCCTATATTCATAAGCAATAATATAAAGGATGATGAGTTACCCGAGTATATCGGTTTTCTTCGTGAGTTCATTGATTGCTTTGCATGGTCTTACGTTGAAATGCCTGGTTTAGACCCCAAAGTAGCAGTCCACAAGCTCAATCTTCAAGAAGACATCAACCCTGTCAAACAAGGCCAAAGAAGATTCCGTCCAGATGTGATGGATAAAATTAAACAAGAAGTTCAAAAACTCAAAAGCGTTGGCTTCATCCGAAAGGAACAGCATCCTGAATGGTTGACCAACATTGTCCCTGAGACAAAGAAAAATGGGCAGATCAGGGTCTATATTGACTATAGAGACCTGAATGGCGCTTGCCCTGAAGATGAATTCCCGCTCTGCATACCGGAGGTAATGATTGACAATACCGGTGGATTTTAGCGAATGACATTCATGGATGGCTTCTCTGGTTAAAATCAGATAAATATGCATCCGGAAGATGAAAAACACATTTCATTTCGGAGGCCATTTAGCGTGTATTGCTACACTGTCATGCCATTTGGTCTGAAAAATGTTGGTGCCACATATCAGAGGGCTATGATGAAAATATTCCAAGACATACAGCACAAGACGGTTGAATGCAATGTTGATGACCTCGCCGTGAAAAGCAAAAGAAAAGAATATAATCTCGAGGACCTTCGAGAAGTCTTCCTCCGGCTTCGCAAACACAAACTGCGGATGAATTTACTGAAATGCTTCTTCGGCGTCTCGTCGGGTAAGTTCCTCGGATTCCTAGTTCGGAAAGCTGGAATAAAACTTGACCCCATCAAAGTCATGGCTATTCTAGAAATGCCCTCTCCAAGAACCTTGAGGGAACTCAAAGGGCTTTTAGGAAGATTGGCCTACATCAGACGGTTTATCTCCAACCTTTCGGGGA
This sequence comes from Litsea cubeba, assembly GCA_012931725.1. Lineage (NCBI taxonomy): Eukaryota > Viridiplantae > Streptophyta > Magnoliopsida > Laurales > Lauraceae > Litsea > Litsea cubeba. The sequence goes on from CM022952.1 coordinate 39,793,271, forward strand.
AGTGCCGTCCATTCTATTGGTTGATGAAGAAAGGTGTGGACTTTGTCTGGGATGCTGACTGTGAAGCTGCATTTCAAGATATCAAGTCATACCTGACCAAACCTCCAGTGTTAGCTGCTCCTACCTCTGGAAAACCATTCATCTTGTACACAAGAGCCCTCGACCATGCCTGCCAACAATGCCAACAATGCCAAGTTCATGGAGATTATGTTCACATGCCTCCAGAATGGCTACATCCTACAGCGATCTCATGGCCTTTCGAAGCCTGGGTTATGGACATCATAGGTCATGTTTCTCCCCATTCAAGCAAAGGTCATCGCTTCATGTTCGCCACTACGGATTATTTCTTCAAGTGATCAGAAGCATTTGCACTCAATGAAATGAAGACCTCATCAGTCCTTCAGTTCCCGCGCCCCAACATCGTTTGTCGTTTCGGCATACCTAAAAGATTCGTCCATGATAACGGATCACAATTCCAGGATCATCAATTCTACAAGTTCTGCGACAAATATAAAATCCAAAGCTGTCCTTCGACTCCATACAATCTGGTAACAAATGGATTAGCAGAAGCCTTCAACAAGACACTCTGCAAAATCCTCAAGAAAATGGTCTCTAGTCACAAAAGAGACTGGAGCGACAAACTGTATGAAGCTTTGTAGGCCTATTGAACCACCGTTCGAGAACTAACCCATAGCACACCATTCTCCTTAGTCTATGAATGCGAAGCTGTCGTGCCCTTAGAAGTATAAATTCCTTCCCTAAGGGTATCTTTGCAAAATGACATGACTTAATAAATCAACGTCAAATTGCGACTCCATGAGCTAGACGATCTTGACGAGAGACGGCTCGAAGCTCGACAAAGCATCAAACTTTACCAAGAAAGCATGGTGGATCTTTCGACAAGAAGGTCAGAAAACGCGCCTACAAAAGGGTGACTTGGTTCTTGCAGTAAAAAGACCAATGGTCTTCGCTCACAAGTCCAAAGGCAAATTTGAGCCAAAATGGGAGGGACCCTACGTCATCGACAAGGTTTTCTCCAACGGTGCATACGCTCTCCTAAACATGGAGGGTGACAGATGTATGATGCCCATCAACGGCGAGTTCTTAAAGTGGTACTACCTTTGAAAACTTACCCAATAGGGTAAGAGCAATGCTTGTACGACCAAAGCCTATTTCCAGGTACTCGCTCGTCAAACCAACTTTTTTTGGAATTTTCATATCAAATGTTGAAAATTCTAGAAACTCAAAACAATGCTTACTTTCATCGTTTCATTGTTCAAAAAAATCCAAGTTTAGGTGCCTCTCTCTGACTTGACCAAAATTTTTGATCCTTGAACCCAAAATTCATGGTTTGTAACAAAATCCGGATTCAGGGATTTCAACCCTAGTTCACCCTGCCTTTTACCACCAAAATGGTTTTAGGTCAAAATTTACGACCCTTGTGTCTTTAAACAAAAAATGGTTTTTCAAAAAACAGCGGAGAAGCGACGCTTAGTCGATACTTGCACAACCCAAAAATCAGAAGAATACGAACCACGTTCGACACTTCCAAAATTGTAGGGAAGTGACATTTTGTCGATACTTGTAAAAACCTAAAATCGTGGAGATGCAACATTTCAGTTGATATCCACAACCCAATTTTCAATGGTTCGAAAAAACCTAAAATCGTGGAGACGCAACATTTCAGTTGATATCCACAAAGGTTCGACAAAACTACAAATTTCAAAAATCATGGGGAAACGACATCAAGTCAGTACCCGCAAAACAAGATTTTTTAAAAGCAAGGATGCGACATTCCATCGATACTTGCACCCAAATCCGCGAGGATGCGACATTCCATCGATACTCGCAATTGAATGAGCAAGGAGGCGACATTCCATCGATACTTGCAAGACCATTCAGCAGGAATGCGACTTTTAGTCGATACTTGCATTTTTGAAAACCAAAAACCTGGCTCTCATGCCAAAACCGGCTATAAATGCCACAAACCAGTTATAAATGCCACAAAATCGGCTATCAACGCCACAAACCGGCTATCAATGCCACAAAAAACCCGGCTCTCATGCCACAAACAAACCTTGGTCTTTGCGCCAAAAAAATAAAATTTTGGCTCTCATGCCATAAACCCAAATTTAGCTTTCATGCCACGGACAAATTATGGCTTCCATGCCAAAAATAATCATTTGACAAAATATTTTCGCAAAATGACAAACTTTTGATCAAATTAAAAAAAAAAACAATCATTTCCCATTTAGCAATTGCTTTCATCACAAAAAGATTTAAGTGAAAGTAGGGAATACAAAAAAAAAGTATTCATAAGCGCTACAAAAAAAAAAGAGTACCGAAAAAAATACATGTGGTACCAAAAAAAAGAAGAGTTTCTATTACAAAAAATGAGAAACCAAGAGCTCAGCCAAAAATGGCCTCCAGCCAAAGTTTCAGCTCCTTGAGCAAACTTTTGGCCTCAGCCGTCTGATTTTCCAAAGCACGCTTCTTCAGGAAGTTTCCATGAGATGCTGGAGAATGCTTTTAACCCTTCTACGACACCGGGAAGTTTACCCATGCAGTTCGCCATCATTTGTTTTCTTAAGTCCTCTTTTTGAGATTTCGATCGGCATTAGCAACCTCACGAATCGGAGCTCTCTCCTTGTCACAAGCCTCTGTCATAGCAACCCACTTGGCCGCAACTTGCGCATTCAAATGCTCAAGACGTTGCCTAACCTCGGCAACCTCCCTATCAAGGATGTTAATGTCGTGCCTCAGCCCAATGATGGCTAACTCTTCTAAGTTCCTCTCGCGGACGAACTGCTTCCTGCTCTGTGTAGTCTCATCCATATCAGATTGAGCCTTATTAGTAGGATCCATGAACATCTCCTTAAAGAAGTCACCATCAGGGAAAGCCATGGTCTCAAACCACTTGCCACCCAGTGCAATGATCCTATCAACTATCGACCTAGCACCTGTGACGTCCAGACCAGCCTCTTTGACATCACCGAAAATATCCTCCACAAGCTGGATCATGCCAAATCCGGCATCTAAGTGTTCAGAAAGGAGAATCTCGATCCAAAAGCTCAAAACCCGCGCCAGCACCTTCTTCGCAAATTAAAGAGATGAACCAGATGAAGATTCACCCTTCTCTGTCGGTCGGCTGCTCATGTCATACCCTGTTGGAAGACTAATAAAAAAATTATTTCCAATTGGAGCCACTGGGGAAGGAATCTCAACATGAGGTTCACCTCTGCCGTGTCAGAACTGGCTGTAGAAGTTCCTACCTCCGGATCAACCTCTGGCACCCCTTGCTCTGGTTCTAAAAAAAGCGAAGGAATCTCACATGTCACTTCATAACCTGCCAATGAAACACAAAAATGTATGAATATAATCCTGTAAAAACAAATCATCATCAGGGTTATCACTACAAAATACCTTCTTCGACGACTGGCGGAATACTCTCTTCCTCCATGAACTCATCGGAAGCATCGTCAACATTTGCATCCATTGATGGTTCAAAGTCATCGGAGTCCTGTGGCAAGTCAGCTGACAAGAAAAATGTTAGCAAACTAAGTCACAGACAAAAAAGAAGAAACCAAAAGAAGTTATACCATTTGGAGATTCTGGAATCACTCCAGAGTCCCTTGGTTCTTCTTCAGGTGTCGCAACCGGATTCGTCACCGCCACATCGGCCTGAACCTCAGGCATCGCCAGGCCATCATCCTCTGCTAAAAAAAAGGGGAGAAAGCAAATCAAAACATGAAAAGTTCTATAAAAGAAACGGAAAGAGAAAGGGGAAGAATCATACCTTCAATGACGGTTTCTTCTTCTCTACTCCTCTTTTCCGGAGGTTAGTCAGCATCCCCCGGCACCTCCTCATTGATGGTAAGAGGGACTTCCAAATCAAGAGAGTCTTCGTCCCGTCCTCTGTGACACTGGCCCCTCTTCCTCTTACTTCTGCGGGCTCGTTTTCTAGCAGAACCTGCCCCACTATTAGAGTCAGGTTTCCCACTTGACTCCTCACTGGACGGTCTGCTCTTGCCAGTAGACTCCATGGAAGCTCGCCTCTGTGCCGCTTGCACCCAAGCGTCAAGCTCGACTTCCTCCATCTCTAGCTGCTCTAAGGCCTCACCAGGTATTTCCCGGACAGCTTCAGAACCGATGACGCCCTGCTCATCGAGAAAGCCTATCTCATGCTTCTCTCCAGAAAGGAAGGCCAAAACTTCCTCTCGCCTGATGCCATCCAACTTCCCAATGCCTTTTCAAGAAGACAGCTTTACATCAAGCTCCTTCTTGGAAAATCCCTGGTACTCTAAAAAGCTCTCCGCGAACTACTTCGTGAAGCCAGCAATCCCGAAAGTCGACAGGTCAGGATAAGAAATCATGGCAGTAGTGTCTTCAGCATTATAAAAAGCTCATGCATTTATGCCGTCCTGCAAACCTCCAAAGCGCTTCACCATACTGGAAGGCGCTCCAACAACGCCTTGAGAGAAGCCCAACTACAGCGCAAAGCGAGAAGGTACATATGGCTGGATATCATTGAAAAGATGTCCATGGTACACCATTGTGCCGACACGTATGCAGAAAAGCCATTCCTTATCTACATTTGTCAAAGAGTAATGCCTTCCTGACCCTACCCTAGTGGAGTCACGGGAGGCACCAAATCAAAAGCCTTCTTCCACAACTCTGGAGAAAGCTTCACTGAAGATTGCCCCATCTCTACGTCCCTGAACCGTCGGATCCTCATGCGAGCAAACAAAAGAGATTCGAATACGGCTTTCCCTTTAGCCAATCGAATCATGAGAGGATCATCATCATGTGCAGCACCCAAACGGTGGAAGCCAAGATAGTGGTATACATACCATGAATAAAAGATGTGGGCTGAAAATACCCTATGCATAGGGAGCCCAAGCTGAACCAAGAAAGCAGCAGCCTGCAGTTCGGTACACAGATAGGAGTAAAGAGCTGGCACCAAAGCAAGACGATCTCCAAACGCCATCTGACAAGCCAGAAAAATACAATGCAGCCTAATATGCATTCCATCTCCACCAGCAAAGATAGCCTCACCTAGCCAATAAGTGAGGTAAACAGCAAGATCTCTTCGCAGTGCAATGTCAGAACAAATGGCGTCTGTACTTGCAAAGAAACCCCTCAACTCTTCGCGCATGGCCCGTAAGACCCCGACCCCTAATTTTTGGGTTTAGTGTTATTTTAATTGTGGTTTTGCTTTTTGAGTAAGATTAGCAGTGTGTTTGACTTTGTTTTTGAATTTGATAGATTTTTCTTAACTTTGGAGATTTTAAGGACCGTTGACTTTGGTTTGACTCGGCCTTTGTGAAATGTATTTTTGTGATAAATGATTATTGATTTCTAAAAATTCTAATCTTTATTCCTCTTGACTCATTTTATCGATCTTAACAACTTTCATGTTTTATCTGTTTGGATTTGAGACTCAGAAATCATATTTTTCGAGAAAAAGGGCAAAAAATGACATTTTACACTAAATTGTACCTGAATTTCAAAAATTTTAGAAATTGGGGAAAATATACTTTTTGGAAACTAGATATTTCAATGATCGATTTTGTCTTCTTCGTCGATCTCGTCCGGGGCCCGCAAGACTATGTTTTAGCCCTTTTAAGTTTCAGCTGAATGGGCCCCATTTTCAAGCTACTTAAGTTGTCTTCTCCATCTTCCATTTTCATTCTTTTTCCTGCAACTTCTTGACCTAGAGCTGAGAGGAGAAAACCCATTTCCCCTCATCTTCTTCCTCTTGATTGATGTAGCAAGAGAGCTCCAATTTCAAATCTAAGACCGCCATTTTCTTCCTCTCATCTCAAGCCTTCGATTGCTACCATTTGCTTGGAGATTCTAGCTGATTTTCTACTCCATCTTTCTCCTTGCTTCTTGTTTGGGCATTTTCAGGTAGGAGCTTGAACCCATCTCTTCCATGGTGTTTATTTAGCTCATAAAGAGCCCATTTCCCTAACTTTCAAACCCATTTTCAAAATGGGGGTTTTTTGGTGACCAAAATAGTGATTTTGTGTGCTCTTTTTGGGGCTTTTTGTGTAGATTTCGTGGCTCTTCTCTTGGGTTGGAATTGTGAGAGTTTTGACTAGCTTTTGGCTAAGGCAAGTAATCATTTTGGGTTTTTATGTTATATGTGTTATTTAGGACATATTGCTTTTAGAAAATGTTGTCCTCATTACTAAGTTTTTCCATTCCATATTATGTTTAAATCTTTCTTAGTTTGCACAAGTATTTTCCAAGCATGTTTACTAATTATCTTCTAATTTTGAAGTTTTGTCTTGATTTGGAAGCTTGTACTTTGTTTACTCTTAGAAGATGTTTAATATCATGATTTGATAGTAAATGATTTGATGATTTAAAGGTTTAAATTGTGTCATGGATGGTTTAAAGTGTTTGATATTGTCCCTTGGGAAGCATGGAGGCTTGGGGGGGAAAAATGAGAAGGAAGGAGGGAAGAAAAATACAAAAAATCTGAACCGAAATGCACTGTCCATGCATTGTCGGTCGACAGCTGACCGACGGTCGACCGACAGCCAACCGACACATATCGGTTCCATTTCCCGAGAGCAACATTTTGACAGAAAAATCCGTCGGTCAGCTCGCGGTTAACCGACAAATCTGTCGGTCCGTTTTCCAGAGAGCATCATTTTTCGCCCAGGATTGTCGGTCAGCCGACAGCTGACTGAGGCTTGCAAAATGGACTATTTTTGAAGGATTTTGTGGGAATGAAAACTAGAATGTGCTAAGGACTTTTTAACTTGACATTGTATATATGAAATCTGAAACACTTTCTTAACTTCGGGGGCACCAACCCAATTTATTTTTCGGTATTTGAATTTGAATTACATAAGGGTCAACGAAGGGTCTTAACATGTGCTTGATAGACCTTGTTTTCGAACCTCGTTCTGATACAAGAAATACTATCGTGCAATTGTTTTGAATTTCAAGTACAAGCTCATTTAAGAAATTATTTCAAGAAAAATAGTCAGTCTCTCGCTTTGAAATTTCAAGTACAAGTTTGTCTAAAGATTTATTTTTAAGAATAAACAATGGGACTACTTTCGTGTTTTTGACATGTTACTAGTTCATGTATCGTGTCTTGTCTTGCTTACATCGTCCACCTTGTGCGTGGTCGATGAGGAAAATATTGTTAGTTTTATGGACTCAATCCAGTAGATGATATAATAAATTGATTAATTTCTTTATTTATCAGTATATTCATGCTTTCCTTTCATGAGATGAATGGTGATTTATTATATACTTGCACATAACCAATACGAATGACATGATGGTTCATGAGATGAACCGGGGTCCACAAGTATATTAGATGTAACACATGTGTATGGATGAGATCCACATACGGGAGACATGTGTGACAAATCTTATACTTAAATATCTTCACAACCAGTGATGAGACTGGACATCTCATACTGACAAGGTTGCAGCACTTTGATCACTATGAGATAGTGTGATTTGTCTCGATCATCAGAATGGAAGATTCTGGATCATAGTGCTGGTACATTTGATGTATTGAAGGACCATGAGAAGCACCTTATAAACACTGTCTTTATTTTAAGGTCTGCTCTCATAATTCCCTAGCAATAGACTCTCAATCCTGAGACATTAATGAACTCAAGTTTCTATCTATTCATTTGCTTTGAGTCACCAATGAGTGAGGCCAACTGTAGGTCAACACCTCGGTGATTTGGGTACATGGTAGTAGAGTTGTGGGAACATTCAATAGTCAAGAAGGAATCTATCTCTAATATCCCCTTCTGCTAATTAATGGATTTATCATTGGTAAGTGCGCACCCATTCCGATTAAGAGTTAATTGGAAAGGTACCTATGATCATTATAATTAATTGGGGCTCAAGGATAATAAGATATGGATCTATTTTGGAAGACAGGTCCAATTGATCCATGGATATTGATAGAGGGGTTTACTTGTGGTAATGTGGAAGTTTAGGGTCTTCTATGTAATATTCCTAAGACTGGAGTTCAATTGCATTTATATAGTGGAGTTATTTGCAATTAACTGTGGGCCCGGATTACACATGAGATGTGGGGTCGCGTGTCCCAGTTGGAGCCAGCTTTCTAAGGAATCCCTAGTGGTCCCCACGCTAGCCCAATTATTAGAAAGTATCTAATTCTAGTTGAACTCTAAAAGGAAAGTTACTATTTCTAGTAGAAGTGAGACTTCTATTTTAATTAGAAAGGAATTGGAAAGTTACTAATCATATTTGAAGTAAGACTTCTAATTATGATATGGTAAGTTACTAATTAATGGAAGTGAGACTTCTATTGTAATTAGTAAAGAAGAGACAACTTGCAAAAGCTATAAATAAGAGGAGAAGAGGCCTTGGACGTCCCATGCATAAATTCACATTGGGATTCACGCCCAAGCCTCCCTAGTGCAATAGTTGCACATGCTCTTCCTCCTCTCTCTCTTCTAGTTCTCTTTCTAGTTCCTCCCTAGAGTTCCTAGTAATTTTCTCTTGGAGATCCCACCATCTTCTTGAGAAAAAGGAGAATCTGATACGGGTCATAGCGTGGAAGATCAAGAGGTCTTGGAGATCCCTATTTGATTAGTGAAAGCGTTTCATCATCAAAGAAAGACGCAACTCCTCCATTAGAGCCCAACCGAGCTCCAAAGGTATAATCCACTTCCTTGCATGTTGTAGATTATTATGGATGCTTGTTAGTTGCTGTTTCTATCTTTTAGATAGATTGTATTTACTGATCATAATGACTGAGATTGAGGACATAGATCTTGGATTGGGTTTTATAGCCTTATGGATAGTTGATCCTCTGCGTCAAGTGGGTCAAAAGTTTTTGAAACCTATCCTAAAGGCCCACCCTATTTCCAACAAATATAAGAACTCGGTCCAGGCAGCACCCTTAACCATGGGGCGAAGCGTGTCAACCACGGGCTTCAAACGGCGAGTCTCTACTAACTTGACAAGTAGTTTCCCCTTTTGTCTTGTGCATTGATGGACTTAAGTAAATACTACTGAGCTTGGACTGCCCCTTCAGTCTGATCCACTATCCGAGGGTCCTTAAACTTGTGGAATGTCTGTAGACTAGTCGTGTATTTTATACACATTGTGCGTGTTCCGCTTCCGCGGCCGGTTTCCCCATCTACCTCATGTAGCGTGGGTTCGTGTTCTTGCGTGTCTTGCGTGCTTGCTCTAATCATCATGAATGATGGAGAAAGGATGAGCTCTTTGTGGATTATTATTCATGATATTATATGTATTCATGTTAGTTTTGTTTCGTATATCATTCGTGGAATCTTGTTTTTCTGATAAGCGTCTTGTTCATGCATTGCTTTAAACCTTGTAAATATGTTCAGTAAAATGTTTAAAATAATGTTTCTTTAAAGCTTTGGTTTTTGTTTATGTTCTTGCCTAAATTGATCACCTGCCAAACCGTCGTGTTTGATATTCTACACTTTGGTGCCCTAGGTGGCAGGTCATCTTCTTGAGCTAGTTCGTGTGCAGTTGGCTTTTGAGTCACGAGTTTTGCTGGCTTGTTGTGTCAGCGATGTCATGTAGACGTCATGCTTGACTCCGGAGTTACGTTTCACACTTGGGTAGTATTTGTTTAGCTTGTTATTGTGTACGGCTTTTGTTAGCCTTTATCTTGGGAATGTAATTAATGCACTTGTTAATTTGTAACTTGAATATGTTCGGGTAATGATTAACCAGTTACTGTCAGCTTTGTTTATTTTAATATTGTGGTTTGTTCCAGTCTGAGATGTTGTTATGACGGCTTTACGCTGGTAGGTTGAGTGCGACACGGAATCCGATGGCCACGGGCTCCGAGTCGCAATGCCAAGTAAGCTTCCGAGAAATATTTTGATGTGTTTGGGAATTTTGCCTTCCTCACACACGCGGATCTTGGGGAGAAATACAAAAAAATTTAATTAACCCTAAATCATGCTCCCCGAGATTGGATCACTGCAGGATCCCAGTTTCGGGGCGTGACATGGCCGAAGTCTTCTTCGAACCCGGATCCTGAGCCCTGGCTTCCCGGAAGGACCACCAACAAAAATCCCAGTCTTCATCACACTGGTCCTTTCACCCAGCTTGGAGGATCTTCCCTCTTAGAGCACTTGGGAGAAAGGCTCATGATCGAGATAGTACGATCAAACATCGATCGGGTAACAATAGTCATCTCCTCACCATTAGCTGTGTAAGAGAACTAAAAATATCTTCTCTGGTATGTCATGTCCTCAGGGACTGCATCACCAAAGAAAAAGGTAGGCTTATGCAACACTCTCTGATCGTTCACGACCCACTGCTTATCATGATCATATAGAACTCCTCACCTTTGAGAGCAATCAATCGCTATCTCATCTCATCTTTGTTGAGGGAGTCACACACTTCCAAGTTTCTCTAAACATACTAGACCTTCTCCCAGGCCTGCTGGATGGCCGCATTGGAAGATCTAGTAGATCAACGAGGTACGCTTGTAACAGGTTCCTTACCCTTATTCGTTCTGGAGGAATCACCTGCAAAGGTTGGAAAAGCAAAAGGATCATCATCAAAATGACAGAATTTCACTAAAAGAAAATCTGGCGAAATTTTGGCATGATTCCGAGGCAATTCCGAAGAAAAAGGAAACACCCCGAAAGAAATAAAAAGCTTAGAGATGGGCTCAACATCGTTGTGAGCTCCAAAACTCCTCCAAAACTCCTAACTTTCGAAACCTCTCAAATCTCCGGAAATTAGGAAGGGCTCAACATCGCTGCGAGCTCCAAATTCTGAAAATTTGCAAAGATTTTCAGGTATGCACTATCATCATGCTTCTAATTCAATTTACAAATATCATGCATAAAAGTAAATTGTCATGCATTAGATGCTAGAAAACTCTTGACAAAAGTTTGACCAATTCCAACCCAGCTTGGTCAAAACCAATCAAACTTCGTCTAAGCCAAAACTCATGTTGGTTTGACCTAGAAATCCTAGCCTTCTATTTGATGCATCAAAATAAATAAATAAATGCATGAACATCTTGATTTGCATAAAAAAGCATTATCATGGTGAGCCAAAAAAAAAAACCTTCTAAAAAAAAGAGGGAAATCACAAAGAAAAAAAGAACAAAAAAAGGGCCTGGCCCACAAGCCACGTGGCCGTACGGCCGATCCATATGGGTCTGTCCGTACGACCCGCATAAAAAAAAAACAATAAAAAAAAACATGCAAAAAAAAAAAGCACGAGAAAAAAACAAGAAAAACACGTGAAAAAAAAGGAAGAAACACGTGCAAAAAAAAAAGAGAAAAGAAAAGGAAAGAAGAAAAAAAGAAGAGAAGAACTCTTTTTTTTTTTAAACCATCCTACTTCTACACTGGAGTTTTCTTGGAAAAGAAGACTTACTAAAAGCCATTGATGGAGAAGAAGAAGAAAAACTTGAAGATCCTTGAAAAAGAGAAAAACTCTTAGTCTTGAAGCCCTCTTGAGATTTTTGAAAAAGAAAGAAATAAGAGCAAGAGATCCAATCTCCCCTTGCTTTTATAGAAGAAAGCAAACCGTAGAAGGAAACAAGGAGAAAAGAAAGAAGGTAATCCTTGAAAAAGAAAAAAAACTCTTAGTCTTGAAGCCCACTTGAGATTTTTGAAAAATAAAGAAATAAGAGTGATGGACCGCGCTCCAATGCTCGGTTCCTACCGAGGTCGGCGGACGTGGGAGTCCGTTTGGTTCCGACCCTTTCGTAACCAGGGGGCAGGGGCGTGCATCAACATTTCTTTTTTTTTTTTGTGTGGGTGTGCCAGATTTTCTATTTTTACTTGGAATTGCAAGTGGTGATCCGGAGATCAACCTTCGCAAGTAAAAAGGAAATCAACTTCTTTCAAGTTTTCCATTGCACATATATTTAAGAAAAGAGACATTTTTCTTGGTTTGCCGTGAAAGGCGATTTTCTTGGCATTTATAGCCGATTTTTGGCGTTTATAGCCGATTTTGGCATTTATAGCCGATTTACAATCCTTATCAATAATGAAAGACAAGAGTTGTGATTTTTGTCTCTTTTGAAAAAATACAAACTACAATGAAAAGCAAGAAAAGGAGGATCTAACTTCTCAGGAGATTGTGGGGGACTCGTTTAGATTGACGGTCGCAAGCCATATGTGGGCTTCGCCATCATCCATGCAGATGAGAACAGCGGATGCTATTGATTCGCTTGGCTTGGCTATAACCTCAGGTTTTTAGAGGACAAAGACCAAAAGGAGGTCCTATGTCCAATGAAAAGCCAAGTAGACGGGCTGAAAAGCCACATCTAAGCCATTGGAGGCAAGAGGAGAAGGCAAGGACCTTGGGGGGGGGGGGTACCCCCCAAGGGACTTTTGTCACCTTGTTGCGGTGGCCGGTGTAGAACTCCCGCAGAGTTTTCTCTCTTTTTCCTTTCTCTGGATTTCTGTGCTTCTGTCTGTGATTTTCGTTGTCTGTCTGTGTCTGTTTCTTCTTGGAGAGCTCTCCTATTTATAGGCTTTTAGGTAGCCATTTAGAAGGGTTTATGAGCCTTGATTGTCATAAAGCTGCATAATGGGAGGAGTTACAAAATTGAATTGTTTATTTTGTAACTCCTTTTTCTTGGCTTCTGATTGGCCGGAGGAGATTGAGGGCATTTAATCGCCTTTAATCGCCATGATGGGAGGAGTTTCATGGGTTAAATGCCATGAATCTCTTGACTTGTAACTCCCGAATGCTTGCTTCTGATTGGGCCGTCCAAAGAAATGGATTAATGACTGTAATAAAGCTAGTCAATTAATCGCATTAAGTGGTCGCCGAGCAGCTGAAGAGTCGCGGGCCGTGCCACGTCTTTTGGGATTCTTCTGTCGATGATCATCGATGGATCTTCATGTAGATCGACATCAGATGACCATGTAATTTCAGGTGTTTGTTGCCAACAGCGGGTCGGTGCCATCTGTCCAGTCGATTTCTCGATCGGTCGGGTAGAAAGCACACTTTTTTTTGGTTGACCGGGTGGCGATCAATATTGTTTTCGATACTCTTGATGATTGACCCGTCTTTTGGACGGATGTCAGAGGACTTGGTGTCTCAAAAGCATGAATTTTGGAAAGTACCAGAGGCTGGACTCTTCGAATCGCGAAAAAACGGCGAAAACCGGGGTTTCCGGGGCCTTCCCGGCGACCCCGGGTTCCAAGGTCGCCGGCGACCCTGGCCTAGGGTCGCAGGGGCCTGCGACCCTGGGCCAGGGTCGCAGGGGTCTGCGACCCTGGGGGGTTTTCCCCCTTTTGTGTCCCGTTTTGTGTCCGTTTTTGCTGTTTTTCGATTCTTTTTTCTCCTGTACTTTTCCTTGACATTTTGACCATCTATTGGCCTAATCTCTTTGTAGGAAACCTGATGAGAATCCTTGCATTTTATTTTGCAAAGTTTCCAATTTCCTGAGAAAGCCGAAGACTTTGTCGCGCAGAGCTGCCGATTTTCCGTCAGAAGCTGAAACTGGGTCAAACGATGTCGGAATGACCTGAAATTTGGTGTGAAGCCTCCTAAGCAATAAATAAGACCAACCATAGGCTTTTGTTTGAGTTTTGAAGCCGTTTGGGGTCCTATCACCAGTAGACTTACTTTTTGTCGCGATGAAGATGTCGCGGTTTGATGTGCGGTCAACCGATGTCCGATTGACTTGAAATTTGACAGGGAACCTATTGGAGTCATTTTAAGATGATCCATAGGCTCTGTCTTGGAAACCATGGTCCCGGAGAGCTTTGCCGCCGAGAGGCCTGATTTGGCTTCCGAGCGTCAAACTGTGGTCAAATGTTGTGGAAATGACCTGAAATTTGACGTGTAGCCCTTTATAAGCATTTTGAAGCCGTCCATGTGCTCTATCTGATGAGTAATGGCCTCGGTGGTTCTCGCCGCCGAGAGGCTTGATTTAGCTGTTCGAGGGTTGATGTAGGGTCAAACGTTGTCGGTTTGACTCGGAACTTGACGTGGAGCCTTTTGGAAGTATTTTGAGACCATCCATCGGCCCTGATTGAAGATTTGGTGTCTCCGATGCTTTTGCCGCCGAGAGCTCCTTTTCGGCTGTCGGAGAAGCGAAGTTAGGCCAAATGATTTTGAAATGGCCCGAAACTTCTTGTGTACTCCTCTTTTGGTTGTCTGGAAGAATCTTGCAGTTTTTGTTTGATTCTGACAAGATTTGATTTTTGGAAGCAGCATCGCCTATTTATGGCAGGTTGCGACTTCATGTAGCTCTTTGGATCTTGAAGAGGCAAAGTGACATTTTTGGTGTCAACAAATGCCCCCTCGAGGTACAGCGACGAGTTGCTTAACTTTTGTAGTCGATGTGCCTCGAAGAGATTTTTGAAGGAGAGCCTGTGACTTGACCAAGAGTCTTTGAGCAGTCTTTCTTTTTGGTATTTGTAGCCTTTTGAGCTTCCAGGGGAATTTTATGGTAGTGAAAGGGATCACGTACCATCTCGAGGCAAAGTTTTGAAGATGACATCAGGGATGTGGATTTGGGTTTTGACCTTGTGACCTAACAGGCTATATGTAGCAGGTTAGGGGGTCGGGTTTGGTTTTGATCGTGTGACCCAACAAGCTGTATGTGGAATGTTGGGGGATCAATTTTAGTTTTGATCTTGTGACCTAACAGGCTGTATGTGGCAAGTTAGGGGATCAGGTTTTGGTTTTTGGTTTTGGTCTTGTGACCTAACAGGCTGTATGTGGCAAGTTAGGTGTCACGCCCCGAAACCGGGACCTGCAGCGAACCGATCTCGGGGTGCGAAATTTTGGAATAATTTGAAACTTTTTTGTATAGTTCCCAAGATCCGCGTGAATGAGGATAATCACATCCCAACATAATCAGAGTGTATTTTTCGCGGAAGCTACACATGGTGTTACGACTCGGAATCCGTGGCCATCGGGTTCCGTGTCGTACGCAACCAATGTCATAAAGCCATCATAAACAGTCTGGCATAAATCATAAATCACAATACACTGAGCTGGTAGTAACAAATCTATTATTTCCCACATATTCAAGTTACAATTAACAAGTGTCTTAATTACAAACCCAAAAGAAAAAGGCTGATAAAGCCATACAACAATATCCACTAAACAGAAATACTACCCCAACATTCGATATACGAACTCTGGTGCCAAACTTGACATCTAGGTGATATCAACGGCGGCCTCTCACGTCAGACCGGCGGTCCCACCGCCACCTCTGATCAAACACCTACAAACAGAAAGAGAAGAACTGGCACCAAACAAAAAGGGTCAGACACGACGGTCTGGCAAGCAAATAAACAAATAATATGAGGCAAAAGAACATATATAAAACCAGGCGAAATCATCGAAAAACCGAATAACGAGTCTAAACAATAATGGCAATAAAGCATGCTAAACGATCGAAAGACCGAACATAAATGTCAAAACGAGTAAAAGAACAATGTCAGATGTACGAATATCTCGAAAGATTAAAAGCCTGCATCAAACGTTTAATCGTCGGAAATACATTTCAAATCCTGAATAATAGCGACAATATGATAAAGATCGATATCGTAAACATTAAACGAATCTGAGCATAAAAAGTATAACCAACGGAAATCATAAACTAAAGCAATATACAGATAAAACACAGGCAACCACAAATAGCTAAATCCTCCTATTACCGAAGTAATAAGAGCAAACAAAGCGTAGCCACTGAACGTGGTACTAAACAAAGGATCGGAACCGTAGCCATATAAATGGGACCGGCAGATCAAAGGTATCAGAACCGTAGCCATACAAATGGGACCGGCAGATAATTACCGTTGCCATGGTCGGTACAAACAGAATCCAAGCTGCAGCTGGCAAACAAAATAAAGACCCCAAGCCGGATGATCAGTCCGACAAGGTGACCTAAGCCTAGTGGTGCCTTTAGTTTTCAAACTCAAACAGATACAAATCTAACATAATACTAATCCCTTTGGCTCAGGGGCTCGCACCACATAGCTCTGGCCCCGTCTTGCCTCGGGGTTTGTTTTCAAAATACTAATCTTAACAAATAATGGTCTCATCGAAGAAATCCCGAATGTGACAAACATACTCCAAATCTCTTTTCAAATCGAATCGGAGAAAACATACGAATAACTCGGGTAAACCGTTCAAATACGCATCAAGGTGATTTGTATAAAATCATACGGTCAATCCTTTCGAACGTGGAAAGCCACATGATTTTATAACAAATCATCGATGCTATTTGAATTAGTTCACCAAAGAATGCAAATACGAAATACAAATACAAATACATGATCTGACTTGAAATGGAATGGATAGTGGAGAATGACCTAATGACCTACCAAGGAACCATCTCAATGCACATTTAACCTTTAAACATTAATTAATAAAAAGTGCGTTTGATGCCAATGAAAATCCATAATATTTATGTGTGGGGAGATTTCCAGAACCACAGGATTAAGCTAATCACGACCATCGGATGAGATTAAGCATTCTCACGTGCCATCCGCGCGACATCCACGTGGCACCAATCTCACCCCGGCTACCAGGACAGGAGGTCCGACCGAAGTCAGGCAGCTCCGGGCCCTTGACGCCGAACTGGCCCACCTCGGGTGTCATCTCGGCAGGGAGCTCCACCTCGGTTAGGCCACCCCGGATGCCATCTCAGCAGAAAGCTCCACCTCGGCTGAAGAAGACGGGACGGAAGCCGAAACCAGAAAGGGTCTCCACTCACGCCCCTCATCCCCCACGTCACCAGGCACGTGGAGGGATGGGGGCACGAGCCAGTGGGACAGATGCGACATCCAGCCACTCACAATCTTCACCAGATCCCTGACAGGGCGGCGTCCAGCGGCTGAGGCCACATCAGGGCAGGGCCCGAGGGCGGATCCGCTGGTACCCCCTACCGCCAAAGGCGCCCAACACGACCTGGCCCAACAAGACGTGCATTAAATGAGATGCGGGCTGACCCGACGGGCATTTAATGCATAGTGGGCTGGATTGGACCACAATTAATGCAATGTGGGCTGATCGTGACTTCCCAGTCCAATCATGGGACCCACACCACAATATCTCCCAAAGATACGTTCCACGCTCTATAAATAGAGGCTCATACCACCATCAAAGGGACGCCCATTTTCCATTCACAGAGCCCTTACTCTGTCTTTCTTCTCCCTCTCCTTCCATTGTTCCAGTTCCCATACTGACTTTGGCATCGGAGAGCCTTGCGCCGCTCAGGCCAGGGTCCTCTGACCGTTTGCTACTCTCTTTCAGGCTTTCGGACGGCATCCAGACGTTCCAGACACCATCATCTTCTCGGATAAGTCCTGTAAGGCACCCTCTTATTGTGGGTCATAATTTTCTGCACCTACAATTGGCGCCGTCTGTGGGAAAGCAATATCCCAGCCTTCCCAACCTTCTCCAAATCTTCCCAAACAATCTTTCTTAACCTCATCTTCTCAGAAGCCATGCCTCCGAAAGCTAAGAAGGGCGTAGGATCCTCAAGAGCAGCGCTCGAGCTGCCACCACCGCCAACGGACGTCCCTCCCCAAGGACGCTCCCGTACGGTGCATGGCGCAACTGCAGGCGAGGGCCGCATAGGCTCTCAGCTCTTTATCGAGTTCCCACTCCAAGAGGGACTCGAGGCCTCGATCTCACCAGAAGAAGTCGCGCCACCCGGACGCAGAGATCGTCAGCATGAGCGTCCCCGGAAGGACAAAGCCGTGGCCGTAGGTGAAACGCGCCACGCTCAACCCCCAGGAGAGGTTCCTGAAGCTGCCCTCCTCCAGAAGCAACTCCAGAAGCAAGAACGGATGATTCGCGAGCTCCAGCAGCAGCTGAAGGCAGTGCAAACTGCCTCCTTGAGGGAGGTCTCTGAGCCTCAAGGGAAAAAGAAGGACGCTCCCAGCAGGGCAGCCCAGCCTCCTCGTGAGGAACTCAGACATCATCTGGACCAGAAACGGAGCCAGATCCGTGACGAAGGCTCGAGCAACAGCCGAAGTCACCACAGCCGCGACGGCCGAACTCATAGCCGTCGTAGCCCAAACCATCCCAAGCGGAAGACCCGAGCTCAGACTCCAGAAAAGGACGACGAGCAAGAGCGATTTGACAAACGTGTCAGATTGGCTCTCCAGCGCAACTTGGAGATGCGGGACCAGAAGCAGCTCTGTGGCCACACTGATCTCGGGGGCTCTCCCTTCACCAAAGAGATCGAGCACACCCCCTTGCCCAAGAAGTTCTCCGTCCCGCGGTTCGTCCCCTATGACGGACTGTCCGACCCATCCGCACACCTCCGACACTTCTCCCAGAAGATGTCCATCTGGGGAAACGAGGGTCACCTAAACTGCAAAATCTTCTCCTCCAGCTTGGGTGACCTCCCCCTGAAGTGGTTTTGCTCTCTCCCGGAGCAGTCGGTCTCCAGTTGGAAGGAGCTCCAGCTCTCCTTCCTGAAGAAGTTCCAGGCCTACACCGTCGTCCCCAAGAAGGAAGGGGACCTCATCGCCCTGAGAATGAAGCAGGGCGAAACTCTCGCCAAGTTCACCCACCGATTCTGGGCGGTCTACAGCCAGATCGAGGGCGCGAGGGAGGGGATAGCCATCTACGCCTTCCAGCATGCCCTGATCCTTGGCACCGACTTACGAAAGGACTTGGCCGGGGACACCCCAGAATCCATGTCAGAATTGATGTCCCGGGTAAAGCGCTTCATCGCCCGGGAGGAGGACGAGATCCGAGCTAAGGATCAGGACGGGCACCCAGAGCCCGAACAGAAGAATGGCCAGCCTCGGCAAAGAGGCGGGAGGCCCTCCCAGAAGCAGGAGCCCGAGCAAGCCTGGGTCTCCAGTTCGGCGAAGCCTTCGTCGTCCAGGTCTGGGGGCACCTGGAAGCCCAGACCTTCCTCCAGCGCCGGTCAGAGCGTCAACGTCGTCTTCAAGGAGCCAATCTACCGCATCCTGACTAAGATCAGGTCCAAGCCGTTCTTCAAGTACCCTCCGCCCATGCAGAATGAGCCCACCTCAGGCGCCCGAAGCAAGCTCTACTGCTCCTTCCATAGGGGCAATGGGCACAGGACCGAAGACTGCAACTCTCTGCAGTGGTATCTGGAGAAGCTGGCCGAAGAGGGCCACATTCCAGAGTTCGTTGAGGCAGTAGATGCTGGCGGCAGCGAGGGCCGAGTTCACCAGAGCGCAGCCCAGATTCCAGACAACGAGGATTCGGAGAAGATCATTACGTGATCCATCTGGCGTCCTCTGTATTCATCTGTATCCCAAGAAATTCAATTTCTAAAAGATGTAATGAATCTCTGAATCAATGGAAATGGCGTTCGCCCCGTCATCAATCTGTCACCTTTCTGGTCGACTCCGGCAGCACAGGCTCTACGCCCTGGAAACGGCATAGAAGAGTTCTTACACTCAGCCTTTCCTAAAGCCCCGTGTCTTGGACACAATCAAGGCTCTACGCCCTGGAAATGGCCTGGAGTTCTTACACTCAGCCTTTCCTAAAGCCCCGTGTCTTGGACACAATCATGGCTCTACGCCCTGGAAATGGCCTGGAGTTCTTACACTCAGCCTTTCCTAAAGCCCCCGTGTCTTGGACACAATCAAGGCTCTACGCCCTGGAAATGGCCTGGAGTTCTTACACTCAGCCTTTCCTAAAGCCCCCGTGTCTTGGACACAATCATGGCTCTACGCCCTGGAAATGGCCTGGAGTTCTTACACTCAGCCTTTCCTAAAGCCCCCGTGTCTTGGACACAATCAAGGCTCTACGCCCTGGAAATGGCCTGGAGTTCTTACACTCAGCCTTTCCTAAAGCCCCCGTGTCTTGGACACAATCAAGGCTCTACGCCCTGGAAATGGCCTGGAGTTCCTACACTCAGCCTTTCCTAAAGCCCCCGTGTCTTCCCCGTGTCTTGGACACAATCAAGGCTCTACGCCCTGGAAATGGCCTGGAGTTCCTACACTCAGCCTTTCCTAAAGCCCCCGTGTCTTGGACACACTTTGGGTACATACGCCCTGGAAATGGCCTGGAGTTCTTACACTCAGCCTTTCCTAAAGTCCCCGTGTTTGGAACACACTCAAGGGTTAACAGCCCTGGAAAAGGCCTCGAGTTCGGACACTCGGCCGAATTCCTAAAATCGGGGTTTCATCCCACTCTGCAAGGGTCTACCGCCCTGGGAATGGTCTGGAGTCCCTGCACTCAGCCGTTTCCTGAAGTCCGGGTTCATAGACCCCTCATACCTCGGCGCAAGGCAGTTCGGCCAAGGTCAGCCAAAAGGTCAGCCATTTCGGCCAAGGTCAGATTCCTGAAGTCCGGGTTCATACACCCCTCAGAAGGCCATAGCCTCACTCACTCTCGCCTAGCCGAGTCCAGCGGAACGATGGATCTACCCGGCGCAAGGCAATTCGGCCAAGGTATGGATCCACCTCGGCGCAAGGCCAGCCATTTCGGCGCAAGGCCAGCCATTTCGGCCAAAGTCAAGTCTTCAAAAAAGAAAAGAGCTGTGCCATCACTCAAACACAGAAAAGCAGCATAAAAACACAGGTGTTCCAGAACAGTGCAAGGAAAAAAGACAAATAAAGAGCAGCCCGGCTACTGTGGCTTCGGCCACTCCACTAGGTCGATCACCGTATCTGCTGGACCAATGGATTCGGCCGAAACCGCGACCTTGCTGTGAGCGTTGCTGGCAGGAGATTCTTCGACCAGAGCCTCATTTGCTCCGGGGGCAGAAGAGGCCTCACCCCGAGGCACGGGGCAGCTGGAGCATCTTCCGGAGCAGGAACCACTGCAGGAGCTCCAACTGGGGCACTTTCGGCTGCAGAAGCGGAGCTCGGCTCAGGAGCCCCGCACCTCAGTGTGGCCAGGCATCCTTCCTCGAACAGGATGGCGGTGACCTCCTTCACCTGCCTCTCGTACGGCTCAGTGGCTCGATCCACCCCATCCTGGAAGGCGGACCGAGCCCTGGCCTGAAGAGAGGCCTTTTCCTTCTCCAGCTCGGCGTTCGCCGTCTTCAACCTTGTCGTCTCGGCGCGCCCAGCCAGCACTTCCCCACGCAGCCTCGTCCCCTCAGCAGTAGATTCAGCCTTCAATCTGGCCAGCTCAGACTCCAGTTCGGCGGTCTTCTTGTTCCTCCCCCAGACATAGCCTTCTTCGACGTAAGTTCGGCGACATCAGCCAAAGCCGATGCCAGCCGAGCAGCCTCTTCAGCGCTGGCCTTCTTCATCCCCTCTATTCATTTCCGCGACTCTTCCAACTCCCTCTTCAGCTTGTCCCTCTCAGACTCCAGTTGAGTGACCCGCGTCGCGTTCTTATCGCTCCTTCCCACCACGGTCAGGAGCCTCTGCACGTTCTGCAAATGGAAACAGAGGGTCAGGTTCGACCAAGACACTTGAAGAATGAAGAAACGCAAACACTTACCAGAAGATTAGCCTGGATCGCCGAGACCATCTCGTGCGTCTCCATGTCTCTTGGCAGAGCACAGACCTTGGCGAAAGCTCCGATCACCTCGGCATTCCCCAACAGCCGGTCCTTCGACTTTCAGAGGCTCACCGGGCTGAGTCTTCATCCTCGGCCTCCATGGCGCTGGGGCACTCCGGGGTCCGGAGGCCGATCCAGACCCTTGCCCCACCGAGATCGTCAGCTCGTGGGCCGCTCCACCGGTCGGCCTCGCTGACATGCGCGCTCTTCTCAATAGGAGTCTTGGCTCCGGGGGCCCGCGCAGGGGCCTCATTCTTCGGAGGCTGTTCAGCCCCCGAGTCCTTCTCCCCAGCCTTGGACTTCTTTCTAGGCGGGGACCCCTCCCTTGGGCGCTCCGGCGAAGCGTCGCCGCACTCCCGCACTCGGAGCAGGAGCAGAAGCTGGAGCAGGAGCAGAAGCTGAAGTGGCGCCAGCACCTCCCGAGCTCGAAGTAGCGCGGGTGCTGGCAGAAGATGGCGTCGCAGACTAAGAAGACCCCGCAGACTAAGAAGACCCCCGCCTAAACTTGGCCGCTAGGTTCGACGGTTCTGAACTTGAAGTAGACGACTCGGGACCGGATGCAGCTCGGCTCGCAACAGGATCGTTCACAGGGATCCCGGCAGACACCGCTATCAGTGAAGAGGCGACGCGTGTAGCCGTCGACTCGCTTCCCAGTACTGGCAAGACAGAGCATGTATCGCTTCAGAGCAGTTGAAGCAACACCAGACGACGATCGCCACATCCCCGGACGGATTCTTCTAGCTTTCAACCCCTAAAGGCTAGCACACTTCAGAGGTCAAAAGCTAGGGGGCAATTGTGTGGGGAGATTTCCAGAACCATAGGATTAAGCTAATCACGACCATCGGATGAGATTAAGCATTCTCACGTGCCATCCGCGCGACATCCACGTGGCACCAATCTCACCCCGGCTACCAGGACAGGAGGTCCGACCGAAGTCAGGCAGCTCCGGGCCCTTGACGCCGAACTGGCCCACCTCGGGTGTCATCTCGGCAGGGAGCTCCACCTCGGTTAGGCCACCCCGGATGCCATCTCAGCAGAAAGCTCCACCTCGGCTGAAGAAGCCGGGACGGAAGCCGAAACCAGAAAGGGTCTCCACTCACGCCCCTCATCCCCCACGTCACCAGGCACGTGGAGGGATGGGGGCACGAGCCAGTGGGACAGATGCGACATCCAGCCACTCACAATCTTCACCAGATCCCTGACAGGGCGGCGTCCAGCGGCTGAGGCCACATCAGGGCAGGGCCCGAGGGCGGATCCGCTGGTACCCCTACCGCCAAAGGCGCCCAACACGACCTGGCCCAACAAGACGTGCATTAAATGAGATGCGGGCTGACCCGACGGGCATTTAATGCATAGTGGGCTGGATTGGACCACAATTAATGCAATGTGGGCTGATCGTGACTTCCCAGTCCAATCATGGGACCCACACCACAATATCTCCCAAAGATACGTTCCACGCTCTATAAATAGAGGCTCATACCACCATCAAAGGGACGCCCATTTTCCATTCACAGAGCCCTTACTCTGTCTTTCTTCTCCCTCTCCTTCCATTGTTCCAGTTCCCATACTGACTTTGGCATCGGAGAGCCTTGCGCCGCTCAGGCCAGGGTCCTCTGACCGTTTGCTACTCTCTTTCAGGCTTTCGGACGGCATCCAGATGTTCCAGACACCATCATCTTCTCGGATAAGTCCTGTAAGGCACCCTCTTATTGTGGGTCATAATTTTCTGCACCTACAATTTAAATGATAAAGTGCGCATCAAGACCCGAACGGTTCCCAGGTAATTTCACATGCACTCATTCTCACATCATTCCCATTTCACAAATTTCCGAGCATCACAAACAAATCCCAAATGACAGTCCAAAACTACTCTTAAATGGCCCACAAAACGAGTTCTCAAAACAGCCAAAAACTGATCTTAAGATGGCCCATAAAACTGATTTTTAAACATCCAAAGACTGAACCTTAACCAAGCCATGAAACAGGTTTAAAAACAGTCCAAAACAAATCCTTTAATGGACAAGAAACAAGTTCTTAAAACAAACCCAAGACTAAACCTGAACCAGGCCCACAAACAGAATTTAAAACAACCCAAACTGAACCTTAATCAAGCCCACAAAAACTGATTCTTAAGGCAGCCCAAAACCAAACTCTGAAAGGCCCAATAAACAGTTTTCAAAACCACCCAAAACTGGCCTTGAACAGGCCCACAAAACAGTCTTAAAACAGCCCACAACTGAACTTAAAAACGACCCAAAAACTGATTTGAATCAGGCCCAAGGAAACCCCAACGAACTGGCCCACAAAATCCTCAAAACAGGCCCAGACCCGAGCCCAGACTGAGCTGGGCTCGCTCGAGCGGACCCAGGCCCGCTCGAGCGGACCCAGACAGAAGCTGGGTCGCTCGAGCGGACTGGGCCTGCCCAGTCCAGCCCGAGTCTGCATATCTTCCATTTCTTGCATTTTTTTTCTGATTTTTCTTTGATTATTTTGATTCCTTTCTTTCATACTAATTTCCATAAGTTGTTGGGCCCTTCCTTGACCTTCCAAACTCATCAAACCACCCACCACAATCAAATCAATTAATCCAAACACCCTACTTTGAAATCAAGGTCTTCTTCCATGGCTTTGAACCCAAACACTTAACATAAAACTAACTTTCCAAATGATCAAAGTGAAAACAAACTTCCAATGCATTGTAAAGCAATAACATAAATTGAAATCAATGTAACAAGGGTTCATTCAATCAAAGTAAATCCATGACTAATAAAGGATTAGAACAACATGAGGAAAAATCATGAAACCCAACAAAAACATGAAAACATCATATTAATTGAAAATCCACTTGCCTTGAGTCAAGAGAAGATGAAAGACACTCTATGAAAGTCCTCTAATGGCCTCAAGCTTCCAAAATTCCAAAATCCCCAAATAGCTCAAGAGAACCCTAAAAATCCAATCCATTGAAAACCTCCATGAAAACCCTAACAAACGGGTTTAAAACACTCCAAATGGAGAGGAGAACAAGAATCTCAAGAAAGAAATGACATTGCAAACCTTTGGGTGCCCCAAACAAGAAGAAGAGCTTGAAAGATGGGTCTTCTCTAGCTCAAACATCTCAAAAATGGTGTCCCTAGGAAGCTTGAAGAGGGAGGAAGAGATTGAGGAGATCAACCCTCTAAGAATACCCCACCAAGTGAGAGTTCCAGATGAGAGAGAGTGAGAAGGGAGAAGAGAAAAACCCTAGCCAAGAAAAGTTGCTGGAATCGAATGAAGAGAAGAAGAGAGGGGTTCCCCTCTTATAGAATGGGTCTTGTGGGCCCCGGTCTTCCTCAAGCTAAAAATGGTATAAGCGGGCCCCGGATGAAAACGACGAAGAAGACAAAAACGATCGGCGAAATATCTACTTTCCAAAAAGTGTATTTTCCCCAATTTCTGAAATTTTCGAAATTCATGGACAGATTTAGTGAAAATGCCATTTTTGCCCCTTTTTCCTCGAAAAACGTGATTTCTGAGTATCAAATCAAAATGATCAAAACATGAAAGTTGTTAAACTTCATAAAATAAGTCGAAATACACCAAATCCAGAATTTTTAGAAATCCGAAGTAATTTCCCATAAAAATACAGATCCTAAGGACCGGGTCAAACTAAAGTCAACGGTCTTCAAAATCTCCAAGGCAAGGAAAAATCCGGTCAAACTCAAATACGCGGTCAAACTAAATCAAATCTCGCTTAAAAAGCTAAACCACGATTAAAACAATGCTAAACAAAAGGGTTGGGGTCGGGATCTTACATCCTCCCCCCCTTAGAATCCATTTGGTCCTCCAAATGGCTTAAACCAAATCGAAATCGAAAACCCAAAAAGACAAACGAAAACACTGACACCCTATGCTAGACCTCGGCGACTGAGACAACCTCTGACCAAACCTGACGTTGAGATGCACGGTCAATCACACTCTGATTCGGTTGAAGGCTTCACACTAATCCACATATCTGTTCGAAAACAAACTCCTCTGGCCAAACTGGTGTCCAACAATTCATCCAATCATCCTTGGTGTCACCTGTCGTTCCAGCACTAAATCATTTCCTTTACTTGTCTCATCATTCACTGTCAGTCCAAGAAACTGCAATTTCTGCCTCTTTCTATCACTTCGGGAATCTGTGCCTTAAGTCCTATAAAACTATACACGGTGCTCCTGATGCTTGCCTCTTCAGATCTCATTCTTCAAGTCTTCTACCATCGACATCTGAAACTTTCAATCCCTGTCTTGAATGATGTTGATCCTCTCGTAGACCCAACTTTGTCTTCAACTGAACCAGTACACAACTTGACATCCATCCACCCTTCAATCCATACACCTCCAAACTCCAACTATACTACTACAACTCCTTCCATTCGATGCAAAACAAATCTTAAAATTTTAAACATGATGACTAAAACAATTACTTAGCTAAATTTTATCATTTCAAATCATAGTAAAAAAAAATTGAACTTCCAAATCATCGAATAAAGCTCAAAAGATGAGGTTTTCCAAAGTTTTGAACATGAAACAACATTATTCATTTTCGAAATTCATGTTTTCATGACTCAACAAATCCTTGAAATACTCAACAATTTTAAATCAAGATCTCAAAAAGAAATCAAATTCATATGGTAGGACTATACATTAAACTTTGTAAAAATCCATTTCCAGCCAAACACATACAAAGTTTTGAAATCTTTAAGGTTTTGAAATGTAAGTGTCAACATTTAAGAAAACTAAACAAGAGCGAAATTCTAAGGTCATTATAAGATAATATCTTATGAAGATTAAACAAAAATTCGAAACACAAATCCTTATGAAAACGAACTCATGTGACTTATGAAAAGAGTATAATAACATAGTTTTTAATTCAAAATAAGCCTCAAAGAAGAAACATAAATCCATTTTTAAACTCTAACAGAATAAACCATAGATATTAATGAAAACATATCAAAGATGAAAACACCAAGAAAATCATTTTAAATAAGAAATGGACATCCATAATACTGATGTACTCCCTTGCTGAATCAACTACACCGACTAATTAAGCTGCAAGTTACCGAACTTCTCAACCAAAACCACGACCATGCTCGTCGAATCCGAGGAAATCCCTGAGTTTCTTGCACCACTCCAAATCTTACTAACTAAGGTCACTTCTCCCTTCATAAAAATTGCCAACTAATGTGTCTCCTGCAGTCCTTCATCTTGGAAAGACGGTCTGAGTTCACCCAAAAATCCACATTAACTTACTCTGGTGCGCTGCATGACGATCTTCAATTAACTGAGAGGGGGTCTTCGAACGCTGCTCGAGTCCAACTCTGACGGGCAAATGCACAAGTCTCCTCTCAATAACCACATTGAAGATGCTGAAGGCTGAAAGTCTGCTGATGTTCTCCGAAAACAACATACTACATCCAAGAGGTTCTCAGTCTCCGACACAAATACAAACAAAAGACACCAGACAAGAGTATGGAGATTTCAAACTCTCCACCACTAAGGAGGAAATTTGGCCATCCAAATCTCCTAACAACAGAACTAAAAGAAAAGACGAGCAAAATCTCCCGAACTGAAAGAAAATCCGACTCAAATCCAACGAAACAAAGACACGAGAAAACAAATCGACACAATCTAACGAATCCTCACCACACGTCTTAATGTCTCTAGAGTATTTTATTTCCTAGAAACTAACCAGCTCTGATACCAAACCTGTCACGCCCCGAAACCGGGACCTGCAGCGAACCGATCTCGGGGTGCGAAATTTTGGAATAATTTGAAACTTTTTTGTATAGTTCCCAAGATCCGCGTGAATGAGGATAATCACATCCCAACATAATCAGAGTGTATTTTTCGCGGAAGCTACACATGGTGTTACGACTCGGAATCCGTGGCCATCGGGTTCCGTGTCGTACGCAACCAATGTCATAAAGCCATCATAAACAGTCTGGCATAAATCATAAATCACAATACACTGAGCTGGTAGTAACAAATCTATTATTTCCCACATATTCAAGTTACAATTAACAAGTGTCTTAATTACAAACCCAAAAGAAAAAGGCTGATAAAGCCATACAACAATATCCACTAAACAGAAATACTACCCCAACATTCGATATACGAACTCTGGTGCCAAACTTGACATCTAGGTGATATCAACGGCGGCCTCTCACGTCAGACCGGCGGTCCCACCGCCACCTCTGATCAAACACCTACAAACAGAAAGAGAAGAACTGGCACCAAACAAAAAGGGTCAGACACGACGGTCTGGCAAGCAAATAAACAAATAATATGAGGCAAAAGAACATATATAAAACCAGGCGAAATCATCGAAAAACCGAATAACAAGTCTAAACAATAATGGCAATAAAGCATGCTAAACGATCGAAAGACCGAACATAAATGTCAAAACGAGTAAAAGAACAATGTCAGATGTACGAATATCTCGAAAGATTAAAAGCCTGCATCAAACGTTTAATCGTCGGAAATACATTTCAAATCCTGAATAATAGCGACAATATGATAAAGATCGATATCGTAAACATTAAACGAATCTGAGCATAAAAAGTATAACCAACGGAAATCATAAACTAAAGCAATATACAGATAAAACACAGGCAACCACAAATAGCTAAATCCTCCTATTACCGAAGTAATAAGAGCAAACAAAGCGTAGCCACTGAACGTGGTACTAAACAAAGGATCGGAACCGTAGCCATATAAATGGGACCGGCAGATCAAAGGTATCAGAACCGTAGCCATACAAATGGGACCGGCAGATAATTACCGTTGCCATGGTCGGTACAAACAGAATCCAAGCTGCAGCTGGCAAACAAAATAAAGACCCCAAGCCGGATGATCAGTCCGACAAGGTGACCTAAGCCTAGTGGTGCCTTTAGTTTTCAAACTCAAACAGATACAAATCTAACATAATACTAATCCCTTTGGCTCAGGGGCTCGCACCACATAGCTCTGGCCCCGTCTTGCCTCGGGGTTTGTTTTCAAAATACTAATCTTAACAAATAATGGTCTCATCGAAGAAATCCCGAATGTGACAAACATACTCCAAATCTCTTTTCAAATCGAATCGGAGAAAACATACGAATAACTCGGGTAAACCGTTCAAATACGCATCAAGGTGATTTGTATAAAATCATACGGTCAATCCTTTCGAACGTGGAAAGCCACATGATTTTATAACAAATCATCGATGCTATTTGAATTAGTTCACCAAAGAATGCAAATACGAAATACAAATACAAATACATGATCTGACTTGAAATGGAATGGATAGTGGAGAATGACCTAATGACCTACCAAGGAACCATCTCAATGCACATTTAACCTTTAAACATTAATTAATAAAAAGTGCGTTTGATGCCAATGAAAATCCATAATATTTAAATGATAAAGTGCGCATCAAGACCCGAACGGTTCCCAGGTAATTTCACATGCACTCATTCTCACATCATTCCCATTTCACAAATTTCCGAGCATCACAAACAAATCCCAAATGACAGTCCAAAACTACTCTTAAATGGCCCACAAAACGAGTTCTCAAAACAGCCAAAAACTGATCTTAAGATGGCCCATAAAACTGATTTTTAAACATCCAAAGACTGAACCTTAACCAAGCCCATGAAACAGGTTTAAAAACAGTCCAAAACAAATCCTTTAATGGACAAGAAACAAGTTCTTAAAACAAACCCAAGACTAAACCTGAACCAGGCCCACAAACAGAATTTAAAACAACCCAAACTGAACCTTAATCAAGCCCACAAAAACTGATTCTTAAGGCAGCCCAAAACCAAACTCTGAAAGGCCCAATAAACAGTTTTCAAAACCACCCAAAACTGGCCTTGAACAGGCCCACAAAACAGTCTTAAAACAGCCCACAACTGAACTTAAAAACGACCCAAAAACTGATTTGAATCAGGCCCAAGGAAACCCCAACGAACTGGCCCACAAAATCCTCAAAACAGGCCCAGACCCGAGCCCAGACTGAGCTGGGCTCGCTCGAGCGGACCCAGGCCCGCTCGAGCGGACCCAGACAGAAGCTGGGTCGCTCGAGCGACCCAGTGGGTCGCTCGAGCGGACTGGGCCTGCCCAGTCCAGCCCGAGTCTGCATATCTTCCATTTCTTGCATTTTTTTTCTGATTTTTCTTTGATTATTTTGATTCCTTTCTTTCATACTAATTTCCATAAGTTGTTGGGCCCTTCCTTGACCTTCCAAACTCATCAAACCACCCACCACAATCAAATCAATTAATCCAAACACCCTACTTTGAAATCAAGGTCTTCTTCCATGGCTTTGAACCCAAACACTTAACATAAAACTAACTTTCCAAATGATCAAAGTGAAAACAAACTTCCAATGCATTGTAAAGCAATAACATAAATTGAAATCAATGTAACAAGGGTTCATTCAATCAAAGTAAATCCATGACTAATAAAGGATTAGAACAACATGAGGAAAAATCATGAAACCCAACAAAAACATGAAAACATCATATTAATTGAAAATCCACTTGCCTTGAGTCAAGAGAAGATGAAAGACACTCTATGAAAGTCCTCTAATGGCCTCAAGCTTCCAAAATTCCAAAATCCCCAAATAGCTCAAGAGAACCCTAAAAATCCAATCCATTGAAAACCTCCATGAAAACCCTAACAAACGGGTTTAAAACACTCCAAATGGAGAGGAGAACAAGAATCTCAAGAAAGAAATGACATTGCAAACCTTTGGGTGCCCCAAACAAGAAGAAGAGCTTGAAAGATGGGTCTTCTCTAGCTCAAACATCTCAAAAATGGTGTCCCTAGGAAGCTTGAAGAGGGAGGAAGAGATTGAGGAGATCAACCCTCTAAGAATACCCCACCAAGTGAGAGTTCCAGATGAGAGAGAGTGAGAAGGGAGAAGAGAAAAACCCTAGCCAAGAAAAGTTGCTGGAATCGAATGAAGAGAAGAAGAGAGGGGTTCCCCTCTTATAGAATGGGTCTTGTGGGCCCCGGTCTTCCTCAAGCTAAAAATGGTATAAGCGGGCCCCGGATGAAAACGACGAAGAAGACAAAAACGATCGGCGAAATATCTACTTTCCAAAAAGTGTATTTTCCCCAATTTCTGAAATTTTCGAAATTCATGGACAGATTTAGTGAAAATGCCATTTTTGCCCCTTTTTCCTCGAAAAACGTGATTTCTGAGTATCAAATCAAAATGATCAAAACATGAAAGTTGTTAAACTTCATAAAATAAGTCGAAATACACCAAATCCAGAATTTTTAGAAATCCGAAGTAATTTCCCATAAAAATACAGATCCTAAGGACCGGGTCAAACTAAAGTCAACGGTCTTCAAAATCTCCAAGGCAAGGAAAAATCCGGTCAAACTCAAATACGCGGTCAAACTAAATCAAATCTCGCTTAAAAAGCTAAACCACGATTAAAACAATGCTAAACAAAAGGGTTGGGGTCGGGATCTTACATTAGGGGACCAGGATTTGGTTTGATTTTTGTGGAATGTCAATTTCAAGATTTTGGCTCAATTTGGTAGATGAGGCTGGATGGTTTGATTTTTGGAAGCTCATGGGGCTTGGAATTTTCTTTTGTATGGTCCAATCAACTCAAAAGAGGCATGGAACCATTTTTGTATGCTCTTGGTAAGAGGGATTTCTCTTTGACTAAAAGCCCAAAATAATTTTTTTTTTTTTTTGTGCCTAGGTGGTCAAACCTGGCTCATATGGGCTAACCCATGGGACCTTAAGCTTTTGAAATGGCTTAGATCTCATATGGTGTCATTTTTGTAAAGAATATCCAAAAATATCTCATTTGGATAGAGAATATCTAAGAATATCTTTACTTGGAGAAAATCTCTCATGATCCCTTTATTTTGGGATAGGATATCTCAAGATATCTTTCTTTTGGGAAAGAATCCGTCATCGATTTCTTTTTGGGAGAAAATCCTTCAAGATATCTTTCTTTTGGGAAAGAATCTTTCTAATCTCTTTCTTTTGGTAAGGTTACTAATTAGTAACACTTACCTCTTTCTTCTTTCCTTCTTTGGTTTGCTCTCCTCTATAAAAGCAAGAAGAAGGTTGGATCTCTTGCTCTTATTACTTTCTTTTGCAATAATCTCAAGAGGGCTTCAAGACCAAGAGTTCTTCTTCTTCAAGATCTTCAAGACTTTTCTTCTTCTTCTCCATCAATGGCTTCAAGTAAGTTCCCTTTTTTCAAGAAAACTCCATTGTAGGAAAAATAAAGTTCTTTCTTTTTTTTTGTTTCTTTTTCTTTTCTTCTTTTTTTTTTCTTTCACGTGTTTGCTTCTTTTTTTTTTTACACGTTTTCCTTTTTTTTTTCGCTTTCTTTTTTTTTCCTTTTTTTTTGTTTTGTTTTTTTTTTGTTTGTGGGCCGTACGGACAGATCCGTACGGATCTGGCCGTACGGCCACGGCCTGTGGGCCACGGCTTGTGGGCCATCTCCCTTTTTTTTCTTCCCCCTTTTTTTTGTTTTCTTTCCCTCCTTTTTTTTTTGAGAAAGTTTCTTTTATTTTCTTTTTTGTTTTCTTTCCCCTTTTTTTTTTTTTGAGAAAGTTTCTTTTCTTTTCTTTTTTGTTTTCTTTCCCCTTTTTTGAGAAAGTTTCTCTTTTTTTTTTTGCTCATCATGATAATGCCCCTCTTTTTTTTTGGCAAACCTAGATGTTCATGCATGCATTCAATTGTAAATTAAATTTGTAGCATGATGTGATAGCATACCTGAAAGTTTTCGCAAATTTGGGAATTTGGAGCTCGCAGTGATGTTGAGCCCTTCCTGATTTTGCGGAGACTTTGAGGTTTCGAAAGTTTGGAGTTTCGGAGCTCGCAGCGATGTTGAGCCCATCTTCAAGCTTTCTTATTTCTTTCGGGATAGTTCCTTTTCTTCGGAATTGCCCCGTCATCATGTCAAAATTTCGCCAGAAATTTTTTTTTTTTAGCGAGATTCTGTCATTTTGATGTTTGATCTTTTTCTTTCCATCCTTTTCAGGTGGTTCCTCCAGAGCGAACAAGGGTAAAGAGCCTGCTACAAGCGTACCTCGTCGATCTTCTAGATCTTCTAATCCAGCCGTTCAGCAGGCTTTTGAGAAGGTCCAGTATGTTGAGAGAAATCTGGAAGAGTGCGACTCCCTCAACAGAGATGAGATGAGGCAGCGACTGATCGCTCTTAAGGGAGAGGAATTCTATAAGATCATGGTAAGCAGTCGTCCATGGGTGATGGAAGATCAGAGCGTTTTGCCCAAGCCTACCTTCTTCTTTGGTGATGCAGTCCCTGATGACATGACATACCAGAGGAGATGTTTTCAGTTTTCTTTCACAGCAGATGGTGAGAAGAAGACTGTTGCTACCCGGTCGACGTTTGATCGCACCGTCTCGATTCTGAGCCTTGCCCCCACGTGCCCTAAGAGGGAAGATCCTCCAAGCTGGGTGAGAAGGACAAACGTAATCAAGACTGGGGTTTTTGTTGGCGGTTCTCCTGGATATACGGAGAGGTCGCCTGTTGACATGGACCTGTTGATGCCATCCAGCGGCTACCAGGGCTCTGATTATCCGTCGGTCGATTTGAGACCGGTGGGCCTTGGTATTTTCAGCGGTGACGGCAGCAATTGGATCAAGCCTTTTCGACTTCGAGGCCGTTTCAATGCCGACTCCGAGTGGAAGTCGTGGACTGATCGCGTCCTGCTGATTGGTGGCGCCGTTTTGAAGGAAGCCGGGATTTTTGATGCGGTCCGCGCCTTTAGGGAGACCGTGATCTTTTCCGACGAGGCCTTCATGGCTATGCTGGAGTCATTCCTCCCACAAACCAATACCTTCGTTGTGACGAATGGCGAGACTGGTTTTTCTTTGAAGGAGCTGAGCGCCATTACTGGATTGCCCATCCTCGGCAAACTCTATGAGGAGTTTATGCCGATTGACAGCGTCCTCGAGGGGCAGTCTGAGGAGTTCAGGCTTCTATACTTTCAGCTCGTCGCCTTCTATGATTTTTTGAAGGAGAAGGAGGGTTTGAAAGTTAGATCCAGCAGTTGGAAGAGTTTTAGCTCTTCATTCCCCAACTTTTTTGATAGCAGGGAGTCTTCTGATAGCGTGACCCAAGAAGCCGGAGCTCAGGATCCAAGTTCAAAGAAGATCTTGGCCATGCAAGAAGAGTTGAGAGATTTCTGTGCAAGTACAAATGCCATATGTCCTGACATTGCACTGCGGAGAGATCTCGCTGTTTACCTCACTTATTGGCTTGGTGAGGCTGTTTTTGCTGGAGGAGATGGAATGCACATCAGGCCGCATTGTATTTTTCCGGCTTGTCAGATGGCGTTTGGAGAGCAGCTTGCTTTGGTGCCAGCTCTTTACTCCTACTTGTGTACCGAACTGCAGGCTGCTGCTTTTTTGGTTCGGCTTGGGCTTCCCATGAATAGGGTATTTTCAGCCCATATCTTTTATTCGTGGTATGTATACCACTGTCCTGGCTTCCATCGGCTGGGTGCTGCACAGGATGATGATCCTCTGATATTCGACTGGCTAAGGGCAAAGCTGTGTCCGAATCACTTTTGTTTGCCCGCATGAGGATCCGACGGTTCAGGGACGTCGAGATGGGGCAGTCTTCAGTGAAGCTTTCTCCGGAGTTGCGGAAGAAGGCTTTTGATTTTGGTGCCTCCCGAGACTCTACCAGGGCGGGGTCGGGAAGGCATTATTCCTTGACAAATGCAAAGAGAGTGGCTTTTCAGCATACGTGTCGGCACGATGGTGTACCGCAGACATCTTTTCGTCGACATCCAGCCGTATGTACCCTCTCGCTTTGCTTTGCAACTGGGCTTTTCTCAAGGCGTTGTTGGAGCGCCTTCAAGCATGGTGAAGCGCTTTGGAGGCTTACAGGATGGGAGAAATGCATGGGCTTTCTATAGTGCTGAAGACACTACAGCCATGATTTCTTATCCTGTGTTGCTGACTTCCCGGACTGCCGGCTTTGCGAAGTGGTTCGCGGAGAGCTTTTCGGCATATCGGGGGCTTTCCAAGAAGGAGCTTGATGTGAAGCTGGCATCTGGAAAGGGCCTTGGAAAGTCGGATGGCGTCCGGCGAGAGGAAGTTTGGGCCTTCCTTTCTGGAGAGAAGCACAAGATAGGCTTTCTCGGTGACCAGGGCGTCATTGGTTCTGAAGTTGTTCGAGAAATACCTGATGAGGCTTTAGAGCAGCTAGAACAGGAGGAAGCCGAACTTGGCGCTTGGATGCAAGCGGCACAGAGGCAAGCTTCCGTGGAGTCTACTGGCAAGAGTAGACCATCCAGTGAGGAGTCAAGTGGGAAACCTGACTCTGACAGTGGGGCAGGTTCCTCTAAGAAGCGAGCCCGCCGGGGTAAGAGGGGGAGGAGTCATCATCGCAGCAAGGGGCAGCATGAGGACTCTCCTGACTTGGAAGTTCCTCTTACTATCAATGAGGATGTGCCAGTGGATGCTGACGAGCCTCCAGAAAAGAGAAGTCGAGAAGAAGAGACCGTCGGTGAAGGTATGATTCTTCCTTTTTTTCTTTCCATTTCTTTTCATGGGATTTTTCCATGTTCTGATTTGCTTCTTGTTTCTGCTTTTTTTTTTTTTTTTAGCAGAGGAAGACTTGGTGATGCATGAGGTCCCAACCGATGAGGTGGTGATGGATCCTGTTGAGGCACCTGAAGAAGAACCGAGGGACTCTGGAATGAATCCAGAATCTCCAATTGGTACGACTTCTTTTGCTCTTTTTTTTTTGTGTCTGTGACTCGGTTTGCTAACATTTTTTTTTGTCAGCTGACTTGCCACAGGGTTCTGATGACTTTGAACCATCGATGGACGCAAATGTTGATGATGCTTCCGATGAGTTCATGGAGGAAGAAAGTGTTCCGCCAGTCGTCGAAGAAGGTATTTTGTAGTTATAACCCTGATAATGATTTTCAAACAGGATTATATTCATACCTTTTTGTGTTTCTTTTGGCAGGTTTTGAAGTGACAGAGGAGGGTCCGTCGCTTCCAGAGCAAGGGATGCCAGAGGTTGATCCAGAGGTAGAGACTCCTGGGACCAGTTCTGACAATGTTGAGGAGATTCCTCGCGCTGAGATTCCTTCCCGAGCAGGAGCAGCTTCAACTGGAAAGAGTTCTTTTGTTACTCTTTCAACAAATGATGACATGAGCAGCCGACCAACGGAGTTGGGCGAATCTTCAGCTGGGCCATCTCTTCTTTTTGCGAAGAAGGTGGTGGTGCGAGTTCTGAGCTCTTGGATTGAGACTCTATTTTCTGGGCACTTGGAAGCCGGATTTAGCATGATCCAGCATGTGCGTGAGATTCTCGGTGATGCTGAAGAGGCTGGTCTGGATGTCACAGATGCCAGGTCGATCGTTAATAGGATCATTGAGCTGGGTGACAAGTGGTTTGAGACCATGGGTTTTCCTGACGATCAGTTCTTCAAGGAGATGTTCTTGGACCCTGCGGATAAGGCTCAATCTAACCTGGATGAGGCTACAGAAAGCAAGAAGCAGGCAGTCCGAGAGAGGAACTTAGAAGAGATAACCATCATTGGGCTGACACATGACCTTAACATCCTTGATAGGGAGGTCGATGAGGCCAGGAAACGTCTTGAGCATCTGCAGGCACAAGTCGCTGCCAAGTGGACTGAAATAACAGAGGCTCGTGAAAGGAGACTGCTCTGATTCATCGAGTTGCGGATGCCAATCGAGTTCTCAAAAGGAAGTCTGATGAGAACAAACAATGGAAAACCGCTCGAGGGAAGCTTCCCAGTGCGAAAGAAGGGTTACAGCCCACCCCAGCATCTCATGGCAGGTTCCTGAAGAAGCGTGCCTTGGAATCCTTGACGGATGAGGCCAAAAGCTTGCTTAAGGAGCTGAACTCTTGGCTGGAGAACATTTTTGATTGAGCTCCTGTATACAGAAACCATCCTTCTTTCTCTTTTTTTTTTGGTACCACTTGTATTTTTTTGGTACTACTTTTTTTTTTGTAGTGCTTGTGAACACTTTCTTTTTTTGGTACCACATGTATTTTTTTGGTACTCTTTTTTTTGTTATCCCTACGCTCACTTGAATCTTTTTGTGATAAAAGTAATTGCTAAATGGGATGCTCTTTTTTTTTGTTATCCCTACGCTCACTTGAATCTTTTTGTGATAAAAGTAATTGCTAAATGGGATGCTCTTTTTTTTTTATCCCTACGCTCACTTGAATCTTTTTGTGATAAAAGTAATTGCTAAATGGGATTTGATCAAAAGGTTGTCATTTTGTGAAAATCTTTTGTCAAGTGATTGTTTTGGCATGAAAGCCAGGTTTTTGTTTGTGGCATGGAAGCCAATTTTGGCATGAGAGCCAGCTTTTCTTGTGGCATTGATAGCCGAGTTTTTTTTTTGTGGCATCTATAGCCAGTTTTGGTGGCATTGATAGCCGATTTTGTTTTGGTGGCATTGATAGCCGGTTTGTTTTGTGGCATCTATAGCCGGTTTTGTTTTGGTGGCATTGATAGCCGTTTTTTGTTTTTTTGAAATCCAAGTTTTTTGTTTGTGGCATTGATAGCCGGTTTTGTTTTGGTGGCATTGATAGCCGGTTTGTGGCATTTATAGCCTGTTTTGATGGCATTTATAGCCGGTTTGGTTTTCAAAAATGCAAGTATCGACTAAAAGTCGCCTCCCTGCTGAATGTTCTTGCAAGTATCGATGGAATGTCGCATCCTTGCTCATTCGGTTGCGAGTATCGATGGAATGTCGCATCCTCGCGGATTTGGGTGCAAGTATCGATGGAATGTCGCATCCTTGCTTTTCAAAAATTTTGGTTTTGCGGGTACTGACTTGATGTCGTTTCCCCACGATTTGTGAAATTTGTGGTTTTTTCGAACCTTTGGGTTATGGATATCAACTAAAATGTTGCGTCTCCATGGTTTTTTAGGTTTTTTCGAACCTTTGGGTTATGGATATCAACTGAAATGTTGCATCTCCACAGTTTTGGATTTTGCAAGTACCGACGAAATGTCGCTTCCTTGCGATTTTGGAAGTGTGAACGTGGTTCGCTTGCTTCCGATTTGTGCGAGTATCGACTAAGCGTCGCTTCCTTGCGGTTTTTTGAAAAACCATTTTTTTTGTTTAAAGACACGAGGGTCATAAGTTTTGACCTAAAACCATTTTGGCGGTAAAAGGCAGGGTGGACTAGGGTGGAAATCCCTGAATCCGGATTTTGTTTCAAACCATGAATTTTGGGTTCAAGGGTTGAAAATTTTGGTCAAGTTAGGGAAAGGTTCCTAAACTTGGATATATTTTTTTTTTGAACAATGAAACGATGAAAGTAAGCATTGTTTTAGATTTCTAGAAATTTCAACATTTGATATGAAAATTCTAAAAAAAGGGTGGGTTTAGCGAGCGTGTACCTGGAAACCGGCTTTGGCCGTGCAGGCATTGCTCTTACCCAGTTGGGTAAGTCTTCAAGGATAGTACCGCTTTAAGAACTTGCCGTTGATAGGCAGCATACATCTGTCACCTTCCATGTTTAGGAGTGCGTATGCACCATTAGAGAAAACCTTGTCGATGACGTAGGGTCCCTCCCATTTTGGCTCAAATTTGCCTTTGGACTTGTGAGCGAAGACCATTGGTCTTTTTACCGCAAGAACCAAGTCACTCTTTTTGTAGGAGCGTTGCCTGACCTTTTTATCGAAAGATCCTGCCATACGTGCTTGGTAAAGTTCAATGCTTTGTTGAGCTTCGAGCCGTCTCTCATCGAGATTGTCCAGCTCATGGAGTCGCAATTTGACATTGCTTTCTTGAGTCATGTCATTTTGCAAGGATACCCTCAAGGAAGGAATTTGTATTTCCAAGGGCACGACAGCTTCGCATCCATAGACCAAGGAGAATGGTGTGCTATGGGTTGGTCCTCGAACGGTGGTTCGATAGGCCCACAAAGCTTCGGACATTTTGTCGCTCCAGTCTCTTTTGTGACTAGAGACCATTTTTTTTGAGGATTTTGCAGAGTGTCTTGTTGAAAGCTTCTGCTAACCCGTTTGCTGCCGGATTGTATGGAGTCGAAGGACAGCTTTGGATTTTGTATTTGTCGCAGAACCTGTAGAATCGATGATCCCGGAACTGTGGTCCGTTATCATGGACAAATCTTTTGGGTATGCCGAAACGACAAATGATGTTGGTGCGTAGGAACTGAAGGACTGATGAGGTCTTCATTTCGTTAAACGCAAATGCTTCTGACCACTTGGAGAAATAATCCGTAGCGGCGAAGATGAAGCGATGACCTTTGCTTGAAGGGGGAGAAATAGGACCTATGATGTCCATACCCCAGGCTTCGAAAGGCCATGAGATCGCTGTAGGATGCAGCCATTCTGGAGGCATGTGAACGTAATCTCCATGAACTTGGCATTGTTGGCAGCGCTTAGCAAATTGCATTGCGTCAGCTACCATGGTAGGCCAGTAATATCCTAACCTTTTTATCTGATCATAGAGCTTAGGTCCAGCCTGATGAGCCCCACAAAGACCAGCATGAACTTCTTTGAGTGTTTCTTCAGCCTCTTGTTGTGACAAGCAGCGTAGAAGTACTCCGTTGAAGGATTTCCTGTAAAGAATTTTTGAAGGAATATCCAAATGGAAGCTTGGGGTTCGCCTTTGGATGCTTACCCGTTCTTTTGGATCTTCAGGTAAGATTCCGAACATAATCTAATCAATGAACGGATCCCTCCAGTCGCCGATTGAAGTTTGAAGGATTGAAATCCGACTTCCGACCACTTGGTGGCATTCAGCAACTGCTTAGTGTGTGTTAAGAGGAGGAAGGATTCTCCTTTCGCACACCGTGATTTGCATGTTTTCCCCTTCCTGGATTGCCATGGATGCGGCAAGTCCGGCTAGGGCATCTGCACGTATGTTTTCACCTCTACGAATGTGGGTGATGTGACAGATGTCAAACTTTTGCAGAAGTGATTGTGCCTTGTTGTAGTAGGGCAACAAATCTGGCTTCTTGACTTCAAATTTTTGATTCATCTGGTTGACGATCAGTTGAGAGTCTCCAAAGACTTCCAGCATGGTAATACCGGATTCGATGGCGAGTTCCAATCCTAAGATCAGAGCTTGATATTCAGCTGCATTGTTTGTGCATGGTTCCAGTAGCGAGAAAGCGTGTGGAATCATGTATTTGTCGGGGCTAACAAAGAGGATGCCAACTCCCGAGATCAGCTGTCTTTTTTCATTTGTC
The DNA here is from genome assembly GCA_012931725.1 of Litsea cubeba. Lineage (NCBI taxonomy): Eukaryota > Viridiplantae > Streptophyta > Magnoliopsida > Laurales > Lauraceae > Litsea > Litsea cubeba. Next base: position 39,832,954 of record CM022952.1, read on the forward strand.
CTGGTTGCACCGTCAAAGTACATGTCCCAGGAGGCACTTTGTGAGAAAGTCTCCACATTGTAGACTGGTTCGTCTGGGAGATCATCTCTGAGTGGAGAATCTTTAGGCAATGGATGCTCTGCGAGGAAGTCCGCTAGAGCTTGCCCTTTGATTGCTTTTTGTGGTACATACCTAATATCAAATTGTGACAGAAGGATGGACCATTTTGCCAGTCGAGCATTGAGAGAACATGCCTTTGTGACAAGGACCTTCAAGAGGTTGACCCTCGAGACCAGGTATACTGTGTTGGAAAGCAAGTAGTGATGCAGCTTTTGTACGGCGAACATCACTGCAAGACATTCTTTTTCGACTGGAGAGTAGCGATGCTCTGCACCTACTAGCATGCGGCTGAGGTAATATAGAGCAGCTTCTTTTCTTTGATCATTTTCTTGCGCAAGCAGAGCTCCCAAAGAGTGATCAAGGGCTCTTGTGTACAAGATGAATGGTTTTCCAGCGGTAGGAGCAGCTAACACTGGAGGTTTTGTCAGGTATGACTTGATGTCTTGGAAAGCAGCTTCACAGTCAGCATCCCAGACAAAGTTTACACCTTTTTTCATCAACCGGGAGAATGGACGGCATTTCCCCGAAAGATTGGAGATGAACCGTCTGATGTAGGCCAATCTCCCTTGAAGCCCTTTGAGTTCTCTCAAGGTTCTTGGAGAGGGCATTTCTAGAATGGCTTTGACTTTTATGGGGTCAAGCTCTATTCCAGCTTTCCGAACTAAGAATCCGAGGAACTTACCCGACGAGACGCCGAAGAAGCATTTCAAAGGATTCATTCGCAGTTTGTGTTTGCGAAGCCGGAGGAAGACTTCTCGAAGGTTTTCGAGATGATCTTCTTTTCTTTTGCTTTTGACGGCGAGGTCATCAACGTAACATTCAACCGTCTTGTGCTGCATATCTTGGAATATTTTCATCATAGCCCTCTGATATGTGGCACCAGCATTTTTCAGACCAAATGGCATGACAGTGTAACAATACACGCCAAATGGGGTTCGAAAGGATGTATGTTTTTCATCTTCAGGATGCATCTTTATCTGATTGTAGCCATAGAAACCATCCATGAATGTCATTCGCTCGAATCCACAGGTATTATCGATCATTACCTCTGGTATGGGGAGCGGAAATTCATCTTTTGGGCATGCGCCATTCAGGTCTCTATAATCAATACAGACCCTGATTTGCCCATTTTTCTTTGTCACGGGGACAATGTTGGCCAACCATTCAGGATGTTGTTCCTCACGGATGAAGCCGACGCTTTTGAGTTTTTGAACTTCTTGTTCAATTTTATCCATCACATCTGGACGGAATCTTCTTTGGCCTTGCTTGACAGGCTTGATATCTTCTTGAAGATTGAGTTTGTGAACTGCTATTTTGGGGTCTAAGCCTGGCATTTCAGCATAAGACCATGCAAAGCAATCAACGAACTCACGAAGAAAGGCGATATACTCGGGTAACTCATCATCCTTTATATTCTTGCTTATGAATACAGGACGTGGGTTATCTGGTGTTCCCAAGTCTATCTTTTGAACAGGATCTTCTGTTGGAAGGTTCGAAGGTGGTTCCTCCACAATATTTTCGGAGGCTTCCAGCTCAACGAAACCTTCTGGGGTTTCAAGGGCATTTCCAGACCAAGGTTTTGTTCCTTTCCACGGGTCTTCTTGATCGGTAATTCTCCCAAGGCTTGCTATGAGATGATCCCAATCGCCTGTTGAAACCGAGTTGAAGTAGGCTACTTCTTTTGGAGATGAGGATTCTTCTGGGTCAGAAGTCCACACGTCTGTGCCATCGGACAACTCCTCTTCATTTTCGGAGAAATCGTACCAATTGGATGAGCTTCCTGGATCTTTGTCAGGTGACTCATCAAAGAGATATCCAGGGAGATCGATGTCCTAACCCGTGTGAAGACTTTTCTACATAGCCGTAGAGTCTCCAATCTTCCAGCTGGCTTTTGGTCAAGACGGGCCCCAATGGTGTGAGAATACCGCGTCCTTCTCCCAAACCGACTGGGTTTTGAGCGTCATAGCCCATTTTCTTCATAATAGCTTGTTCCACAGAATTGTATAAGGATAGTTGAGGCGTACCTTTATTTTGGAAAGGTTCAAGCATGGAGTTTGATGAAGAAGCATCCGATCTATGGAAGAAGATCGGCTTTTCCTTTGTTGAAGTTGCTGGAACAACGAAGGAAGCTGATGTAGGATCTTCTATGTCAGAAGTTGTCTCTATTGGAGTAAGAGCAGGCTGAACTTGCTGAGTGTCAGCTTGGCTTGACGATGTGTCGTCTTCTTGCTCTGAATCCGAGTCCGTGTCTTGCATGATAGACACGAAAGAGACAACAAATTTGCCCCCAGGTTTTTGTTTTGCCTTCTTCACTTTAGTTGTGATGACCAAAGGCTTTGAAGATTTGAGGGAGATGATGAAGGGAGTTTGGATGCTCTCTTCAGATTTACCGGATGGTTTGTTTTCTTCCGGTGATTGTTGAGGAGCTTTGCCTTTATCTTTCTGGAGATTTTCGGCAAAGGATGCTGTATGCTTCTCCTCTTCTTCTTTTTCACCTTCATACATCTGTGAGTCTGCGAAATGGACTTCTTTACCTTTGAAGGGTTTTCTGTCCGCAAAGACTTGATGTATCTTGCCGTCGTCGCCAACAAACTTGATGCATTGATGTAGAGTTGAAGGGACAACACCATTCTCGTGGATCCAAGGGCGTCCGAGAAGGATGTTGTAGCATGAAGGGGTCTTTATTGCATATACTGTGACCTCAGAGATAAGATCACCGATCTGCAACTTGAACCTGATTTTGCCGATAGGCCTTTGAGTACTCCCATCGTATCCAAAGATAGATACAGATGTGTGGCTCAGTTTGCTGGGTGGGATGCCCAACTCTTCAAGAGCCGATGTGGAGATGAGGTTGAGTGCAGAACCTGGGTCGATCTGAACTCTATGCATAGGCATTTCCTTGATATACCCTGTGAAGTACAGGGGTCGGTTATGCCTGGTTTCGCCAAGTAGGAGGTCATCCTTTGTGAAGGCGATGGTTGCACTGGCTGCTTTTTTAACTGAGAGGCATTCAATGCATGATCCCTCAGTTTTCTTCTTTTCTCCCTTTGAGGAGGCTTCTGAGTTTTTGACCCGGTAATCCATTTCTATTTGGAGGACTTGCGGGGCATGTTTGTCGACATCCTCATTCAGCTTTTGTAATTCCGAAATGAGATTATCACGAGTGTGCGGAGACATTCGCAACAAATCTAGGATGTGCAGACGTGCAGGTATGTGCTTGAAGTGTTCAATCAAGTCATACTTGAAAGCCTCCTTAGGGCCTGCATGTTCATCATTGTTGCCACTAGGGGCGCTTACAACATCTTTTCCTGAAGGATTTACATATGTAAAGGAAGATTGGTTGTAATTTTTGTGGTAGTCCCGGCCAGAGTGGGTGCCTCTACGAACTTCAAGAGCTTCTTGAGAAGGGTCTTCGTTTGGAAGATTATCTTCAGGATCAAGAGGCTGTCGTTTTTCATTTGCTGAGGATGTATCAGCAGCAGAGTTACCATCCTCAGTGATTGTATTGCATGGAGCATTTTCCGGGAACAAGTCCTGAACAGCATCCAGCAATCTTTCTTCTTCGTTGACTAATTCATCGTCCCAAGCATCAATAGCTGGGAATTCTTCAGTCAGGAAGGGTGTGAACTTTGAAGTCACAGTCTCAGGAGAAGAAACCTGAGAGGGTGTCTTCTCAGTGAAAGTCACGTGAGACGAGGTGGCTCCAGAAGATATATTGCTAGGCGTCGCCGGAGTGTAAGTGCTCTCATCAGACGATGCTTCGGAAGAGCTATAATCCCGAATTATCACATTACAGGAAGCTCTGACGGGAGACGTTGCCTGATCGGAGTCAGACTCATCCTCGGATGTGAGAGGATCGTCTATCCAGCAATTTTCTCCATTTTCAGGAGTTAAGGGAGGATGTACTTGGTGGTCTTCAGGGACTTCAGGCTCTGGATTGCGAGGAGGCTCGTTGACGCGTTCTTGCTCTTGTTCTAGAGCGAGTCGCTGCAAGATCCTTGCATATTCTTCAAGATTAGGCATGGGAGCCGAATCTTCTTCTTCATCATCTCTTTGTGGCTCAACATTGTTGATTTCCACTGGAGTAATGAGAGGTGCTGGGTCAGCAGCATTTTCTTGTACAGCTTCTTGGTCTTCTTCATCATCAGACCAGGATCCTTGTGGCTGTAGGGGGTTATACCAGATTACTGGCATAAGATGAGACTCAGGAACCCATTCTTCATCGGAGAGATATTCTCCTGTTTCAAGGGACTCCTCCCACTCATCTGTGTAGTTGGATTCGAATCCATCATCGGTGTCGCTGGATTCGTATCCATCAATGGAGAATCCAACTACCGAATTGCAGGAGTATGATGCCTACTGCATGGCTTCTTTGAATTGAGGTGGCATGAAATCACTGAGAGTGAATTTCCTTACCCCCTTTGAAGTCTCTGGAAGGGATGTTTTTGTTCCCTCCAGTGAAGCGGTAGAGGAAGCCTCTGCCTTTTCTTTGACCTCTAGTTTTGGCTGGGTCTTCTCTTGCCGTTTGAGCTTGAGGAGATGTTTCCTAGCCTTCCTTCGCTGTTGAGCTGTAGGCTTTGTTTTCACGACCTCCCAATTTTCATCTTCCAGGAGATCGAGATGTACCCATATCGGTTGTCCGTCTGGTGTCGGGTAAGGAACCAGTCCCTCGGACGCTTGGATTGAGTTTATCACCTTGAAGGAAGTAGTGATCTTCTTCTTCGGTGATTTTGATGTTTGTCCACATGTCACCATATTGACGGAGGCAGACCCATAGTTTTTGTCAAAGGTGATGACTCCGTTTTTCCACATCTCATTTATTTTCTCTCTCACAACGAAGCATTGATTGAGAGGATGCGAGATCATCTGGTGGTATGGACAGTACCGAGGATCGTTGGTTTTGCCAACATCACCCGGTCTTTTTGGTTCAGGCAAGGTGAGCTTGCCGTTTGCCACAAGAGCCCCGAAGATTTCATCAACATCTTCATCAAACGGGTATTTCTTCTCTACTCATTCTTTGAAGGCATCAGAGAGTTCAGGTTTCTTACCCACAGCTTTGTTTTCAGCTTTCTTTGGTGGCTGAGGAGTTGACTTGGTCTGCACATTGAGGACCTCTTTCTTCTTTGGTTTTGAGGTCGTAATGGCGGTTGGCTCTTTTCTTGATGATTTCTGACTGTTGAGGTCTTTAATCACCGTTTCAGCTTCCATGGAAGCTTCTAGGAGTTCTCCCAGATTTTTTGATTTGTTGCCGATGATCATGGAGCGGATTCTGGCTCTCATGTTGTTTCGGCAGATGTCGACTAGCGACGCTTGTGGCAATACATCAGAGCATTTGTATGCCATTGCTTTCCACTTGTGAATGAAGTCATATGTTGATTCATTCTCCCCCTATTTTAGGCTGCACAGCTGAGCCATAGTAGCGGGATGATCTTCACCTTTGAAGTGAGTCATGAAGCGTGTCTCTAGCATGGCCCAGTTTTGGATTGAGTCCTCCGGCAGAGTGGAGTACCAATCGAAGGCCGTACCTTTTAGGGTACTTGCAAAGAGGCGGATCTTGAGTGCATCTTGATCCGCGATAGCTCCCGTCAGGATCTTGAAGTGGATGACGTGCTGTCTGGCTGATCCTTTCCCCGTATATGTTTGGAGAGTAGGATGCTTGAATTTGGTGGGGAACGGGACCGAGTCCATCCATAAGGGATATGGTGGCTTGATCCCATGCTCCTTGAGTATATCCTCTTCTTTTGCTTTGGCGAGGATACCATCTACGTCCTTTTTGGTAAGGGCGCGTGACTCATTTTCTTCTCTATTTACCTCGTCGTCTTGATGATTCGGAGGAGGTTCATTGTTCGCCTGATTTTGGAAGGCGAGGAGAAGGTTTTCCATCAGAGTTTCAATCCTCTGCTGGCCCTGTTCCAACTGCTGGATGCGGGTGATCGCATCTTCTGGAGGTGGATTGCGGGGTGGTGGCTCAGAATTTGTAGCCAAGACATTCATCCTTCGTGATTCGAATGAAGAAACTGTCCTGGTGACTGAGCTGTGGCTCATTCTTTTTGAAGAAGAGCTTGAGGAAGGATCACTCTGCTGTCCTTTGCTTGAAGGAGCAGGGGATTCTTCTGAATGTCTTCTTGTCCTTGAGACGCTGCGGGTCATCGGACGTCGGACATGGATTTTTGTTGCTGATTTTTGGCGCCTTCTGGTTTTTCCAACCATATGGACGGCAGCAACTTGGTTGGGTCTTTCTTTTTCGACCCATTTGGGAGAGACTTGAAGTGTGGGAGACTGGGTCCTTTGCTTCTCTAGTCTCTTTTGTCGGTATGACGCGCGGCGGCGTATACGACGAGTAATTTGAGCTTCGGTCAGCTCTGGCTGGGCTTTGACGATGAAGGATGTGCTCCCTCGGGCGCAGCAGCCGAGCCTGTCTTCTTTGTAGCTGGGCAAGGACAGGATGCGAACCCTGTCCTTCGCCTGTTGCAGCGAAGCTTTGAATTTTTGAAGTTCGGCCCCTGTAGAGATGAAGGGTCGAACTGCAGGTTTGTAGGCCTTAGCAGGTGCTTGTAGAGGCCTTGTGATGCATGACTTGATTTTGGGCTTGTAGGAACAAGCCGGCTCATGCTGGGATGACTTGGAAGTCGAGTCGGAGATGGGTCTCTCCTCTTTCATGTAAGCAAGAGGATAGAACTGGTTCTCCTTGAGTGGGGCCAGGAATGCTGGCTTAGTGGATGTTTGGGACCTTCTCTGTTTTGGTGAAGGTCTTGGGGTAGACCTGGTTGTTTGCAGGTCGAGGCTTCGTGGGGCTGCCACGGGCTTCAGGCCTTCTGGTGCTCGCCTTTGGTGTCACGGTAGTGACACGTTGAGAGGCGAGTTTCTGCTTCTTGGAGGGAGCAGTTTGTTCCTCAGGAAGTGGGAATGGTCCCAGCGTCCCAAAGACGATAGTCCGGGGAGTCGAGGTCGACCCGGAGTTCAGAGAGTTGCCGAGGGAGTTGACGCTTCGGCAGCTGATTGGGCGCTTGTAAGTGCGCGTGGTTTGCTTCTGTTGAAGCATGAGTTGGTGCTTGTTTTCATCGAAAGTAATGGTTAGTGAAGCTGCCATTGTTAGTTTTCGAAAATTTCTGAAACAAGACCACATCCATTAGTAATCACACGAATATAATGATCATAAATGGGAAGTTCTATGGTTTCGTCTTTTCAAATTGCTCGAGGTAGATGACCCAAGCAACATGAAGAAGGCAAAATGCCATAGAAGGTACAATTGTTCTGATCGCAGGTATGGTAAGCCCAGAATGGGCATCCCAGTGACTGCTAGAAGCAATTGTGAACTTAAATTCGACTTATCGAGAAGCAGAGCTTGCTCGAGGTAAGAAGAATATAAAGTTGGAGTTACAGATGTGCCGGTCGCAATACAGTAGACCCTACAAGGGCGTACTAGTACCGCTAGACACAAATGTTTTGAGACCGCATCCATGAGATGAGATTCTCTTTTTTGAAAGGTCAAGATTGGATTCATCAAAGAGAGCAGATGGTATTCCGATCTAAACACGGGCTCAGCGATTTCCGCGAGCGCCAGTGCTCAGAAAGAAATGAACCATAATTTCTCGGATCTGAATCTAAAGATGACGAGTTTTTTTTTTTTTAAAGTCAATATCGGGTTCATCAAAGAGAGCAAAAGGCACTCCAATCTGAACACGGGCTCAGCGATTTCCGCGAGCACCAGTGCTCAGAAAGGAGAAGACCAATATTTCTCCAATCTAAATCCAAAATGACGGAAGTTTTTTTTTTTGAAGATTTTGAAGATTTTTTTTTTTAAAAAAAAAATCTTTTTTTTTATTATTATTTATTATTATTTTTTATTTTTAAGATTTTTTTTGAAAAAATTTTTATTTTTTATTTTTTATTTTAAAATTTTTTATTTTTTTTTAAATTTTTTTTTTTATTTATTTAAAAGACTAGAGAGTACACATAGGCCTCCTAACCCGGTCTTATGAAATCTTGATTGATAGAATTACCCCCAGGTAAGGGTAGGATTACTTAATGAACCCGTTTGGAGGACCCTTGCCTAGAACAGTCAAGCTGTCTCCACACTCTGGACAAGGCTTTTCTTTGAATCAACCATGATCAAAGAACACAGTTGGTTTAACCTTAGTGGTCTATGTCTTTTTTTTTTAATTATATTTTTTTTATTATTTTTTTTAATGAACTCATCGAAGAGAAACGATGGCCCAAAACCTTAGTCGAACAGGCTCAACATTTCTGCAAGCGCGATGAATGATAGGAACGGATCAAGGTTTCTCAATTTTGAATCCAAATTGAGAAATCTAAAAAAAAAATTTTTTTTTATATATTTATATATATATATATATTTTAGATCTTTAATGAACTCATCGAAGAGAAACAATGGCCCAACCCCCGATCCGAACACGGTCTCAGCGATTTCCGTGAGCGCCAGTGCCCAGAAGGGAGAGGATCAAAGTTTCTCAATTTTGAATCCAAAATGAAAAATCTGATTTTTTTTTTGAAAAGAGAAAGAGTGGAAATAAATTCAAAGAATTAGAAATTCCCAAACAAAAAATCTCATCTCATTTTTTTTTTTTGCGGAATTCAACATAGGCCACCAATTATAAAGTAGCCAAGGAATCGAGAAAAGAAATATAAGCATAGAGCAAAATATATGATATGCAAATATTTCATTTCTAGCATCTGGTTCTCAAATAAATGAGTCCCACCGGGTGTAGCCAGCTTGATGGACCGCGCTCCAATGCTCGGTTCCTACCGAGGTCGGCGGACGTGGGAGTCCGTTTGGTTCCGACCCTTTCGTAACCAGGGGGCAGGGCGTGCATCAACATTTCTTTTTTTTTTGTGTGGGTGTGCCAGATTTTCTATTTTTACTTGGAATTGCAAGTGGTGATCCGGAGATCAACCTTCCCAAATAAAAAGGAAATCAACTTCTTTCAAGTTTTCCATTGCACATATATTTAAGAAAAGAGACATTTTTCTTGGTTTGCCGTGAAAGGCGATTTTTTTGGCATTTATAGCCGATTTTGGCGTTTATAGCCGATTTTTGGCGTTTATAGCCGATTTTGGCGTTTATAGCCGATTTACAATCCTTATCAATAATGGAAGACAAGAGTTGTGGTTTTTGTCTCTTTTGAAAAAATACAAACTACAATGAAAAGCAAGAAAAGGAGGATCTAACTTCTCAGGAGATTGTGGGGGACTCGTTTAGATTGACGGTCGCAAGCCATATGTGGGCTTCGCCATCATCCATGCAGATGAGAACAGAGGATGCTATTGATTCGCTTGGCTTGGCTATAACCTCAGGTTTTTAGAGGACAAAGACCAAAAGGAGGTCCTATGTCCAATGAAAAGCCAAGTAGACGGGCTGAAAAGCCACATCTAAGCCATTGGAGGCAAGAGGAGAAGGCAATGAACTTAGGGGGGGGGGGGGGGGTACCCCCCAAGGGACTTTTGTCACCTTGTTGCGGTGGCCGGTGTAGAACTTCCGCAGAGTTTTCTCTCTTTTTCCTTTCCCTGGATTTCTGTGCTTCTGTCTGTGATTTTCGTTGTCTGTCTGTGTCTGTTTCTTCTTGGAGAGCTCTCCTATTTATAGGCTTTTAGGTAGCCATTTAGGAGGATTTATGAGCCTTGATTGTCATAAAGCTGCATAATGGGAGGAGTTACAAAATTGAATTGTTTATTTTGTAACTCCTTTTTCTTGGCTTCTGATTGGCCGGAGGAGATTGAGGGCATTTAATCGCCTTTAATCGCCATGATGGGAGGAGTTTCATGGGTTAAATGCCATGAATCTCTTGACTTGTAACTCCCGAATGCTTGCTTCTGATTGGGCCGTCCAAAGAAATGGATTAATGACTGTAATAAAGCTAGTCAATTAATCGCATTAAGTGGTCGCCGAGCAGCTGAAGAGTCGCGGGCCGTGCCACGTCTTTTGGGATTCTTCTGTCGATGATCATCGATGGATCTTCATGTAGATCGACATCAGATGACCATGTAATTTCAGGTGTTTGTTGCCAACAGCGGGTCGGTGCCATCTGTCCTGTCGATTTCTCGATCGGTCGGGTAGAAAGCACACTTTTTTTTGGTTGACCGGGTGGCGATCAATATTGTTTTCGATACTCTTGATGATTGACCTGTGTTTTGGACGGATGTCAGAGAACTTGGTGTCTCAAAAGCATGAATTTTGGAAAGTACCAGAGGCTGGGCTCTTCGAATTGCGAAAAAACGGCGAAAACCGGGGTTTCCGGGGCCTTCCCGACGACCCCGGGTTCCAAGGTCGCCGGCGACCCTGGCCCAGGGTCGCAGGGGTCTGCGACCCTGGGGGGGTTTTCCCCCTTTTGTGTCCCGTTTTGTGTCCGTTTTTGCTGTTTTTCGATTCTTTTTTCTCCTGTACTTTTCCTTGACATTTTGACCATCTATTGGCCTAATCTCTTTGTAGGAAACCTGATGAGAATCCTTGCATTTTATTTTGCAAAGTTTCCAATTTCCTGAGAAAGCCGAAGACTTTGTCGCGCAGAGCTGCCGATTTTCCGTCAGAAGCTGAAACTGGGTCAAACGATGTCGGAATGACCTGAAATTTGGTGTGAAGCCTCCTGAGCAATAAATAAGACCAACCATAGGCTTTTGTTTGAGTTTTGAAGCCGTTTGGGGTCCTATCACCAGTAGACTTACTTTTTGTCGCGATGAAGATGTCGCGGTTTGATGTGCGGTCAACCGATGTCCGATTGACTTGAAATTTGACAGGGAACCTATTGGAGTCATTTTAAGATGATCCGTAGGCTCTGTCTAGGAAACCATGGTCCCGGAGAGCTTTGCCGCCGAGAGGCCTGATTTGGCTTCCGAGCGTCAAACTGTGGTCAAATGTTGTGGAAATGACCTGAAATTTGACGTGTAGCCCTTTATAAGCATTTTGAAGCCGTCCATGTGCTCTATCTGATGAGTAATGGCCTCGGTGGTTCTCACCGCCGAGAGGCTTGATTTAGCTGTTCGAGGGTTGATGTAGGGTCAAACGTTATCGGTTTGACTCGGAACTTGACGTGGAGCCTTTTGGAAGTATTTTGAGACCATCCATCGGCCCTGATCGAAGATTTGGTGTCTCCGATGCTTTTGCTGCCGAGAGCTCCTTTTCGGCTGTCGGAGAAGCGAAGTTAGGCCAAATGATTTTGAAATGGCCCGAAACTTCTTGTGTACTCCTCTTTTGGCTGTCTGGAAGAATCTTGCAGTTTTTGTTTGATTCTGACAAGATTTGATTTTTGGAAGCAGCATCGCCTATTTATGGCAGGTTGCGACTTCATGTAGCTCTTTGGATCTTGAAGAGGCAAAGTGACATTTTTGGTGTCAACAAAGAGCAAGAGATCCAATCTCCCCTTGCTTTTATAGAAGAAAGCAAACCATAGAAGGAAACAAGGAGAAAAGAAAGAAGGTAATCCTTGAAAAAGAAAAAAAACTCTTAGTCTTGAAGCCCTCTTGAGATTTTTGAAAAAGAAAGAAATAAGAGCAAGAGATCCAATCTCCCCTTGCTTTTATAGAAGAAAGCAAACCATAGAAGGAAACAAGGAGAAAAGAAAGAAGGTAAGTGCTACAAATTAGCAACATTCCAAAAAAAAAATAGGAAGTTTCTTTCCCAAAAGAAAGATACTTTGAGGGATTCTCTCCCAAAAGAAAGCAATTAGAGAGATTTTCTCCCAAAAGAGAGGAGATTTGAGATATTCTCTCCCAATAACATATCTGATATTCTCCAAATAAGGGAACATGAGAGATTCTCTCCAAGTAAAGATATTTTTAGATATTCTCTATCCAATGGAGATATTTTTAGATATTCTTTACAAAAAAGACACCGCATGAGATCCACGCCATCTTAATAGCTTAAGGTCCCATGGGTTAGCCCATATGAGCCAGGTTTGACCACCTAGGCACTAAAAGAGGCTATTTGTCAAAGAAAAATCCCTCCTACCAAGAGCATACAAAAATGGTTCCATGCCTATTTTGAGTTGATTGGAGTACCATACAAAAAACATCCAATCCATAGGGGCTTCCAAAAATCAAACCATCCAGCCTCATATACCAAATTGAGCCAAAATCTTGAAATTGATATTTCACAAAAAATCCAAATCTAGGTCCCCTAGCCTGCCACATACAGGTTGTTAGGTCACAAGGCCAAAAAAAATCAAAAACCAAATCCCGATCCCCTAACCTGCCACATACAGCTTATTAGGTCACAAGATCAAAACCAAAACCGACCCCCCAACTTGCCACAAACAACTTGTTGGGTGACAAGGTCAAAACCAACCCGACCCCCTAACCTGCCACATACAACCTGTTAGGTCACAAGGTCAAAAACAAAAAACCTAAATCCACTTCCTTGATGTCATTTTTAAAACTTTGCCTAGAGATGGTACATGATCCCTTTCACTACCATAAAATTCCCCTGGAAGCTCAAAAGGCTACTTTACCAAAAGAAAGAAAACTCAAAGACTCTTGGTCAAGTCAGAGACTCTCCTTCAAGGTTCTCTTCGAGGCACGTCGACTATAAAACTTAAGCAACTCATCGCTGTACCTCGAGGGGGCATTTGTTGACACCAAAAATGTCACTTTGCTTCTTCAACCTCAAGAAAGCTACGTGAATCCGCAGCCTACCATAAATAGGCAATGCTACTTCCAAAAAATCAAATCTTGTCAGAATCAAATAAAAACTGCAAGATCTTTAAGACAGCCAAGAGAGGAGTACACATGAAGTTTCGGGCCATTTCAACAATGTTTGGCCTAACTTCACTCCTCCAGCAGCTGAACAGGAGCTCCCGGCAGTAACAGCGTCGAAGACATCAAATCTTCGATCAGAGCATATGGATGGTCTCAAAATACCTCCAAAAGGCTCCACGTCAAGTTCCAGGTCAAACTGACAACGTTTGATCCTGCATCAACCCTTAAACAGCAGAATCAAACCTCTCCGCGACGAGAATCACCGAGGCCATAACTCATCAAACATAGCACATGGCTGACTTCAAAATGCTTACAAAGGGCTACACGTCAAGTTTCAGGTCATTTCAACAACATTTGACCAAACTTTGACTCTCGGAAGCCAAATCAGGCCTCTCGGCGGCGAAACTTCCCGGGACCATGGTTTCCAAATCGGAGCTAATGGATCATTTCAAAATGACTCCAATAGGCTCCCTATCAAATTTCAGGTCAATCGGACATCGGTTAATCGCACATCAAAGTACGACATCTTCCTCGCGGTAAAATCAAGTCTACTAGCAATTGGACCCCACACGGCTTCAAAACTCAGACAAAAGCCTTTGGTTGGTCTTATTTATTGCTCAGGAGGCTTCACCTCAAATTTCAGGTCATTCCGACATCGTTTGTCCCAGTTTCGGCTACTAACAACAAATCGGGAGCTCTACGCGACGAAGTCTTTGGCTTTCCCGGAAAATTGGAAACTTTGCACTCCAAAATGCAAGGATTCTCATCAAGTTTTCTACAAGAATAGCAAGCCAATAAATGTACAAAAATGTCAGGAAAAATATGAAAGAAGAAAGAATCGGAAAAATCGGACGAAAAGGCCGAAAAACGGCTACCAAAAAGGGAAAAACCCCCCATGGTCACCGGCGACCTTGGCCCATGGTCACGGCGACCATGGCCCATGGTTGCCGGCAACCCTGCCCCATGGTCGCCAGCGACCCTAGAAATCTGGGGCTCCAGATTTCCGCCAAAAGGGCATTTTTCGACCCCTTTTCGCGTTTCGAGATTTCCGGCCCGTGTGGTTTTCCAAAATTCTGACTTTCGACGCACCAAATCCATCAATCTTCGTTAACATCACGGGTCCATCTTTGAGAGCATCAAATCATCATTGATCGCCAACCGGTAAACTAAGAAAATGCACTTTCTGTACGATCGATCAAGAAATCGACAAAACAGGTGGCACTGGCCCACTGTTAGCAATCAATGTCTTAAGTTGCATGGTCATCCGATGTCGATCAGCATGAAGATGCATCGATGATCATCACCAGAAGAATTCCAAAAGACGCGGCATGGACCGCGACTCTTCAAACGACTTGGCGACCACTTAATGTTGTTAATTGACCCATTTATGGCAACTTATTTCTGATGGCCCAATCAGAATCAAGGAAAAAGGAGTTACAAATCAAAGATTCATGGCACTTAAAGCCATGAAACTCCTCCCATGATGGTGATTAAAGGCAATTAAAAGCCTTTACTCTCCACCGGCCAATCAAAAGCCAAGGAAGAGGAGTTACAAAGTAAATGAATTAAACTTGTAACTCCTCCCATTATGTGGTTTTATGACAATTAAAGCCTATAAACCTTCCTTAATGGCTACCAAAAGCCTATAAAATAGGAGAGCATTCCAAGAAGAATAGGTCCAAAAAAATCCAAGCATCGGTCCAAAAAATCCAAGCACGGAAAAGGGTCCTGAAAAATCAATCTGAATCCCGAAATCAAGACAGGCAGAATCTAGAGAAAGAGAGAAAACTCTGCTGAAGTTTTGCATCAACCACCACTACAAGGTGACAAAAGTCCCTTTGGGGGCATCCCCCCAAGGTCCTTTGCCTTCTCCTTCTATTTCCAATGGCTTTGACGTGGCTTTTCAGCCCGTCTACTTAGCTTTTTATTGGACATAGGACCTCCCCTTGGTCTTTGTCCTCTAAAAATCTGAGGTTGAAGCCGAGCCAAGCGAATCAAGAGCATCATCTGTTCTCATTTGCATGGATGATGGAGAAGTCCATATACGACTTGCGACCGTCAATCTGAACGAGTCCCCCACAATCTCCTGAGATGTTAGATCCTCCTTTTTCTTGCTTTTCATTGTAGTTTGTATTTTTCTAAAGAGACAAAAAAAATCACAACTCTTGTCTTTCACTGTTGATAAGAATTGTAAATCGGTTATAAATGCCAAAAATCGCCTTTTATGGCAAACATCGCCTTTAACGGCAAAACAAATAAAATCACCTCTTATGGTATTTCAAAACCATGTCTTTTTTCTTAAATATATGTGCAATGAAAACTCGAAAGAAGTTGATTTCCTTTTCTACTTATGAAGGTCGATCTCTGGATCACCATTTACAATTCCAAGTAGAGTAGAAAATCTGGCACACCCATCCAAAAAGAAAAATGTTGATGCTCGCTTCGCCCTCCGGGCGTGAAAGGGTTGGACCAAACGGACTCTCACGTCCGCCGACCTCAGTAAACACTGAGTGCGGAATGCGTGTCCATAACCACCAAGACAAGCACATTAGCAGAATCAATAAGTAGCTCAGAATCCACCAAGACAACCACAGCAGCAGAATCAACAACCTCGTCAACAACCTCAAAATCAGAATGCTCATCCACCTTAGCAAAACATGAATGCACGGCAAGGGAGACCGAACCAGAATCGGAACAGACCTCTACAGTGAGGCCAAGCATATCATCTCAATCAAGTGGACGCGGATGTAGCAGGCTAGTGAAGGTACACTCTTTGTCTGTGGAGTAGAAGCTAGAATACTGTTTGATCCTGGATCCACACATTCTTTTTTGTCTCCTATGTTTGCTAAATTGATTGATGTGCCTGTTAGCGAACTTGAATTTATTATAACTGTCACAACACCAATAGGGAAACAAGCTGTGTGTAGCACATATCTGTTGGAAATAGGGTGGGCCTCTAGGATAGGTTTCAAAACTTTTGACCCACTTGATACAGGGATCAACTATCCAGAAGGCTATTAAAACCCAATCCAAGATCCATGTCCTCAATCTCTGCCATCATGATCAGTAAATACAATCTATCTAGAAGATAGAACCAGCAACATATAAGCTACAAATAAATCTACAACATGCAAGGAAGTAGATTATACCTTTGGAGCTCGGTTGTGCTCTAATGGAGAAGTTGCGTCTTTCTTTGATGATGAAACGCTTTCACTAATCAAATAGGAATCTCCAAGACCTCTTGATCTTCCACGCTATGACCCATATCAGATTCTCCTTTTTCTCAAGAAGATGGTGGGATCTCCAAGAGAAAACTACTAGGAACTCTAAGGAGGAACTAGAAAGAGAACTAGAAGAGGGAGAGAAGAAAGAACTCGTGCAACACTTGCACTAGGGAGGCTTGGGCATGAATCCCAATGTATGGAGCAAGCATAGGACGTCCAGCCCCCTTCTCCTCTATTTATAGCTTTTCCAAGTTGCCTCCTCTTTACTAATTACAATAGAAGTCTTACTTCCATTAATTAGTAACTTACCATATCATAATTAGAAGTCTCACTTCAAATATGATTAGTAACTTTCCAATTCCTTTCTAATTAAAATAGAAGTCTCACTTCTACTAAAATTAGTAAGTCTACTATTACCACTATTAGAAGTCTTCAAATAGAAATAGTAACTTTCCGTTTAGAGTTCAACTAGAATTAGATACTTTCTAATAATTGGGCTAGCGTGGGGACCACTAGGGATTCCTTAGAAAGCTGGTTCCAACTGGGACTCGCGACCCCACATCTCATGTGTAATCCGGGCCCACAGTTAATTGCGAGTAACTCCACTATATAAATGCAATTGAACTCCAGTCTTAGGAATATTATATAGAAGACCCTAAACTTCCACATTACCACAAGTAGACCCCTCTATCAATATCCATGGATCAATTAGACCTGTCTTCCAAACTAGATCCATATCTTATTATCCTTGAGCCCCAATTAATTATAATGATCATAGGTACCTTTCCAATTAACTCTTAATCGGAATGGGTGCGCACTTACCAATGATAAATCCATTAATTGGCACAAGGGGATATTAGAGATAGATTCCATCTTGACTATTGAATGTTCCCACAGCTCTACTATCATGTACCCAAATCACCGAGGTGTTGACCTACAGTTGGCCTCACTCATTGGTGACTCAAAGCAAATGAATAGATAGAAACTTGAGTTCATTAATGTCTCAGGATTGAGAGCATATTGTTAGGGAATTATGAGAGCAGACCTAAAAATAAAGACATTGTTTATAAGGTGCTTCTCATGGTCCTTCAATACATCCAATGTACCAGCACTATGATCCAGAATCTTACATTCTGATGATCGAGACAAATCACACTATCTCATAGTGATCAAAGTGTTGCAACCTTGTCAGTATGATATGTCCAGTCTCATCACTGGTTGTGAAGATATTTAAGTATAAGATTTGTCACACATGTCTCCTGTATGTGGATCTCATCCATACACATGTGTTACATCTAATATACTTGTGGACCCCAGTTCATCTCATGAACCATCATGTCATTCGTATTGGTTATGTGCAAGTATATAATAAATTACCATTCATCTCATGAAAGGAAAGCATGAATATATGAATAAATAAAGAATTTAATCAATTTATTATATCATCTACTGGATTGAGTCCATAAAACTAACAATATCACCCTAGCTACACAGTTAAGATAGGACAAATTACTTTTCCAGTAGACCTTATCCTGTTGGACATGCATGACTTCGATGTCATATTAGGGATGGATTGGTTAGCGGGTCATCGTGCCACTATGGATTGCTTTAACAAAACTATTTCTTTCAAGTTAGATGAAGCACTAATGGAAGTGGAATTTTACAGAGAAAAAAGGATATGACAGGCTAGCTTCATTTCAGCAGTGTCAACATCTAAATTGTTGAAAAATGGATGTGAGGGATTCATAGCGTTTATCACGAAAGATAAACAATCCCAAGGGGTGGAGGAAATCCCCATTGTGTGTGAATTTCAAGATGTTTTTCTGGAAGAAATTTCAGGTTTGCCACCGGTTAGAGAAGTTGAATTCACAATAGAGTTGATGCCAGGGACTGCTCCAATCTCCATTGCACCATACAGAATGGCTCCTGCAGGTTAGGTGAACTAAAACTTTAGTTACAAGAATTGTTAGAAAAAGGTTTCATAAGACCAAGCATCTCACCTTGGGGGGCCCCCGTGTTATTTGTTAAGAAGAAGGATGGAAGCTTGAGAATGTGCATAGATTACAAAAGATTGAACCAAATGACCATCAAAAATAATTATCCATTGCCAAGGATTGACGAGTTGTTTGATTAGTATCAAGGAGCATAATATTTTTCAAAGATTGACTTAAGGTCCGGATACTACCAGTTTAGAGTCATAGAATCGGATGTACCGAAGACAGCCTTCTGGACTAGATATGGGCACTATGAATTTTTGGTAATGCCCTTTGGACTGACGAACGAACCAGCAGTGTTTATGGCACTAATGAACAAAATCTTTGCACCTCACTTAGATCAGTTCACAGTCGTCTTCATTGATGACATATTGGTGCATTCCAAGTCTAGAGAAGATCATGACCAGCATCTAAGGACGTCACTGCAGCTCCTAAGAGACAATCAGTTGTATGCTGATCGGTCCCCAAGTGTAGGGTAAGATTGTAGTAATAATCTGGTAAATCCAGGTCGATCCACAGGGAGCAAAGTTTTTTAAGAAACCTTCCAACTTTGACCTGTCCTAAATAAACACTGAATATGGCCTAAATGGAAACTAATTAAATTACATCAACTTTGCTAAAATAACTGAATGTAAAAAGTTTAATTACAATGCTTTCCAAAAATAAAAGAACTATTGTAACAAAGGAAACCTAATCTAAGCAATCCTAAAATATCTAAAAACCTACAAAAGAACACACAAATCAAACAACCAATTTAATATAAAAAAAATCAAAACAAAGTTTCCTAAATTAGATCCTACTTACCAAAATCAATTTTTATGCAAATATGAATGATTTATAATGCCCTAAATTCTAACAATGCAATTTTAAGAAAGTTTCTAACTATATGATGCATGCTGTAAAAAGTCTATGTATGGAAACTATTGCACAGCCCCAACTTTTCTAGACTGTACGACAAGCCTAAGATGATATGAACCTAAATCCAATGGCTGGAATCAATACTCTGATGATGCATGAACACAACAAAAAAAGAAGAATGGAGAAAGGACTAAAAACGAAAAAGATATGATCACATAAAGATGCCTACTTGAACTGTTTTGTGCTGGAAATCTGATCGCAGGCTGTCCAACTACCCCTGTTTGGGCCGCTGTTTACCCCACTTCCCAAACTTATTTTTTCCTAAAATTCTGGGGTTACAAAGAGTTGTTAATTCTGAAAAGTTTCAATGGAAATTAAGCTCATTTACCTAATTTTCAAGTCGCACACTTTTTCAACTCAATCGAGTCAAATCTGCTAAAACTGTGCAAAATTTTTATCTATTGTCCTACCAAGTCCGAATTTAGTCTTTCTAACTAGTTAATAATCTTGTGATTTCAGCAACAAAAGCCTGTTCTGATGCAAGTTTTAAATATGATGCATGTACAAAAACACTTTCCATAGATTATGCCAGTAACAAAAATAGTAAGTTTCTACTATGCATGGAGAAATGCAAGTTAGGGTTTCTAAAGAAAGAATTTGCAAATAAAAAGATGATCAGAATATTAACTTAAAATAAAAACAAAAAGGGTGGAAAAAAATGAAAAGCGGAAAAGATGTATCAAAGATCTAGAAACTAGACTGTTGACACCAAAAATGTCACTTTGCCTCTTCAAGATCCAAAGAGCCACATGAAGTCGCAACTGCCATAAATAGGCAATGCTACTTCTAAAAAATCAAATCTTGTCAGAATCAAACAAAAACTGCAAGATCCTTCAAGACAGCCAAAAGAGGAGTACACAAGAAGTTTCGAGCCATTTCAAAATCATTTGACCTAACTTCGCTTCTCCGGCAGCTGAAAAGGAGCTCCCGGCGGCGAACGCATCGGAGACACCAAATCTTCGATCAGAGCTGATGGATGGTCTCAAAATACATCCAAAAGGCTCCACGTCAAGTTCTGAGTCAAACCGACAACGTTTGACCCTACATCAACCCTCGAACAACTAAATTAAGCCTCTCGGCAGTGAGAACCACCAAGGCCATCACTCATCAGATAGAGCACATGCACAGCTTCAAAATGCTTATAAAGGGCTACACGTCAAATTTCAGGTCATTTCGACAACATTTGACCAGACTTTGATGCTCAGAAGCCAAATCAGGCCTCTCGGCGGTGAAGCTCCTCGGGACCATGGTTTCCAAGACAGAGCCTATGGATCATCTTAAAATGACTCCAATAGGTTCCCTGTCAATTTCAAGTCAATCGGACATCGGTTGACCGCACATCAAGCCGCGACATCTTCATCGCGACAAAAGCAAGTCTACTGGTGATAGGACCCCAAACGGCTTCAAAACTAAAAAAAAGCCTATGGTTGGTCTTATTTATTGCTCAGCAGGCTTCACACCAAATTTCAGGTCATTCCGACATCGTTTGGCCCAATTTTAGCTTCTGACGAAAAATCGGCAGCTCTGCGCGACAAAGTCTTCGGCTTTCTCAGAAAATTGGAAACTTTGCAAAGTAAAATGAAGGATTCTCATCAGGTTTTCTATAGGGAAACCAGGCCAATAAATGATAAAAAATGTCAAGGAAAAATACAGAATAAAAAAAGAATAAAAAAACAGTAAAAACAGACTCAAAACGGGACAAAAGGGGGGAAAACCCCCCGGGCCTGCGACCCTGGGGCCCGAGATCGCCGGAGGGCCCCGGAAACCCCGTTTTCCGCCTTTTTTTTTGGTGATTCGTAGCGTCCGGCCTCTGGTATTTTCCAAAATTCATACTTTTGAGACACCAAATCCTCAGACAACCGTCAAAAACACGGGGCAATCATCAAGAGTATCAAAATCAACATTAATCGCCAACCGGTCAACCAGAAAAAGTGTGCTTTCTACCCGACCGATCGAGAAATCGACAGGACAGATGGCACCGACCCGCTGTTGGCAACCAACACGTGAAGTTACATGGTCATCCGATGTCGATCTACATGAAGATCCATCGATGATCATCGCCAGAAGAATCCCAAAAGATGCGGCACGACCCGCGACTCTTCAACTGCTCGGCGACCATTTAATGCGATTAATTGACTAGCTTTATTACAGTCATTTATCCATTTCTTTGGATGGCCCAATCAGAAGCAAGCATCCGGGAGTTACAAGTCAAGATATTCATGGCATTTAACCCATGAAACTCCTCCCATCATGGCGATTAAAGGCGATTAAATGCCCTCAATCTCCTCCGGCCAATCAGAAGCCAAGAAAAAGGAGTTACAAAATAAAGGAATTAAATTCTGTAACTCCTCCCATTATGCGGCTTAATGACAATAAAAGCCCATAAACCCTCCTAAATAGCTACCAAAAAGCCTATAAATAGGAGAGCACTCCAAGAAGAAAGGACAGCACAGACAACACAGAAAACACACAACAGACTGCAGAAAATCCGAAAACTCAGATAGAAAAAGGCATCAAAGAGAGAAAACTCTGCGGAAATCCCACACCGACCACCGCTACAAGGTGACAAAAGTCCCTTGGGGGGTACCCCCCCCCCCCCAAGGTCCTTGCCTTCTCTTTCTGCCTCCAATGGCTTAGACCTGGCTTTTCTGCCTGTCTACTTAGTTTTTTATTGGACATAGGACCTCCTTTTGGTCTTTGTCCTCTAAAAACCTGAGGTTATAGCCAAGCTAAGCGAATCAATAGCATCCTCTGTTCTCATCTATATGGATGATGGTGAATCCCACATATGGCTTGCGACCGTCAATCTGAACGGGTCCCCCACAATCTCCTGAGAAGTTAGATCCTCCTTTTCTTGCTTTTCATTGTAGTTTGTATTTTTTCAAAAGAGACAAAAATCACAACTCTTGTCTTTCATTATTGATAAGGATTGTAAATCGGCTATAAACACCAAAATCGGCTATAAATGTCAAAAATCGGCTATAAACGCCAAAATCGGCTATAAATGCCAAAAAAAATCGCCTTTCATGGCAAATCAAGAAAATGTCTCTTTTCTTAAATATATGTGCAATGAAAAACTTGAAACAAGTTGATTTCCTTTTTACTTGCGAAGGTTGATCTCCGGATCACCACTTGCAATTGCAAGTAAAATAGAAAATCTGGCACACCCACACAAAAAATATTGATGCACGCCTGTGCCCCCCGGTTACGAAAGGGTCGGAACCAAACGGACTCCCACGTCCACCGACCTCGGTAGAACCGAGCGGAAGCGCTGTTCCATCAAGCTGGCACACCCGGTGGGACGAGTTCATTTGAGAACACGATGCTAAAAATGAAATATTTGCGTATCATATCTATTGCTATATGCTTATACTTCTTTTCATGATTCCTTGGCTACTTTCTAATTGGTGGCCTATGTTGGATTCCGCATCTAAAAAAATGAGATGAGATTTTTTGGGAATTTCTAATTCTTTGAATTTATTTCCACTCTTTTTTCATTTTCAACAAAAAAAATAAAAAATTAGATTTCTCAGTTTGAACTCAAAATTAAGAAACCTTGATCCTTTCCTATCGTTCATCGTGCTTGCAGAAATGTTGAGCCTGTTCGACTAAGGTTTTGGGCCATCGTTTCTCTTCGATGAGTTCATTAAAGATCTAGAAAAAAAAATCAGTTTTTTCATTTTGGATTCAAAATTGAGAAACCTTGATCCTTTCCTATCGTTCATCGTGCTTGCAGAAATGTTGAGCCTGTTCGACTAATAAGGTTTTGGGCCATCGTTTCTCTTCGATGAGTTCATTAAAGATCTAAAAAAAAAAACAAAAAAACAAAAAATTAGATTTTTCATTTTGGATTCAAAATTGAGAAACCTTGATCCTTTCCTATCGTTCATCGTGCTTATAGAAATGTTGAGCTTGTTCGACTAAGGTTTTGGGCAATCGTTTCTCTTCGATGAGTTCATTGAAGATCTAAACAAAAAAACAAAAAAAAATAAAAATCAGATTTTTCATTTTGGATTCAAAATTGAGAAACCTTGATCCTTTCCTATCGTTCATCGTGCTTGCAGAAATATTGAGCCTGTTCGACTAAGGTTTTGGGCCATCGTTTCTCTTCGATGAGTTCATTAAAGATCTAAAATATATATATATATAAACAAAAAAAAAGACATAGACCACTAAGGTTAAACCAACTGCGTTCTTTGATCATAGTTGATTCAAGAAAAGCCTTGTCCAGAGTGTGGAGACAGCTTGACTGTTCTAGGCAAGGGTCCACCAAACGGGTTCATTAAGTAATCCTACCCTTACCTGGGGGCAATTCTATCAATCGAGATTTCATAAGACCGGGTTAGGAGGCCTATGTGTACTCTCTCGTCTTTTAAATAAAATTTTTTCAAAATAAAATTTTTAAAAATAAAAATTTTAAAATAAAAAATAAAAAATAAAAATTTTCAAAAAAAAATCTTAAAATAAATAAATAAATAAATAAAAAGATTTTTTTTAAAAAATCTTCAAAAAAAAATCTTAAAAAAAAAAAAACTTCCATCATTTTGGGCTTAGATTGGAGAAATCTTGGTCTTCTCCTTTCTGAGCACTGGCACTCGCGGAAATCGCTGAGCCCGTGTTCAGATTGGAGTGCCTTTTGCTCTCTTTGATGAACCCGATATTGACCTTTAAAAAAAAAACTCGTCATTTTTTGGTTCAGATCCGAGAAATTATGGTTCATTTCTTTTTGAGCACTGGCGTTCGCGGAAATCGCTGAGCCCGTGTTCAGATCGGAATACCATTTGCTCTCTTTGATGAATCCAATCTTGACCTTTCAAAACAGAGAATCTCATCTCATGGATGCGGTCTCAAAACATTTGCTTCTAGCGGTACTAGTACGCCCTTTCAGGGTCTACTGTATTCGCGACCGGCACATTTGTAACTCCAACTTTATATTCTTCTTACCTCGAGCAAGCTCTGAACTCGATAAGTCGAATTTAAGTTCACAATTGCATCTAGCAGTCACTGGGACGCTCATTCTGGGCTTACCACACCTGCTATCAGAACAATTGTACCATCTATGGCCTTTTTGCCTTCTTCATATTGCTTGGGTCATCTCCCTCGAGCGATTTGAAAAGACAAAACTATAGAACTTTCCATTTATGATCATTATATTCTTGTGATTACTAATGGATGTGGTCTTGTTTCAGAAACTTTTCGAAAACTAACAATGGCAGCTTCACTAACCATTACCTGCGACGAGAACAAGCACCAACTCATGCTTCAACAGAAGCACACTACGCGCACCTACAAGCGCCCCATCAGCTGCCGAAGTGTGAACTCCCTCGGCAACTCTCTGAGCTCCGGGTCGACCACGACTCCCCGGACTATTGTCTTTGGGACGCTGGGACCATTCCCACTTCCCGAAGAACAAAGTGCTCCCTCCAAGAAGCACAAACTCGCCTATCAACGTGTCACTACCGTGACACCAAAGGCAAGCACCAAAAGGCCTGAAGCCCGTGGCAGCCCCACGAAGCCTCGACCAGCAAACGACCAGGTCTATCCCAAGACTTGGTCCCCAAGACCTTCACCAAAACAAAGAAGGTCCCAAACATCCACGAAGCCAGCATTCCTGGCCCCACTCAAGGAGAACCAATTCTACCCTCTTGCTTACATGAAAGAGGAGAGAACCATCTCCAATCTGACTCTCAAGTCAACCCAGCATGAGCCGGCTTATTCCTACAAGCCCAAAATCAAGTCATGCATCACAAGGCCTCTGCAAGCACCTGCTAAGGCCTACAAACCTGCAGTTTGACCAATCATCTCTACAGGGGCCGAACTCCAAAAATTCAAAGCTTCGCTGCAACAGGCGAAGGACCGGGTTCGCATCCTGTCCTTGCCCAGCTACAAAGAAGACAGGCTCGGCTGCTACGCCCGAGGGAGCACATCCTTCATCGTCAAAGCCCACCCAGAGCTGACCGAAGCTCAAATTGCTCGTCGTATACGCCGCCGCGCGTCGTATCAGCAAAAGAGACTAGAAAAGCAAAGGACCCAGCCTCCTACACATCAAATCTCTCCCAAATGGGTCGAAAAAGAAAGACCCAACCAAGTTGCTGCTGTCCATATGGCTGGAAAAACCAGAAGACGCCAAAAGTCAGCAACAAAAATCCATGTCTGACGTCGATGACCCACAGCATCTCCAGGACAAGAAGACATTCAGAAGAATCCCCTGCTCATTCAAGCAAAGGACGGTAGAGTGATCCTTCCTCAAACTCTTCTTCAAAAAGAATGAGCCATGAGCCCCAGCTCAGTCACCAGGATAGTTTCTTCGTTCGAATCACGAAGGATGAACGTATTGGCTACAAATTCTGAGCCACCACCTCGCAATCCACCTCAAGATGATGCGATCACCCGCATCCAGTAGTTGGAACAAGGCCAACAGAGGATTGAAACTCTGATGGAAAACCTTCTCCTCGCCTTCCAAAATCAGGCGGACAATGAACCTCCTCTGAATCATCAAGACGATGAGGTAAATGGAGACGAAAATGAGTCACGCGCCCTTACCAAAAAGGACGTAGACAGTATCCTCGCCAAAGCAAAAGAAGAGGATATACTCAACGAGCATGGGATCAAGCCACCATATCCCTTATGGATGGACTCGGTCCTGTTCCCCACAAAATTCAAGCATCCTACTCTCCAAACATATACGGGGAAAGGATCAGCCAGACAGCACGTCATCCACTTCAAGATCCTGACGGGAGCTATCGTGGATCAAGATGCACTCAAGATCCGCCTCTTTGCAAGTACCATAAAAGGTACGGCCTTTGATTGGTACTCTACTCTGCCGGAGGACTCAATCCAAAACTGGGTCATGCTAGAGACACGCTTCCTGACTCACTTCAAAGGTGAGGATCATCCTGCTACTATGGCTCAGCTGTGCAGCCTAAAACAGGGGGAGCATGAGTCAACATATGACTTCATTCATAAGTGGAAAGCAATGGCATACACATGCTCTGATGTATTGCCACAAGCGTCGCTAGTCGACATCTGCCGAAACAACATGAGAGACAGAATCCGCTCCATGATCATCGGCAACAAATCAAAAAACCTGGGAGAACTCCTAGAAGCTTCCATGGAAGCTGAAACGGTGATTAATGACCTCAACAGTCAGAAATCATCAAGAAAAGAGCCAACCGCCATTGCAACCTCTAAACCAAAGAAGAAAGAGGTCCTCAATGTGCAGACCAAGTCAGCTCCTCAGCCACCAAAGAAAGCTGAAAAAAAAGCTGCTGGTAAGAGACCTGAATTCTCTGATGCCTTCAAAGAACGAGTAGAGAAGAAATACCCGTTTGATGAAGATGTTGATAAAATCTTCAGGGCTCTTGTGGCAAACGGCAAGCTCACCTTGCCTGAACCAAAAAGACCGGGTGATGTTGGCAAAACCAACGATCCTCGGTACTGTCCATACCACCAGATGATCTCGCATCCTCTCAATCAATGCTTCGTTGTGAGGGAGAAAATAAACGAGATGTGGAAAAACGGAGTCATCACCTTTGACAAAAACTATGGGTCTGCCTCCGTCAACATGGTGACATGTGGACAAACATCAAAATCACCGAAGAAGAAGATCACTACTTCCTTCAAGGTGATAAACTCAATCCAAGCGTCCAAGGAACTGGTTCCTTACCCGACACCAGACGGACAACCCATATGGGTACATCCCGATCTCCTGGAAGATGAAAATTAGGAGGTCGTGAAAACAAAGCCTACAGCTCAACAGCGAAGGCAGGCTAGGAAACATCTCCTCAAGCTCAAAAGGCAAGAGAAGACCCAGCCAAAACAAGAAGTCAAAGAAAAGGCAGAGGCTTCCTCTACCGTTTCACTGGAGGCAACAAAAACATCCCTTCTAGAGACTTCAAAGGGGGTAAGAAAATTCACTCTCAATTCAAAGAAGCCACGCAGGAGGTATCATACTCTTCCAATTCGGTAATTGGATTCTCCATTGATGGATACGAGTCCAGCGACACCGATGATGGATTCGAATCCATCTACACAGACGAGTGGGAGGAGTCCCTTGAAATAGGAGAATATCTCTCCGATGAAGAATGGGTTCCTGAGAATCATCTTATGCTAGTAATCTGGTATAACCCCTACAGCCACAAGGATCCTGGTCTGATGATGAAGAAGACCAAGAGGCTGTACAAGAAAATGCTGTTGAACCAGCACCCCTCATTGCTCCAGTGGAAATCAACAATGTTGAGCCACAAAGAGTTGATGAAGAAGAATATGTAAGGATCTTACAGCGTCTCGCTCTAGAACAAGAGCAAGACCGCGTCAACGAGCCTCCTCGCAATCCAGAGCCTGAAGTCCCTGAAGACCATCAGGTACATCCTCCCTTAACTCCTGAAAATGGAAAAAATTGCTGGATAGACGATCCTCTTACATCCGAGGATGAGTCTGACTCCGATCAGGCAACGTCTCCTGTCAGAGCTTCCTGTAATGTGATAATTCGGGATTACAGCTCTTCCGAAGCATCGTCTGATGAGAGCACTTGCACTCCGGCGACGCCTAGCAATGTTTCTTCTGGGGCCACCTCATCTCACGTGACTTTCACTGAGATGACACCCTCTCAGGTTTCTTCTCCTTAGACTGTGACTTCAAAGTTCACACCCTTCCTGACTGAAGAATTCCCAGCATTGATGCTTGGGACGATGAATTGGTTAACGAAGAAGAAAGGTTGCTGGAGGCTATTCAGGACTTGTTCCCGAAAAACGCTCCGTGCAACACAATCACTGAGGATGGCAACTCTGTTGCTGATACACCCTCAGTAAATGAAAAACGACAGCCTCTTGATCCTGAAGACAATCTTCCAAATGAAGACCCTTCTCAAGAAGCTCTCGAAGTTGGTAGAGGCACCCGCTCTGGCCGGGACTACCATAAAAATTACAACCAATCTTCCTTTACATATGTAAATCCTTCGGGAAAAGACGTTGTAAGAGCCCCTAGTGGCAACAATGATGAACATGCAGGCCCTAAGGAGGCTTTCAAGTATGACTTGATTGAACACTTCAAGCACATACCTGCACGTCTGCACATCCTGGATTTGTTGCGAATGTCTCCGCACACTTGTGATAATCTCATTTCAGAATTACAAAAGCTGAATGAGGATGTCGACAAACATGCCCCGCAAGTCCTCCAAATTGAAATGGATTACCGGGTCAAAAACTCAGAAGCTTCTTCAAAGGGAGAAAAGAAGAAAACTGAGGGATCATGCATTGAATGCCTCTCGGTTAAAAAAACAGCCAGTGCAACCATCGCCTTCACAAAGGACGACCTCCTAATTGGCGAAACAAGGCACAACCGACCCCTGTACTTCACAGGGTACATTAAGGAAATGCATATGTACAGAGTTCAGATCGACCCAGGTTCTGCACTCAACCTCATCTCCACATCGGCTCTCGAAGAGTTGGGCATCCCACCCAGCAAGCTGAGCCACACATCTGTATCTATCTTTGGATACGATGGGAGTACTCAAAGGCCTATCGGCAAAATCAGGTTCAAGTTGCAAATCGGTGATCTTATCTCTGAGGTCACTGTATACAAAATAAAAACCCCTTCATGCTACAACATGCTTCTCGGACGCCCTTGGATCCACGAGAATGGTGTTGTCCCTTCAACTCTACATCAATGCATCCAGTTTGTTGGTGACGACGGCATGATACATCGAGTCTTTGCGGACAGAAAACCCTTCAAAGGTAAAGAAGTCCACTTTGCAGACTCACAAATGTATGAAGGTGAAAAAGAAGAAGAGGAAAAGCACACAGCATCCTTTCTCGAAAATCTCCAAAAAGATAAAGGCAAGGCTCCTCAACAATCGCCAGAAGAAAACAAACCATCCGGTAAATCCGAATAGAGCATTCAAACTCCCTTCATCATCTCCCTTAAACCTTCAAAGCCTTTGGTCATAACAACTAAAGTGAAGAAGGCAAAGCAAAAGCTTGGGGGCAAATTTGTTGTCTCTTTCGAGTCTATCATGCAAGACACGGATTCGGATTCAAGGCCAGAAGATGACACATCGTCAAGCCAAGCTGACACTCAGCAAGTTCAGCCTGCTCTTACTCCAATGGAGATAACTTCTTACACAGAAGATCCAAAGTCAGCTTCCTTCGTTGTTCCAGCAACTTCAGCAAAGGAAAAACCGATCTTCTTCCTTAGATCGGATGCCTCTTCGTCAAACTCCATGCTTGAACCTTTCCAAAATGAAGGTATGCCTCAACTATCCTTATATAGTTCTGTGGCATAAGCTATTATGAAGAAAATGGGCTATGACACTCAAAACCCAGTCGGTTTGGGAGAAGGACGTGGTATTCTCACGCCATTAGGGCCCGTCTTGACCAAAAGCCTACTGGAAGATTGGAGACTCTACGGCTATGTAGAAAAGTCTTCACATGGGTTAGGGTATGATCCCGACACTCCCCTGAGACAGTTGACACAAAGGCTTAAAAGTTAATTTACTGACCAAGCCTCAACATCTCGTATCCATGAAGACATCGATCTCCCTGGATATCTCTTCGATGAGTCACCTGACAAGGATCCAGGAAGCTCATCCAATTGGCACGATTTCTCCGAAAATGAAAAGGAGTTATCCGATGGCACTGACGTGTGGTCTTCTGACCTAGAATAACCCTCATCTCAAAAAGAAGTAGCCTACTTCGACCCGATTTCAATAGGCGATTGGGATCATCCCATAGCAAGCCTTGGGAAAACTACCGATCAAGAAGACCCGTGGAAAGGAACAAAACCTTGGTCTGGAAATGCCCTTGAAACCCTAGAAGGTTTCGTTGAGCTGGAAGCCTCCGAAAATATTATGGAGGAACCACCTTCGAACCTTCCAACAGAAGATCCTGTTCAAAAGATAGACTTGGGAACACCAGATAACCCACGTCCTGTATTCATAAGCAAGAATATAAAGGATGATGAGTTACCCGAGTATATCGCTTTTCTTCGTGAGTTTGTTGATTGCTTTGCAGGGTCTTACGCTGAAATGCCTGGCTTAGACCGCAAAATAGTGGTCCACAAACTCAATCTAAAAGAAGACATCAAGCCTATCAAGCAGGGCCAAAGAAGATTCCATCCAGATGTGATGGATAAAATTGAACAAGAAGTTCAAAAACTCAAAAGCGTCGGCTTCATCCGTGAGGAACAACATCCTGAATGGTTGGCCAATATTGTCCCCGTGACAAAGAAAAACGGGCAAATCAGGGTCTGTATTGACTATAAAGACCTGAATGGCACATGCCCAAAAGATGAATTTCCGCTCCCCATACCAGAGGTAATGATTGATAATACTTGTGGATTCGAGCGAATGACATTCATGGATGGTTTCTCTGGCTACAATCAGATAAAGATGCATCCTGAAGATGAAAAACATACATCTTTTCGGACCCCATTTGGTGTTCCTCAGATTCTTAGTTCGGAAAGCTGGAATAGAGCTTGACCCCAGAAAAGTCAAAGCCATTCTAGAAATGCCCTCTCCAAGAACCTTGAGAGGACTCAAAGGGCTTCAAGGGAGATTGGCCTACATTAGACGGTTCATCTCCAATCTTTCGGGGAAATGCCGTCCATTCTCCCGGTTGATGAAAAAATGTGTAAACTTTGTCTGGGATGCTGACTGTGAAGCTGCTTTCCAAGATATCAAGTCATACCTGACAAAACCTCCAGTGTTAGCTGCTCCTACCACTGGAAAACCATTCATCTTGTACACAAGAGCCCTTGATCACTCTTTTGGAGCTCTGCTTGCGCAAGAAAATGATCAAAGAAAAGAAGCTGCTCTATATTACCTCAGCCTCATGCTAGTAGGTGCAGAGCATCGCTACTCTCCAGTCGAAAAAGAATGTCTTGCAGTGATGTTCACCGTACAAAAGCTGCGTCACTACTTACTTTCCAACACAGTCTACCTGGTCTCGAGGGTCAACCTCTTGAAGGTCCTTGTCACAAAGGCAGGTTCTCTCAATGCTCGACTGGCAAAATGGTCCATCCTTCTGTCACAATTTGATATTAGGTATGTACCACAAAAAGCAATCAAAGGGCAAGCTCTAGCGGACTTCCTCACAGAGCATCCATTGCCTAAAGATTCTCCACTCAGAGATGATCTCCCAGACGAACCAGTCTACAATGTGGAGACTTTCTCACAAAATGCTTCCTGGGACATGTACTTTGACGGTGCAACCAGGACAAATGAAAAAAGACAGCTGATCTCGGGAGTTGGCATCCTTTTTGTTAGCCCCGACAAATACATGATTCCAAACGCTTTCTCGCTACTGGAACCATGCACAAACAATGCAGCTGAATATCAAGCTCTGATCCTAGGATTGGAACTCGCCATCGAATCCGGTATCACCATACTGGAAGTCTTTGGAGACTCTCAACTGATCGTCAACCAGATGAATCAGAAATTTAAAGTCAAGAAGCCAGATCTGCTGCCTTACTACAACAAGGCACAATCATTTCTGCAAAAGTTTGACATCTGTCACATCACCCACATTCGTAGAGGTGAAAACATACGTGTAGATGCCCTAGCTGGACTTGCTGCATCTATGGCAATCCAGGAAGGGGAAAACATGCAAATCACAGTGTGCGAAAGAAGAATCCTCCCTCCTCTTAACACACATCGAGCAATTGCTGAATGCCACCGAGTGGTTGGAAGTCGGATTTCAATCCTTCAAACTTCAATCGGCGACTGGAAGGATCCGTTCATTGATTACATTATGTTCGGAATCCTACCTGAAGATCCAAAAGAACGGGTAGCATCCAAAGGCGAACCCCAAGCTTTCATTTGGATATTCCTTCAAAACCCTTTACAGGAAATCCTTCAATGGAGTACTTCTACGCTGCTTGTCACAACAAGAGGCTAAAGAAAACTCAAAGAAGTTCATGCTGGTCTTTGCGGAGCTCATCAGGCTGGTCCCAAGCTCTATGATCAAATAAAAAGGTTAGGTTATTACTGGCCTACCATGGTAGCTGACGCAATGCAATTTGCTAAGCGCTGCCAACAATGCCAAGTTCATGGAGATTACATTCACATGCCTCCAGAATGGCTGCATCCTACAGCGATTTCATGGCCTTTCGAAGCCTAGGGTATGGACATCATAGGTCCTATTTCTCCCCCTTCGAGCAAAGGTCATTGCTTCATCTTTGCCGCTACGGATTATTTCTCCAAGTGGTCAAAAGCATTTTCGTTCAACGAAATGAAGACCTCATCAGTCCTTCAGTTCCTGCGCACCAACATCATTTGTCATTTCGGCACACCCAAAAGATTCATCCATGATAACGGACCACAATTCCGGGATCATCGATTATACAGGTTCTGCGACAAATACAAAATTCAAAGCTGTCCTTCGACTCCATACAATCAGGCAACAAACGGATTAGCAGAAGCTTTCAACAAGACACTCTGCAAAATCCCCAAAAAAATGGTCTCTAGTCATAAAAGAGACTGGAGCGACAAACTGTCTAAAGCTTTGTGGGCCTATCGAACCACCGTTCGAGGACCAACCCATAGCACACCATTCTCCTTGGTCTATGGATGTGAAGCAGTCGTGCCCTTGGAAGTACAAATTCCTTCCTTGAGGGTATCTTTGCAAAATGACATGACTCAAGAAAGCAATGTCAAATTGCTACTCCATGAGCTGGACAATCTCGATGAGAGACGGCTCGAAGCTCAACAAAGCATTGAACTTTACCAAGCACGCATGGCAGGATCTTTCGACAAATAGGTCAGGCAACGCGCCTACAAAAAGGGTGACTTGGTTCTTGCGGTAAAAAGACCAATGGTCTTTGCTCACAAGTCCAAAGGCAAATTTGAGCCAAAATGGGAGGGACCCTACGTCATCGACAAGGTTTTCTCCAACGGCGCATACGCACTCCTAAACATGGAAGGTGACAGATGTATGCTGCCCATCAATAGCAAGTTCTTAAAGCGGTACTACCCTTGAAGACTTACCCAATTGGGTAAGAGCAATGCCTGTATGGCCAAAACCGGTTTCCAGGTACTCGCTCGCTATACCCAATTTTTTTTAGAATTTTCATGTCAAATGTTGAAATTTCTAGAAATTTAAACAATGCTTACTTTCATTGTTTCATTGTTCAAAAATCTAAGTTTAGGAACCTTTCCCTAACTTGACCAAAATTTTCAACCCTTGAACTCAAAATTCATGGTTTGAAATAAAATCCGGATTTAGGGATTTCCACCCTAGTCCACCCTACCTTTTACCGCCTAAATGGTTTTAGGTCAAAACTTATGACCCTCGTGTCTTTAAACAAAAAAAAAGGTATTCAAAAAGCCGCAGGGAAGCGACGCTTAGTCGATACTCGCGCAAATCGGAAGCATGCGAACCACATTCAACACTTCCAAAATTGCAGGGAAGCGACATTTCGTCGATACTTGCAAAATCCAAAACCGTGGAGATGCAACATTTCGGTTGATATCCACAACCCAAATTTCAAAGGTTTAAAAATAAAAACCAAGAAACTGTGGAGATGCAACATTTCAGTTGATATCCACAACCCAAATTTCAAAGGTTCGAAAAAACCTAAAAAACCATGGAGACGCAACATTTCAGTTGATATCCATAACCCGAAGGTTCGAGAAAACCACAAATTTCAAAAATCGTGGGGAAACGACATCAAGTCAGTACCCGCAAAACCAAAATTTTTGAAAAGCAAGGATGCGACATTCCATCGATACTTGCACCCAAATCCGCGAGGATGCGACATTCCATCGATACTCGCAACCGAATGAGCAAGGATGCGATATTCCATCGATACTTGCAAGAACATTCAGCAGGGAGGCGACTTTTAGTCGATACTTGCATT
Organism: Litsea cubeba; assembly: GCA_012931725.1. Classification (NCBI taxonomy): domain Eukaryota; kingdom Viridiplantae; phylum Streptophyta; class Magnoliopsida; order Laurales; family Lauraceae; genus Litsea; species Litsea cubeba. The sequence continues at coordinate 39,866,750 of CM022952.1, forward strand.
TTTGAAAACCAAACCGGCTATAAATGCCACAAAATGGCTATAGATGCCACCAAAGCACACCGGCTATAAATGCCACAAAACGGCTATCAATGCCACAAAACAAAACCAGCTATCAATGCCACAAAACAAAACAAAACCCTGCTATAGTTGCCACCAAAACCGGCTATCAATGCCACAAAATCGGCTTCCATGCCACAAACAAAAATCTGACTTTCATGCCAAAACAATCATTTGACAAAAGATTTTCACAAAATGACAAGCTTTTGATCAAATCCCATTTAGCAATTACTTTTATCGCAAAAAGATTTAAGTGAGCGTAGGGAAAACAAAACAAAAAAAAAGCATCCCATTTAGCAATTACTTTTATCACAAAAAGATTTAAGTGAGCGTAGGGAAAACAATGTTAGATATCGCGATCACTGAGAGGGGGGGGGGTGAATCAGTGATTCCTTAAAAACAGGTCCAATTTAACAACAAAAGCAAATCAAATCACACAAGGACACCAGATTTAACGTGGTTCACCGAAAGGCTACGTCCACGGTTCAAAGACTGTCCGAACACCGATCCGGAGCAGGTCTGAATCTATTTAGTCGCACCAACGACAAAGACCACCAACCCTTAAGTTTCAGATAGCACCAACTATCTAGGAAGCACCTACTCCCTTTACAATTTATCTGCACCAATAGATAGGATCACCAAACCCCTAACACCAAGCACCAACTTGATGTTCTACAGAATTAAAGTAGAAAACTTTTCTACAGCCCTTCCCCTCTACAATCTCTCTCTCTCAATCCCTTACAATTTGAAAATTAAAGCATAAACAGAGAGACACTTATCTTATGGACGAATCACCATCTTCATGAGCGCATTCTCGTCCACACTTGCTGTAGAAACGTGCAACACAACTGCACACAGCAACAGCTTCTTCTCCAATCACTCTTCTCTCCAAAACTCTCTTTTTGTTCTCTCTTCTCTTTTGTGTGTTTGAAAACGAACCAATCAAGCCTTTATATAGGTTATGGTAACCCTTAAGAGTGTTCAAATTAGGCTAGAATTTGTTTAGAAAGAGTCCCAAACGAAATACATAAAAATCCTGAATGTTCGTGCACAACTTCTAATTTCTGCGCAATTCTGGTTCCCGTGCTCGGTCGACATCATGGTGTCTTTGGTCGACCGGCGACACACTGTGGAAGCAGATAACTGTCGTGCTCGGTCGACCGCATGGGGTCCCCGGTCGACCTGCGACACACTGTGGCAACAATTAACTGGGAGCTAGCCTGGACTGTTTTCTGCAGGTTTCTCTTGCCCGGTCGACCGCATGAGGTGTCTGGTCGACCTGCCACTCTGCTTCAGGACAACTACTTTCCTGTACTGTGTCAGTCTGTTTTCTCTTTGAAGCTCTATCAATACCACTCTATCAACACCATACTTGTGACATTGTGTTGACAATAATTCTAATACAAAATGATACTTGAGATACTAAATTCTTCAATGCTTCATAAAACTTCTCAAGTCATCTCAAATTCCAACAATCTCCCCCTTTGGAATTGTTGGCAACACTTGGAACTTCAACACTTGAAACACTTTGAACCAGTTGACCTTCATGAAGCTTCTTCAGAACCATAGACCAACAGAATCAAGATCTTCACATTCTTGATACCAATCTCCCCCAAGCTATCATAGCATAACTTCTTCTAGCATAACATTCTTTTCTTCCCCTTTGACAACAAGTCCAAAGGGACCAACGAAGGAGCGAATAGTATATGTTGGAATTTGAGATGCATTGAGTTGAATCTTGAAGCATTGGTGTGTTTGGTGTCTCAAGCATCAAATTGTATTGGAATTATTGTCAACACTATGTCTCAATCATGTGTTGAAAGAGTGGAAGTGATAGAGCTCAAGAAGAATGAAAAAGGAAAACAGTGAAGAAAATCAGTTTTTCCTGGTGCAGTGTACCCGGTCGACCGAGCTCCCTGGCCGGTCGACCGAGCATGAAGAAAGTGCAAAATCAGAGCTTACAGTTATTTTTGACACAGAGGTCATCCGGTCGACCCAGCTCCTGGTGCGATCGACCGAGCATGCACGCGGTCGACCGAGGCTTCCAGGATGTCGACCGAGCTCGGGTTCCAGAATTTGACAACTTACAACTTTTTGAAAGTTCGTCAGGCGCCCAGTTCACCCGGTCGACCGAGCAAAGTATGATGTCGACCGAGCACACACAGACAGCAAGTAACGCAGAATTAGAAGTCTTTTGCTAAAAGTTAGGAATTTTTGGTAATTCGTTTGGGACTCTTTCTAAACGAATTGTAGCCTATTTTGAAGACTCTTAAGGGTTGCTAAAACCTATATAAGGGCATGTTAGGCTCGTTTTTATGTACACAACAGAAAGAGAGAAAGAAGAGAGAAAAAGAGAGAGTTTGGAGAGAATAGAGTGTTGTGGCTGTGTTGCTGTTGTGGTGCTGTTGTGCTGATGTGCTGACGTTTTCTACAGCAAGTGTGGACGAATTTGAAGCCTCATGAAGATGGTATTTTCGTTCATAAGATAAGTCTCTCTTTTATGCTTTAGATTTCTATTTGTAAGGGATTGAGAGAGAGAGAATTGTAGAGGGGAAAGGGCTGTAGATCAGTTTATCTTCTTTGCTGTAATCATCAAGTTGGTGCTTGGTGTTTTGGGGTTTGGTGATCCTGTCTGTGGGTGCAGACAAATTGTAAAGGGAGTTGTAGCTTCCTAGATAGTTGGTGCTATCTGAAACCTAAGGGAGTCGGTGCTTCCTAGATAGTTGGTGCTATCTGAAACCTAAGGGAGTCGGTGCTTCCTAGATAGTTGGTGCTATCTGAATTTAAGGGTTGGTGCTCTTTGTCGTCGGTGCGACTAAATAAGATTCAGACCTGTACCGGATTGTTGTTCGGACGGGATTGAACCGTGGACGTAGCCTTTTGGTGAACCACGTAAAATCTGGTGTCAAATTGTGTGGTTTGATTTGAATTGTTGTTAGCAAGGACCTGTTTAAAAGAGATCACTGATTCACCCCCCCCTCTCAGTGATCACGAGATCTAACAATTGGTATCAGAGCGTAAGGTTTCCCTTGATAAGCTTAACACGCTAAGGGTGATCTTTGTCAAATCACATGGCAACCAGCACAGCGAATATGAAAGCACCGTTGTTTGATGGTTCTAATTACAGCTTTTGGAAGATTAGAATGCAGGCCTTCATCAAATCTCTTGGCTATGATGTCTGGGAGACTGTCAGAGTCGGTTACAATTCTGCCATTGTACCCACTGATGCTGCAACGAAGAAGTTAGCAGACAACGACTCTAAGGCGCAGAATGCACTCTTTAGCGGCCTTGTTGACAGCGAGCTGATCAAAGTTATAGCATGCAAGACAGCCAAGGAAATCTGGGATAAGCTGAAAAGCATCCATGAAGGAGATGAGAAGATCAAAGAAGCGAAATTGCAAACTCATCGCTCCCAATTTGAGTCTCTTCGCATGGAGGATAGCGAGAATGTTGATTCTTACATGCAACGGGTGAATGAAGTCACGAATGACATTCGTGGACTAGGAGAGGAGATTAAAGAACCAGTCATCGTCAAAAAGGTTCTAAGATCTCTCCTTCCCCGGTTTGATTCTAAAGTCTCAGCCATAGAAGAAGCCAAAGATCTGAACGAGTTTTCAATGGATGAGCTGCATGGTTCTCTCACTGCCTATGAGATGCGCATAGGTAAGACGTCTTCATCGGATAGAGAAGCGGCCTTCAAAGTTCAGAAAAAGGCAAAAGAGATTGCTGGTCATGATTCTGATGATGATGAGCTTGAGGCTCAATTTATTAGAAGGCTGAAGAAAGGAAGCAATGGCAAGTATAAAGGGAAGCTACCCTTTAAATGCTTCAATTGTGGCGGTGTTGGCCACTTTGCTGCGAAGTGCCCGCTGAAAGAAGACAATGATAATGACTCTTATGTTGATAAGAGTAAATGGAAGAAGAATTTCAGAAAGAAGGGCAAAGCAAAGAGCTTCATCAGTCAACATAATGACAGCACGTCTGAATCTTCGGACGATGATGAATCAGTCGAGGCGACTGAAGCACTCTTCATGGTTACTATTGAAGAAGACGATGAGCAAGAGCTGGAAAACGAAGAGGAGGCTGAAGTGAATCTTGAAGAAGAGCTCATTGCTGCACTTGAGGAGCTTAGCAAGGAGCGAAGATCAAGTAAGAAAAATCTGAAACTTCTTCATGAATCTGAAATTTCAGTTATTGCTTTGAAAACTGAATTAGAAGAGTATAAAAGAATGGTAGATGTCCTAGAAATACAAATCTGTACCAAAACTGAGGAAGTGATGAAACTTGAGAATGAAATCCTTGGAGCAAGGACTGAAAATATGCAAATGAAACAAAAGCTCAAGGAGTTTCAAGCTATCAATGGTACATTGAAGCTGAATGAAATTTTGAAAGTTCAAAGACCCCCTCACTTCAGATTTGGAATAGGATTTGAGAATGGAGAATCTTCTAAGGTTACACCTTCTGTAGAGACGGTGTTTGTAAAGCAAGTTACTACACCTTCCAATTCTGTGAAGCCCACACTGCCTAGAAAAGAGCCCATTCAAGTGAGAAAGGACATGAAGCCTAACCAGCCATATAAAAGATACAAATTTTATGGCTATTGTTATCATTGCAATAGGTATGGACATAGAAGGGCAGATTGTAAATTCTATGAGAGAAACAGCCCAGCTGTGAGAAGGAACCCTTTCTCAATCCTAAATAGCCACAATATTGAGTGCTACAAGTGTCATAATTATGGACACATGGCTAGGGATTGTAGGCTGCCTACTGCTAAACCAATTCAGGTTGAAAAGAAACCCAAGTTAGTCAAAACTTGGAGGGCAAAGAAAAGTGCAGAAAAAGGCAAGAAATCTCTCATTGTGCAAACCGCTTTCAATGCACAAAAGAAGACAGCACCATGGGTCCTTGATAGTGGCTGTTCGAGTCATATGACTGGTGATAAAGAAAAATTCATCAAGTTACAGCACTATGAAGGTGGTTCGGTAAAGTTTGGTAACAATGATGGTGCCAAAATTGTTGGAAAAGGTGTTGTTCAGCTGATGGCAAACAAGATCAGATCTGAAGAGGTCTTATATGTGTCTGGATTGAGACACAATCTGTTGAGTGTGAGCCAGATCTGTGATAAGGGCCACGAAATTGTTTTTACAAAGAATGGGTTTGCTATCAAGAAGTGTAGCAACGGCAAAACAGTGGCTACTGGGTCAAGGACAGCTGGAAATCTTTACACCTTGTCAGATGGAGCTGAAAAGACATGCTTATTGAGTCGGTCAGAAGAGAGTTGGTTGTGGCACAAACGCCTTGGGCATCTAAGCTTTGGCAACATGTCAAAGATTTGCAATTCAAAGGCTGTTAGAGGTATGGCTACAGTTGAAAAGCCTTCAAACCCCATTTGTGACTCTTGTCAAAAGGGAAAGCAAACGAGGGTAATGTTCAAGACGAAGGAGCATCATACGAAGAAACCTCTTGAGCTGGTACACACTGATCTCTGTGGACCGATGCGGACTCAAAGCACCAATGGAGATAAGTATTTTATGCTTTGCATTGATGATTTTACTCGCATGACATGGGTATTATTTCTTAAGCATAAACATCAAGCACTTGATCGGTTCAAAGTGTTTAAAGCACAGGTTGAAAACATGCTAGGGAAGCAGATCAAGACGCTAAGGTCTGATCGTGGAGGCGAATTCACATCTGATGAATTCACTAAGTATTGTGAACATCATGGCATCCAAAGACAATACTCAGCCCCTAGAACTCCACAGCAGAATGGAGTTGTTGAGCGCAAGAACCGCACTGTGCAAGAAATGGCACGCACCATGCTGATTGAAAGTAAGATGGCTGATAAGTATTGGAAAGAGGCGATTCATACGGCTGTTTATATTCAGAATCGTTGCTTGATCAGGCCACATGAAGATAAAACACCTTATGAGCTATGGTTTGGAAGAAAAGCTACAGTCAAGCACTTCAGAGTCTTCGGTAGCAAGTGTTACATCAAGCGGCTCGAACAAAATCCGGGCAAATTTGAAGAAAGAGCCGATGAAGGTATTTTTCTGGGTTACTCATCCTCTAGTAAAGCTTACAGATGCCTTAACAAAAGGACCAGAAAAATTATTGAAAGTGCTGATGTTAGAATTGATGAAAACCATGAGTCAAAGAAGGTAACTCATAATGACAGTCCAGTTTATGAGGACTCGAGTGAGATTGATGATGAAGTGGCTGAACCTGATTCTGAAAAGGCAAAAGATGATTCAGAGGATACTTCTCCTAGAAAGAAAAGTACTTGGGTAGAGCAACACCCTAAGGATCAAATCATTGGAGATCCTGAGGCCGGTGTAAAAACTAGACAAAGTGTAGTTAGCAATTACTCACTTGTGTCCACCATTGAGCCCAAGACAGTAGCTGAAGCTAGTCTAGATGAAAGCTGGTTAAAAGCTATGCATGAGGAGTTGGAGCAGATTGAGAAAAACTCCACATGGGAACTATTGCCAAAGGAAGTCTTCGAGTATCTCCGAAAGAAATTAGGAGTTACTCACTCTCCTACACCTTAGGAGATGTGCCAGAAAGGGGGAGCAATGAATTCGTTGAATATCTTATTTGCTCCTAGATTGGTCCCTTTGGAATTATTGTCAAAGGGGGAGAAGATTATGCATGGAAAGGTTGATATGCATGTCATCTTGAGAAGGTTATCTGGAGATTGGTATCAAGTTATGCTGAGAAGATTATGCATGTTGAAGTTAGTCTTATGCTAAGAAGATGAAAATATGATAGCATGAGGAAGATGGAAGATTGGAATGAAAATTGGTATCAAGATAGTGAATGAGAAGATCATGTTCCAAGGGGAGTTTATTGTTCTAAAAAGGCTCTATGATGTCAACATGTTCCAAGTGTCTGTGTTGAAGTTCCAAGTGTTGCCAACAATTCCAAAGGGGGAGATTGTTGGAATTTGAGATGCATTGAGTTGAATCTTGAAGCATTGGTGTGTTTGGTGTCTCAAGCATCAAATTGTATTGGAATTATTGTCAACACTATGTCTCAATCATGTGTTGAAAGAGTGGAAGTGATAGAGCTCAAGAAGAATGAAAAAGGAAAACAGTGAAGAAAATCAGTTTTTCCTGGTGCAGTGTACCCGGTCGACCGAGCTCCCTGGCCGGTCGACCGAGCATGAAGAAAGTGCAAAATCAGAGCTTACAGTTATTTTTGACACAGAGGTCATCCGGTCGACCCAGCTCCTGGTGCGATCGACCGAGCATGCACGCGGTCGACCGAGGCTTCCAGGATGTCGACCGAGCTCGGGTTCCAGAATTTGACAACTTACAACTTTTTGAAAGTTCGTCAGGCGCCCAGTTCACCCGGTCGACCGAGCAAAGTATGATGTCGACCGAGCACACACAGACAGCAAGTAACGCAGAATTAGAAGTCTTTTGCTAAAAGTTAGGAATTTTTGGTAATTCGTTTGGGACTCTTTCTAAACGAATTGTAGCCTATTTTGAAGACTCTTAAGGGTTGCTAAAACCTATATAAGGGCATGTTAGGCTCGTTTTTATGTACACAACAGAAAGAGAGAAAGAAGAGAGAAAAAGAGAGAGTTTGGAGAGAATAGAGTGTTGTGGCTGTGTTGCTGTTGTGGTGCTGTTGTGCTGATGTGCTGACGTTTTCTACAGCAAGTGTGGACGAATTTGAAGCCTCATGAAGATGGTATTTTCGTTCATAAGATAAGTCTCTCTTTTATGCTTTAGATTTCTATTTGTAAGGGATTGAGAGAGAGAGAATTGTAGAGGGGAAAGGGCTGTAGATCAGTTTATCTTCTTTGCTGTAATCATCAAGTTGGTGCTTGGTGTTTTGGGGTTTGGTGATCCTGTCTGTGGGTGCAGACAAATTGTAAAGGGAGTTGTAGCTTCCTAGATAGTTGGTGCTATCTGAAACCTAAGGGAGTCGGTGCTTCCTAGATAGTTGGTGCTATCTGAAACCTAAGGGAGTCGGTGCTTCCTAGATAGTTGGTGCTATCTGAATTTAAGGGTTGGTGCTCTTTGTCGTCGGTGCGACTAAATAAGATTCAGACCTGTACCGGATTGTTGTTCGGACGGGATTGAACCGTGGACGTAGCCTTTTGGTGAACCACGTAAAATCTGGTGTCAAATTGTGTGGTTTGATTTGAATTGTTGTTAGCAAGGACCTGTTTAAAAGAGATCACTGATTCACCCCCCCCTCTCAGTGATCACGAGATCTAACAGTATATTCAAGGAATACAGTGCTCCCCCTTTCAAGCACATCTCCTAAGGATTAGGAGAGTGAGTAACTCCTAATTTTTTTCGGAGATACTCGAAGACTTCCTTTGGCAGAGGTTTTGTGAAGATATCAGCAACTTGCTCAGTAGTTGGAACATATTCCAACTTTACCTCACCGTCTGCAACCTTTTCCTTGAGAAAGTGATAGCGGATTGCAACATGCTTCGTTCTAGAATGCTGAACTGGATTCTTAGAGATGTGAATTGCACTTGTGTTGTCACAGAGGATTGGCGTAGGATCCGTTGTCGGAACTCCTAGATCAGAGAGCATTTGCCGCATCCATAACACTTGCGTACAACAAGTTGCCGCTGCAATATATTCCGCTTCCGCTGTAGAAAGGGATACTGAATCTTGTTTCTTACTGTGCCATGCCACCAACCTTTCACCGAGATAGAATGCACCACCGCTTGTACTCTTGCGATCATCTATACATCCAGCCCAATCGGTGTCAGAGTATGCAACAAGAGTGAAGGATTTGCCTTTAGGATACCAAATGCCAAGCTCCATGGTACCTTTCAGATATCGAAATATGCTTTTTACTGCTGTAAGGTGCGTCTCAGTTGGTGATGCTTGAAATCGAGCCACCATACATACTGCTTGCAGAAGATCCGGTCTTGTAGCAGTCAAATAAAGCAAGCTTCCTATCATAGAACGATAAGTGGTGTGATCAACGGACGAACCCTTATCATCTTTGCTTAGCTTTGTGTTCGTTGTCATTGGTGTGCTCATTGGCTTGCTATCTTCCATGTTAAAACGCTTCAGCATTTCCTTGATGTATTTCATCTGTGATATGAAGATACCATATTTCAGCTGCTGAACTTGTAAACCAAGGAAGAACTTTAGTTCTCCAAGCATTGACATCTCAAATTCTTTCTTCATCTCTTCAACAAAATTCCTGCACATTTCTTCATCATTGCCACCAAAGATTATGTCATCGACATAAACAATGACAACCAGCTGTTTGCTCAACTTGACAACCAGCTGTTTGCTCAACTCTGTTTTGACATAAAGATTGCTATCAACTAGTCCTTTTCCAAAGCCGATCTTGCGGAGATAGAGGTCCAGCCTTGCATACCACGCCCTTGGCGCTTGTTTCAGCCCATAAAGAGCCTTTTTCAACTTGCACACTAGGTCTGAATTTTTTCTAATAAGAAAACCATCAGGTTGCTCAATGTAGACCTCTTCTTCAAGTAATCCATTCAAGAAGGCTGACTTTACATCCATCTGAAATACCTTGAAGGTTTTGTATGCAGCCAATGCAAGAAACATACGAATGGCTTCCAGACGAGCCACCGGTGCAAAGGTCTCTTCAAAATCTATGCCTTCAACTTGAGCATAGCCTTTACAAACCAACCTTGCTTTGTTTCGTATGACCTAACCATCTTCATTCAGCTTATTCCGAAAGACCCATTTAGTACCAATAATATTCTTATCGGTAGGTCTAGAAACTAGTTCCCATGTGGAGTTCTTCTCAATTTGCTCCAACTCCTCATGCATAGCTTTCAACCAACTTTCATCGAGACTGGCTTCAGCCACAGTCTTGGGTTCAATAGTGGACACAAGTGAGTAATTGCTAACGACACTTTGTCTTGTTTTAACACCGGCCTCAGAATCTCCAATGATTTGATCCTTAGGGTGTTGCTCTACCCAAGTGCTTTTCTTTCTAGGTGTAGCATCCTCTGAGTCATCCTTTGATTTCTCAGAATCATTAGGTTCAGCCACTTCATCATCAATCTCACTTGAGTCCTCATAAACTGGACTGTCATGATGAGTTACATTCTTTGATTCACAGTTTTCATCAATTCTAACATCGGCACTTTCTATGATTTTTCTGGTCCTTTTGTTAAGACATCTGTAAGCCTTACTAGAGGAGGAGTAACCCAGAAATATACCTTCATCAGCTCTTTCATCAAATTTGCCCGGATTTTGTTCAAGACGCTTGATGTAACACTTGCTACCGAAGACTCTGAAGTGCTTGACTGTTGCTTTTCTCCCAAACCATAGCTCATAAGGAGTTTTGTCTTCGTGTGGCCTGATCAAGCATCGATTCTGAATGTATACAGCCGTATGGATTACCTCCTTCCAGTATTTGTCAGCTAGCTTGCTCTCAGTTAGCATTGTGCGAGCCATCTCTTGCACGGTGCGATTTTTCCGTTCCACAACTCCATTTTGCTGTGGAGTTCTAGGGGCTGAATATTGTCTTTGAATGCCATGGTGCTCACAATAGTTAGTGAACTCTTCAGATGTGAATTCACCTCCTCGATCAGACCTTAAAATCTTGATACGTTTTCCAAGCATATTTTCAACCTGTGCTTTAAACACTTTAAAACGATCAAGTGCTTGATGCTTATGCTTAAGAAACAATACCCATGTCATACGAGTATAATCATCAATGCATAACATAAAATACTTATCTCCATTGGTGCTTTGAGTTTGCATCGGTCCACAGAGATCAGTGTGCACTAGCTCAAGAGGTTTCTTTGTATGATGTTCCTTTGACTTGAACATTACCCTCGTTTGCTTTCCCTTTTGGCAAGAATCGCAAATGGGGTTGGAAGGCTTTTCAACTGTAGACATACCTCTGACAGCCTTTGAATTGCAAATCTTTGACATGTTATCAAAGTTTAGATGCCCAAGGCGTTTGTGCCACAACCAACTTTCCTCTGTCCGACTCATCAAGCAAGTCTTTTCAGCTCCATCTGACAATGTATAGAGATTTCCAGCAGTCCTAGATCCAGTAGCCACTGTTTTGCCGTTGCTACTTTTCTTGATAGCAAACCCATTCTTAGTGAAGACAACTTCGTGGCCTTTGTCACAGATCTGGCTCACACTAAGCAAGTTGTGTCTTAGTCCAGACACATATAAGACCTCGTCTGATCTGATCTTGTTTGCCTTTAGCTGAACAACACCTTTTCCGCAGATTTTGGCACCATCATTGTTACCAAACTTCACTGATCCGCCTTCATAGTGCTGTAATTTGACGAATTTTTCTTTATCACCTGTCATATGGCTTGAATAGCCACTATCAAGGACCCATGGTGCTGCCTTCTTTTGTGCATTGAATGCCGTTTGCACAATGAGAGATTCCTTGGAATTATCTTCCCTTTTCTTTGCCCTCCATGCCTTAACTAACTTGGGTTTCTTTTCAACCTGAAATTGGTTAGCTATAGGCAACCTACAATCCCTAGCCAAGTGTCCATAATTATAACACTTATGGCACTCAATTTTGTGGCCGTTTAGGATTGAGAAAGGGTTCCTAGTCACTAATGGACTGTTTCTAACATAGAATCTACAATCAGCTCTTTTATGTCCATATCTATTACAATGAAAGCAATAACCATAGAATCTGAACATTCTTCCTTTCTTAGCTGGCTGGTTAAACTCCACAAACCTTTTCTTATTGACCATCTCAATACTAGGCTGAGTTTGAAGCTTTGTAGCCTTGAGAGGTATGGCACTTTGTTTCATAAACAAAGAAGGTGCAGCTTTAGAGGACTCTCCGGTCTCAAATCCAATACCAAATTTATTGTGGAAGGGCTTTTGAAATTTCAGAATTTCATTGAGTTTCATTGTCCCTTCAATTGCTTGGAGCACTTTGAGTTTTTGGCGACTTTCCAAGTTTTCAGCCTTTGCTCTAGCGATTTCAGTTTCAAGTTTCATAGCCTCTTCCTTTTTGATACTTATTTGATTTTCAAGGACTTCCACCATTCTTTTATATTCTTCAACTTGAGTTTTCAAAGCAATAACTAAACTTTCAGATTCATGAAGAAGTTTCAGATTTTTCTTACTTGTTTTTCGTTCCATGCTAAGCTCCTCAAGTGCGGCAATGAGTTCTTCTTCAAGATTGACCTCAGCCTCCTCTTCCTCTTCCAGCTCTTGCTCCTCTTCTTCTTCAACAGTAACCATGAAGAGAGCTTCAGTTGCCTCGGCTGATTCATCATCGTCTGAAGTTTCAGACGTGCTGTCATTATATTGACTGATGAAGCTTTTTGCTTTGCTCCTCTTTCTGAAATTTTTCTTCCATTTACTCTTATCAACATAAGAGTCATCATCATTGTTTTCTTTCAGCGGACACTTCGCAGCAAAGTGACCAATACCTCCACAATTGAAGCATTTAAAGGGTAGCTTCCCTTTGTACTTTCCATTGCTTCCTTTCTTCAGCTTTCTAACTAATTGAGCCTCAAGCTCATCATCATCAGTATCAGCATCATGACCAGCAGTCTCTTTTCCCTTTTTCTGAACTTTGAAGGCCGCTTCTCTATCAGATGAAGACGTCTTACCTATGCGCATCTCATAGGCAGTGAGTGAACCATGCAACTCATCCATGGTAAACTCATTCAGATCCTTGGCTTCTTCTATGGCTGAGACTTTTGAATCAAACCGGGGAAGAAGAGATCTTAGAACCTTTTTGACGATGACTGGTTCTTTAATCTCCTCCCCTAGTCCACGAATGTCATTCGTGACTTCATTCACTCGTTGCATATACGAGTCAACATTCTCGCTTTCCTCCATGCGAAGAGACTCGAATTGAGAGCGATGAGTTTGCAATTTCGCTTCTTTGATCTTCTCATCTCCTTCATGAATGCTTTTCAATTTGTCCCATATTTCCTTGGCTGTTTTGCATGCAATTACTTTGACCAGCTCGCTGTCCACAAGGCCATTAAGAGTGCATTCTGCGCCTTGGAGTCGTTGTCTGCTAGCTTCTTCGTTGTAGCATCAGTGGGTACTATGGCAATATTGTAACCGACTCTAACGGTCTCCCAGAAATCATAGCCAAGTGATTTGATGAAAGCCTGCATTCTGATCTTCCAGAAGGAGTAATTAGAACCATCAAACAAAGGTGCTTTCTTATTCCCTGTATTGGATGCCATGTGATTTGACAAGAGATCACCCTTAGCGTGTTAAGCTTATCAAGGGAGCCTTACGCTCTGATACCGATTGTTAGATATCGCGATCACTGAGAGGGGGGGGGGGGTGAATCAGTGATTCCTTAAAAACAGGTCCAATTTAACAACAAAAGCAAATCAAATCACACAAGGACACCAGATTTAACGTGGTTCACCGAAAGGCTACGTCCACGGTTCAAAGACTGTCCGAACACCGATCCGGAGCAGGTCTGAATCTATTTAGTCGCACCAACGACAAAGAGCACCAACCCTTAAGTTTCAGATAGCACCAACTATCTAGGAAGCACCTACTCCCTTTACAATTTATCTGCACCAACAGATAGGATCACAAAACCCCTAACACCAAGCACCAACTTGATGTTCTACAGAATTAAAGTAGAGAACTTTTCTACAGCCCTTCCCCTCTACAATCTCTCTCTCTCAATCCCTTACAATTTGAAAATTAAAGCATAAACAGAGAGACACTTATCTTATGGACGAATCACCATCTTCATGAGCGCATTCTCGTCCACACTTGCTGTAGAAACGTGCAACACAGCTGCACACAGCAACAGCTTCTTCTCCAATCACTCTTCTCTCCAAAACTCTCTTTTTGTTCTCTCTTCTCTTCTGTGTGTTTGAAAACGAACCAATCAAGCCTTTATATAGGTTATGGTAACCCTTAAGAGTGTTCAAATTAGGCTAGAATTTGTTTAGAAAGAGTCCCAAACGAAATACATAAAAATCCTGAATTTTCGTGCACAACTTCTAATTTCTACGCAATTCTGGTTCCCGTGCTCGGTCGACATCATGGTGTCTTCGGTCGACCGGCGACACACTGTGGAAGCAGATAACTGTCGTGCTCGGTCGACCGCATGGGGTCCCTGGTCGACCTGCGACACACTGTGGCAACAATTAACTGGGAGCTAACCTGGACTGTTTTCTACAGGTTTCTCTTGCCCGGTCGACCGCATGAGGTGTCCGGTCGACCTGCCACTCTGCTTCAGGACAACTAATTTCCTGTACTGTGTCAGTCTGTTTTCTCTTTGAAGCTCTATCAATACCACACTATCAACACCACACTTGTGACATTGTGTTGACAATAATTCCAATACAAAATGATACTTGAGATACTAAATTCTTCAATGCTTCATAAAACTTCTCAAGTCATCTCAAATTCCAACAAACAAAACAAAAAAAAGCATCCCATTTAGCAATTACTTTCATCACAAAAAGATTTAAGTGAGCGTAGGGAAAACAAAAAAAAAGTACCAAAAAAATACATGTGGTACCAAAAAAAAAAGAAAGTGTTCACAAGCACTACAAAAAAAAAGGAGTACCAAAAAAAAAACAAGTGGTACCAAAAAAAAAGAGAAGGATAGTTTCTGTTACAAAAAAAAAAAAAAAAAAAAAAAAAAACAGGAGCTCAACCAAAAATGGTCTCCAGCCAAGAGTTTAGCTCCTCAAGCAAACTTTTGGCCTCAGCCGCCAAGGATTCCAAGGCATGCTTCCTCAGGAACTTGCCATGAGATGCTGGGGTGGGCTGTAACCCTTCTTTTGCACCGGGAAGTTTATCCCGAACAGTTCGCCATTGTTTGTTCTCTTTAGACTTCCTTTTAAGAACTCGATCGGCATCTGCAACCCGGCGAATCAGAGCACTCTCCCTGTCGCGAGCCCCTGTTATTGCAGCCCACTTGGCAGTGACTTGTGCCTGCAGATGCTCAAGACGTTTCCTGGCCTCATCGACCTCCCTATCAAGGATGTTAAGGTCATGTGTCAGCCCAATGATGGCTAGCTCTTCTAAGTTCTTCTCTCAGACTATCTGCTTCCTGCTTTGTGTAGCCTCATCCAGGTTAGACTGAGCCTTATTGCAGGGTCCAGGAACATCTCCTTGAAGAACTGGTCGTCAGGAAAACCCATGGTCTAAAACCATTTGTCACCCAGCTCAATGATCCTATCAACAATCGCCCTGGCACCCGTGACATCCAGACCAGCCTCTTCGGCATCACTGAGAATCTCCTGTACATGCTGGATCATGCCAAATCCGGCATCTAAGTGCCCAGCAAAGAGAGTCTTAATCCAAGAGCTCAGAACCCGCACCACCACCTTCTTCGCAAAAAGAAGAGATGGCCCGGCTAAAGATTCACCCAACTCCATCGATCGGCTGCCCATGTCGTGCCCTGTTGGAAGAGGAACAAAAGAACTCTTTCCAGTTGGAGCTGCTGGAGAAGGAATTTCAGCACGAGGTATCTCCTCAACAGTGTCAGAACTGGTCCCATGAGTCTCTACCTCTGGATCGACCTCTGGAATCCCTTGCTCGGGTTCTGAAGGAAGCAACGGACTCTCCGCTATCACCTCAAAACCTGCCAAAGAAACACAAAAAGGTATGAATATGATACTGTTTGAAAATCATTATCAGGGTTATTACTACAAAATACCTTCTTCAATGACTGGCAGAACACTCTCTTCCTCCATGAACTCATCGGAAGCATCATCAACATTTGCGTCCATCGATGGTTCAAAGTCATCGGAATCCTGTGGCAAGTCACTGACAAGAAAAATTTTAGCAAACCAAGTCACAGACAAAGAAAAGAAAGCAAAAGAAGTTATACCAGTTGGAGATTCTGGATTCACTCCAGAGTCCCTCGGTTCTTCTTCAGGTGCCCCGACAGGATCTGTCACCACCTCATCGATTGGAACCTCAGGCATCGCCAAATCTTCCTCTGCTGAAAAAAAATAGGGAGCAGCAGGAAAAGAAAACAAATCAAGACATGGAAAAATCCCACAAAACGAAAAAAAAACATGCAAAAAAAAAAGAGAAAGCATGAAAAAAAAAAGTGCAAACACGTGAAAAAAAACAGAAAAGAAAAGAAAGAAACAAAAAATAAAGAAAGAACTTTTTTTTCTACAATGGGGTTTTCTTGAAAAAGGGAACTTACTTGAAGCCATTGATGGAGAAGAAGAAGAAAAGTCTTGAAGATCTTGAAGAATAAGAACTCTTGGTCTTGAAGCCCTCTTGGGATTGTTGCAAAAGAAAGCAATAAGAGCAAGAGATCCAACCTCCTCCTTGCTTTTATAGAAGAGAGCAAACCAAAGAAGGAAAGAAGAAAGAGGTAAGTGTTACTAATTAGTAACCTTACCAAAAGAAAGAAATTAGAAAGATTCTTTCCCAAAAGAAAGATATCTTGAGGGATTCTTTCCCAAAAGAAAGATATCAATGAGAGATTTCCTCCCAAAAGATAGGATCAATGAAAGATTCTTTCCTAAAGGAAGATATGTTGAGATATTCTCTCCCAAAATACAGGGAACATGAGAGACTTTCTCCAAGTAAAGATATTCTTAGATATTCTCTATCCAAAGGAGATATTTTTGGATATTCTTTATAAAAATGACACCATATGAGATCTAAGCCATTTCAAAAGCTTAAGGTCCCATGGGTTAGCCCATATGAGCCAGGTTTGACCACCTAGGCACTAAAAAAAAAAATTTAGGCTTTTAGTCAAAGAGAAATCCCTCTTACCAAGAGCATACACAAATGGTTCCATGCCTCTTTTGAGTTGATTCGACCATACAAAAGAGAATTCCAAGCCCCATGAGCTTCCAAAAATCAAACCATCCAGCCTCATCTACCAAATTGAGCCAAAATCTTGAAATTGACATCCCGCAAAAATCCAAACCAAATCCTGGTCCCCTAACTTGCCACATACAGCTTGTTAGGTCACAAGACGAAAACCAAAAACCAAAATTGATCCCCCAACATTCCACATACAACTTGTTGGGTCACACGGTCAAAACCAAACCCGACCCCCTAACGTGCCACATACAGCCTGTTAGGTCATAAGGTCAAAATCCAAATCCACATCACTGATGTCATCTTAAAAACTTTGCCTCGAGATGGTATGTGATCCCTTTCACTACCATAAAATTCCCCTGGAAGCTCAAAAGGCTACAAATACCAAAAAGAAAGACTGCTCAAAGACTCTTGGTCAAGTCACAGGCTCTCCTTCACAAATCTCTTCGAGGCAAATCGACTACAAAAGTTAAGCAACTCGTCGCTGCACCGGGGGCATTTGTTGACACCAAAAATGTCACTTTGCCTCTTCAAGATCCAAAGAGCCACATGAAGTCGCAACCTGCCATAAATAGGCAATGCTACTTCCAAAAAATCAAATATTGTCAGAATCAAATAAAAACTACAAGAACCTTCAAGACAACCAAAAGAGGAGTACATAAGAAGTTTCGGGCCATTTCAAAATTATTTGGCCTAACTTCGCTTCTCTGGCAGCTGAAAAGGAGCTCCCGGCGGCGAAAGCATCGGAGACACCAAATCTTCGATCAGTGCTGATGGATGGTCTCAAAATACATCCAAAAGGCTCCACGTCAAGTTCCGAGTCAAACCGACAACGTTTGACCCTACATCAACCCTCGAACAGCTAAATCAAACCTCTCGGCGGTCAGAACCACCGAGGCCATCACTCATCAAATAGAGCACATGGACGCCTTCAAAATGCTTATAAAGGGCTACACGTCAAATTTCAGGTCATTTCGACAACATTTGACCAGACTTTGACGCTCGGAAGCGAAATCAGGCCTCTCGGCGGCGAAGCTCCCCGGGACAATGGTTTCCAAGATAGGGCCTATGGATCATCTTAAAATGACTCCAATAGGTTCCCTGTCAAATTTCAAGTCAATCAGACATCGGTTGACCGCACATCAAGCCGCGACATCTTCATCGCGACAAAAGCAAGTCTACTGGTGATAGGACCCCAAACGGCTTCAAAACTCAAACAAAAGCCTATGGTTAGTCTAATTTATTGCTCAGCAGGCTTCACACCAAATTTCAGGTCATTCCGACATCGTTTGTCCCAGTTTCAGCTTCTGACGGGAAATCGACAGCTCTGCGCAACAAAGTCTTCGGCTTTCTCAGAAAATTAGAAACTTTGCAAAATAAAATACAAGGATTCTCATCAGGTTTTCTACAGGGAAATCAGGCCAATAAATGATAAAAAATTTCAAGAAAAAATACAGAAGAAAAAAGAAGAAAAAAACAGCAAAAACGGACTCAAAACGGGACAAAAGGGGGGAAAACCCCCCAGGGTCGTAGAGGGCCCCGGAAACCCCGTTTTCCGCCTTTTTTTCGCGATTCGAAGCGTCCGGCCTCTGGTATTTTCCAAAATTTATACTTTTGAGACACCAAATCCTCAGACAACCGTCAAAAACACGGGTCAATCATCAAGAGTATCAAAATCAACATTAATCGCCAACCGGTCAACCAAAAAAAGTGTGCTTTCTACCCGACCGATCGAGAAATCGACAGGACAGATGGCACCGACCTGCTGTTGGCAACCAACACGTGAAGTTACATGGTCATCCGATGTCGATCTACATGAAGATCCATCGATGATCATCGCCAGAAGAATCCCAAAAGACGCGGCACGGCCCGCGACTCTTCAACTGCTCGGCGACCACTTAATGCGATTAATTGACTAGCTTTATTACAGTCATTAATCCATTTCTTTGGACGGCCCAATCAGAAGCAAGCATCCGGGAGTTACAAGTCAAGAGATTCATGGCATTTAACCCATGAAACTCCTCCCATCATGGCGATTAAATGCCCTCAATCTCCTCCGGCCAATCAGAAGCCAAGAAAAAGGAGTTACAAAATAAAGGAATTAAATCCTATAACTCCTCCCATTATGTGGCTTAATGACAATAAAAGGCCATAAACCCTCCTATATGGCTACCAAAAAGCCTATAAATAGGAGAGCACTCCAAGAAGAAAGGACAGCACAGACAACACAGAAAACACACAATAGACTGCAGAAAATCCGGAAACTCAGACAGAAAAAGGCATCAAAGAGAGAAAACTCTGCCGAAATCCTACACCGACCATCGCTACAAGGTGACAAAAGTCCCTTGGGGGGTACCCCCCCTCCCCAAGGTCCTTGCCTTCTCCTTCTGCCTCCAATGGCTTAGACGTGGCTTTTCAGCCCGTCTACTTAGTTTTTTATTGGACATAGGACCTCCTTTTGGTCTTTGTCCTCTAAAAACCTAAGGTTATAGCCAAGCCAAGCGAATCAATAGCATCCTCTGTTCTCATCTGCATGGATGATGGCGAAGCCCACATATGGCTTGCGACCGTCAATCTGAACGGGTCCCCCACAATCTCCTAAGAAGTTAGATCCTCATTTTCTTGCGTTTCATTGTAGTTTGTGTTGACACCAAAAATGTCACTTTGCCTCTTCAAGATCCAAAGAGCTACATGAAGTCGCAACCTGCCATAAATAGGCAATGCTGCTTCCAAAAATCAAATCTTGTCATAATCAAACAAAAACTGCAAGATTCTTCCAGACAGCCAAAAGAGGAGTACACAAGAAGTTTCGGGCCATTTCAAAATCATTTGGCCTAACTTCGCTTCTCCGACAGCTGAAAAGGAGCTCTCGGCGGCAAAGCTCTCCGGGACCATGGTTTCCAAGACAGAGCCTATGGATCATCTTAAAATGACTCCAATAGGTTCCCTGTCAAATTTCAAGTCAATCGGACACCGGTTGACCGCACATCAAACCGCGACATCTTCATCGCGACAAAAAGCAAGTCTACTGGTGATAGGACCCCAAACGGCTTCAAAACTCAAACAAAAGCCTATGGTTGGTCTTATTTATTGCTCAGCAGGCTTCACACCAAATTTCAGGTCATTCCGACATCGTTTGACCCAGTTTCAGCTTCTGACGGAAAATCGGCAGCTCTGCGCGACAAAGTCTTCAGCTTTCTCAGGAAATTGGAAACTTTGCAAAATAAAATGCAAGGATTCTCATCAGGTTTCCTACAAAGAAATCAGGCCAATAAATGGTCAAAATGTCAAGGAAAAGTACAGGAGAAAAAAGAATCGAAAAACAGCAAAAACGGGACACAAAAGGGGGAAAACCCCCCCAGGGTCGCCGGCGACCTTGGAACCCGGGGTCGCCGGGAAGGCCCCGGAAACCCCGGTTTTCGCCGTTTTTTCGCGATTCGAAGAGCCCAGCCTCTGGTACTTTCCAAAATTCATGCTTTTGAGACACCAAGTCCTCTGACATCCGTCCAAAACACGGGTCAATCATCAAGAGTATCGAAAACAATATTGATCGCCACCCGGTCAACCAAAAAAAAGTGTGCTTTCTACCCGACCGATCGAGAAATCGACAGGACAGATGGCACCGACCCGCTGTTGGCAACAAACACCTGAAATTATATGGTCATCTGATGTCGATCTACATGAAGATCCATCGATGATCATCGACAGAAGAATCCCAAAAGACGTGGCACGGCCCGCGACTCTTCAGCTGCTCGGCGACCACTTAATGCGATTAATTGACTAACTTTATTACAGTCATTAATCCATTTCTTTGGACGGCCCAATCAGAAGCAAGCATTCGGGAGTTACAAGTCAAGAGATTCATGGCATTTAACCCATGAAACTCCTCCCATCATGGCGATTAAAGGCGATTAAATGCCCTCAATCTCCTCCGGCCAATCAGAAGCCAAGAAAAAGGAGTTACAAAATAAACAATTCAATTTTGTAACTCCTCCCATTATGCGGCTTAATGACAATAAAAGCCCATAAACCCACCTAAAAGGCTACCTAAAAGCCTATAAATAGGAGAGCTCTCCAAGAAGAAAGAATAGTGACAGAGCATCAGAAAAAAAGCACAAACACACAGACAGAAGCACAGAAATCCAGAGAAAGGAAAAAGAGAGAAAACTCTGCGGAAGTTCTACACCGGCCACCGCAACAAGGTGACAAAAGTCCCTTGGGGGGTACCCCCCCCCCCCCCAAGGTCCTTGCCTTCTCCTCCTGCCTCCAATGGCTTAGATATGGTTTTTCAGCCCGTCTACTCGGCTTTTTATTGAACATAGGACCTCCTTTTGGTCTTTGTCCTCTAAAAACCCGAGGTTATAGCCAAGCCAAGCGAATCAACTGCATCCTCTGTTCTCATCTGCATGGATGATGGCGAAGCCCACATATGGCTTGCGACTGTCAATCTAAACGGGTCCCCCACAATCTCCTGAGAAGTTAGATCCTCCTTTTCTTGCTTTTCATTATAGTTTGTATTTTTTCAAAAGAGACAAAAAATCACAACTCTTGTCTTTCATTATTGATAAGGATTGTAAATCGGCTATAAACGCCAAAATCGGCTATAAACGCCAAAAATCGGCTATAAATGCCAAAACCGGCTATAAATGCCAAAAAAATCGCCTTTCATGGCAAACCAAGAAAAATGTCTCTTTTCTTAAATATATGTGCAATGGAAAACTTGAAAGAAGTTGATTTCCTTTTTACTTGCGAAGGTTGATCTCCGGATCACCACTTGCAATTCCAAGTAAAAATAGAAAATCTGGCACACCCACACAAAAAAAGAAATGTTGATGCACGCCCCTGCCCCCCGGTTACGAAAGGGTCGGAACCGACGGACTCCCACGTCCGCCGACCTCGGTAGGAACCCGAGCATCGGGGCGCGGTCCATCAAGCTGGCACCACCCGGTGGGACCCGTTTATTTGAGAACACGATGCTAGAAATGAAATATTTGCATATCATATATTTTGCTCTATGCTTATATTTCTTTTCTCGATTCCTTGGCTACTTTATAATTGGTGGCCTATGTTGAATTCCGCATCTAAAAAAAATGAGATGAGATTTATTGTTTGGAAATTTCTAATTCTTTGAATTTATTTCCACTCTTTCTCTTTTCAAAAAAAAAATTTAAACAAAAAACAAAAAAAAAATCAGATTTTTCATTTTTGGATTCAAAATTGAGAAACTTTGATCCTCTCCCTTCTGGGCACTGGCGCTCACGGAAATCGTTGAGACCGTGTTCGGATCGGGGGTTGGGCCATTGTTTCTCTTCGATGAGTTCATTAAAAATCTAAAAATATATATATATATATATAAAAAAGTATAAATTTTTTTTTTTAGATTTCTCAATTTGGATTCAAAATTGAGAAACCTTGATCCGTTCCTATCGTTCATCGCGCTTGCAGAAATGTTGAGCCTGTTCGACTAAGGTTTTGGGCCATTGTTTCTCTTCGATGAGTTCATAAAAAAAAAATAAAAAAAAATATATAAAAAAAAAAGACATAGACCACTAAGGTTAAACCAACTGTGTTCTTTGATCATGGTTGATTCAAAGAAAAGCCTTGTCCAGAGTGTGGAGACAGCTTGACTGTTCTAGGCAAGGGTCCTCCAAACGGGTTCATTAAGTAATCCTACCCTTACCTGGGGGCAATTCTATCAATCAAGATTTCATAAGACCGGGTTAGGAGGCCTATGTGTACTCTCTCGTCTTTTAAATAAATAAAATAAATTTTTTTTTAAAAAATAAAAATTTTAAAATAAAAAATAAAAAATAAAAATTTTTTTCAAAAAAAAAATCTTAAAATAAAAAAAATAAATAAAAAAAATAATAGAAAATAAAAAAAAGATTTAAAAAAAAAATCTTCAAAATCTTCAAAAAAAAAAAAACTTCCGTCATTTTGGGTTTAGATTGGAGAAATCTTGGTCTTCTTCTTTCTGAGCACTGGCGCTCGCGGAAATCGCTGAGACCGTGTTCAGATTGGAATGCCTTTTGCTCTCTTTGATAAACCCGATATTGACTTTTCAAAAAAAAAAAAAAACTCGTCATCTTTAGATTCAGATCCGAGATATTATGGTTCATTTCTTTCTGAGCACTGGTGCTCGCGGAAATCGCTGAGCCCGTGTTCAGATCGGAATACCATCTGCTCTCTTTGATGAATCCAATCTTGACCTTTCAAAACAGAGAATCTCATCTCATGGATGCGGTCTCAAAACATTTGTGTCTAGCGGTACTAGTACGCCCTTTCAGGGTCTACTGTATTGCGACCGGCACATCTGTAACTCCAACTTTATATTCTTCTTACCTCGAGCAAGCTCTGCTTCTCGATAAGTCGAATTTAAGTTCACAATTGCTTCTAGCAGTCACTGGGATGCCCATTCCGGGCTTACCATACCTGCGATCAGAACAATTGTACCTTTTATGGCATTTTGCCTTCCTCATATTGCTTGGGTCATCTACCTCGAGCAATTTGAAAAGACGAAACCATAGAACTTCCCATTTATGATCATTATATTCTTGTGATTACTAATGGATGTGGTCTTGTTTCAGAAATTTTCGAAAACTAACAATGGCAGCTTTACTAACCATTACTTTCGATGAAAACAAGCACCAACTCATGCTTCAACAGAAGCAAACCACGCGCACCTACAAGCGCCCCATCAGCTGCCGAAGTGTCAACTCCCTCGGCAACTCTCTGAACTCCGGGTCGACCTCGACTCCCCGGACTATCGTCTTTGGGACGCTGGGACCATTCCCACTTCCTGAGGAACAAACTGCTCCCTCCAAGAAGCAGAAACTCGCCTCTCAACGTGTCACTACCATGACACCAAAGGCGAGCACCAGAAGGCCTGAAGCCCGTGGCAGCCCCACGAAGCCTCAACCTGCAAACAACCAGGTCTACCCCAAGACTTGGTCCCCAAGACCTTCACCAAAACAGAGAAGGTCCCAGACATCCACTAAGCCAGCATTCCTGGCCCCACTCAAGGAGAACCAGTTCTATCCTCTTGCCTACATGAAAGAGGAGAGACCCATCTCCGACTTGACTTCCAAGTCATCCCAGCATGAGCCGGCTTGTTCCTACAAGCCCAAAATCAAGTCATGCATCACAAGGCCTCCACAAGCACCTGCTAAGGCCTGCAAACCTGCAGTTCGACCCTTCATCTCTACAGGGGCCGAACTTCAAAAATTCAAAGCTTCGCTGCAACAGGCGAAGGACAGGGTTCGCATCCTGTCCTTGCCCAGCTACAAAGAAGACAGGCTCGGCTGCTGCGCCCGAGGGAGCACATCCTTCATCGTCAAAGCCCAGTCAGAGCTGACCGAAGCTCAAATTGCTCGTCGTATACGCTGCCGCGCGTCATACCGACAAAAGAGACTAGAGAAGCAAAGGACCCAGCCTCCTACACTTCAAGTCTCTCCTAAATGGGTCAAAAAAGAAAGACCCAACCAAGTTGCTGCCGTCCATATGGTTGGAAAAACCAGAAGGCGCCAAAAATCAGCAACAAAAATCCATGTCCGACGTCCGATGACCCGCAGCGTCTCCAGGACAAGAAGACATTCAGAAGAATCCCCTGCTCCTTCAAGCAAAGGACAGCAGAGTGATCCTTCCTCAAGCTCCTCTTCAAAAAGAATGAGCCCCAGCTCAGTCACCAGGACGGTTTCTTCGTTCGAATCACGAAGGATGAATGTCTTGGCTATAAATTCTGAGCCACCACCCCGCAATCCACCTCCAGAAGATGCGATCACCCGCATCCAGCAGTTGGAACAGGGCCAGCAGAGGTTTGAAACTCTGATGGAAAACCTTCTCCTCGCCTTCCAAAATCAGGCGAACAATGAACCTCCTCCGAATCATCAAGACGACGAGGTAAATAGAGAAGAAAATGAGTCACGCGCCCTTACCAAAAAGGACGTAGACGGTATCCTCGCCAAAGCAAAAGAAGAGGATATACTCAAGGAGCATGGGATCAAGCCACCATATCCCTTATGGATGGACTCGGTCCCGTTCCCCTCCAAATTCAAGCATCCTACTCTCCAAACATATACGGGGAAAGGATCAGCCAGACAGCACGTCATCCACTTCAAGATCCTGACGGGAGCTATTGCGGATCAAGATGCACTCAAGATTTGCCTCTTTGCAAGTACCCTAAAAGGTACGGCCTTCGATTGGTACTCCACTCTGCCGGAGGACTCAATCCAAAACTGGGCCATGCTAGAGACACGCTTCCTGACTCACTTCAAGGGTGAAGATCATCCCGCTACTATGGCTCAGCTGTGCAGCCTAAAACAGGGGGAGAATGAGTCAACATATGACTTCATTCACAAGTGGAAAGCAATGGCATACAAATGCTCTGATGTATTGCCACAAGCGTCGCTAGTCGACATCTGCCGAAACAACATGAGAGCCAGAATCCGCTCCATGATCATCGGCAACAAATCAAAAAACCTGGGAGAACTCCTAGAAGCTTCCATGGAAGCTGAAACGGTGATTAAGGACCTCAACAGTCATAAATCATCAAGAAAAGAGCCAACCGCCATTACGACCTCAAAACCAAAGAAGAAAGAGGTCCTCAATGTGCAGACCAAGTCAGCTCCTCAGCCACCAAAGAAAGCTGAAAACAAAGCTGTTGGTAAGAAACCTGAACTCTCTGATGCCTTCAAAGAACGAGTAGAGAAGAAATACCCGTTTGATGAAGATGTTGATGAAATCTTCGGGGCTCTTGTGGCAAACGGCAAGCTCACCTTGCCTGAACCAAAAAGACCGGGTGATATTGGCAAAACCAACGATCCTCGGTACTGTCCATACCACCAGATGATCTCGCATCCTCTCAATCAATGCTTCGTTGTGAGAGAGGAAATAAATGAGATGTGGAAAAACGGAGTCATCACCTTTGAAAAAAACTATGGGTCTGTCTCCGTCAACATGGTGACATGTGGACAAACATCAAGATCACCGAAAAAGAAGATCACTACTTCCTTCAAGGTGATAAACTCAATCCAAGCGTCCGAGCAACTGGTTCCTTACCCGACACCAGACGGACAACCGATATGGGTACATCCCGATCTCCTGGAAGATGAAAATTGGGAGGTCGTGAATGTTGGAAATAGGGTGGGCCTCTAGGATAGGTTTCAAAAACTTTTGACCCACTTGACGCAGGGATCAACTATCCAGAAGGCTATAAAACCCAATCCAAGATCTATGTCCTCAATCTCAGTCATCATGATCAGTAAATACAATCTATTTACAAGATAGAACCAGCAACTAATAAATCTACAACATGCAAGGAAGTAGATTATACCTTTGGAGCTCGGTTGTGCTCTAATGGAGGAGTTGCGTCTTTCTTTGATGATGAAACGCTTTCACTAATCAAATAGGGATCTCCAAGACCTCTTGATCTTCCACGCTATGACCCGTATCAGATTCTCCTTTTCTCAAGAAGATGGTGGGAACTCCAAGAGAAAACTACTAGGAACTCTAGGGAGGAACTAGAAGGAAAACTAGAAGAGGGAAGAGGAGAAGAGTATGTGCAACTATTGCACTAGGGAGGCTTGGGCGTGAATCCCAATGTGGATTTATGCATGGACGTCCAAGGCCTTGCCCTCCTCTATTTATAACTTTTTCAAGTTGTCTCTTCTTTACTAATTACAATAGAAGTCTTACTTCCATTAATTAGTAACTTACCATATCATAATTAGAAGTCTCACTTCAAATATGATTAGTATCTTTCTAATTCCTTTCTAATTAAAATAGAAGTCTCACTTCTACTAAAATTAGTAAGTCTACTATTACCACTATTAGAAGTCTCACTTCTACTAGAAATAGTAACTTTCCTTTTAGAGTTCAACTAGAATTAGGTACTTTCTAATAATTGGGCTAGCGTGGGGACCACTAGGGATTCCTTAGAAAGCTGGCTCCAACTGGGACACGCGACCCCACAACTCATGTGTAATCCGGGCCCACAGTTAATTGCAAATAACTCCACTATATAAATGCAATTGAACTCCAGTCTTAGGAATATTACATAGAAGACCCTAAACTTCCACATTACCACAAGTAGACCCCTCTATCAATATCCATGGATCAATTGGACCTGTCTTCCAAACTTGATCCATATCTTATTATCCTTGAGCCCCAATTAATTATAATGATCAATAGGTACCTTTCCAATTAACTCTTAATCGGAATGGGTGCGCACTTACCAATGATAAATCCATTAATTGGCACAAGGGGATATTAGAGATAGATTCCATCTTGACTATTGAATGTTCCCACAGCTCTACTACCACGTACCCAAATCACCGAGGTGTTGACCTACAGTTGGCCTCACTCATTGGTGACTCAAAGCAAATGAATAGATAGAAACTTGAGTTCATTAATGTCTCAGGATTGAGAGCCTATTGCTAGGGAATTATGAGAGCAGACCTTAAAATAAAGACAGTGTTTATAAGGTGCTTCTCATGGTCCTTCAATACATCCAATGTACCAGCACTATGATCCAGAATCTTCCATTCTGATGATCGAGACAAGTCACACTATCTCATAGTGATCAAAGTACTGCAACCTTGTCAGTATGAGATGTCCAGTCTCATCACTGGTTGTGAATATATTTTAAGTATAAGATTTGTCACACATGTCTCCCGTATGTGGATCTCATCCATACACATGTGTTACATCTAATATACTTGTGGACCCCGGTTCATCTCATGAACCATCATGTCATTCGTATTGGTTATGTGCAAGTATATAATAAATCACCATTCATCTCATGAAAGGAAAGCATGAATATACTGATAAATAAAGAAATTAATCAATTTATTATATCATCTACTGGATTGAGTCCATAAAACTAACAATCTCCCACTTGGGCTCAATGCCAGTTAGAGTTGCATCTCATGCACATCCCGTCTACTAATAGCTCAAAGACTTTGGTAGTCAAAGGCTTAGTAAATGGATCTACTAGATTGTCTGCAGAGGCTATCTTAGTGATCGTACATCACCTCTTGGCACAATCTATCTGACCATGTACAACTTCCTCTGTACATACCTTTTGGCTCTTGGGTTATTTGGACTTAATGACTGCCCTACTGTCATCACAGTAAACTGTGATCGGCTGTCCTGCCAAAAATACCACTTCAAATTCCATAAGGAATCTTTTGAGTCAATCTGCTTCCGTAATTGCTTCTCAAGTAATTACAGCATAAACACATACCCAGAAGTTGATTTCCTGGAATCCTGATCTGACTAGAAGTCAGTATCTATGTAACCGACTGGTAATCAACTCATCACTGTTATGACTCAACATGTGATCTCTAGTCCTTCTCAAGTATTCGAGAACACATCTTACAACAGTCAATGATAAAGACCTGGGCCAGACTGATATTTGCTGACTAGGCCTATTGCGTGACAGATATCCGGTCTAGTACAAAGCATAGCTTACCGTACCAGAACCTTATCTATGTACACATCATTGGGATAAGCCTTATCATCCTATTTTTTCGGTCTCAATGGAAATTGATTCCTAGGATGTACCTGGCTTTTCGAAAGTCCTTTATTATCAAAAGTCTTAGCCAACCAAAACTTTTACTGTTGACGATATCCCTATATCACTCCATAGGAGAAGGATGTCGTCGACATATAATACCAGAAAAACTACCATGCGTTCTTGACTTTTCATTTACACATGACTTATCCGGATTCAGATAAAAATCAAGTGACTTGATTTCCTTAGTCAATACGGATGTTCCTATTTCGGGATATCTGCATGAATCCATAAATGGACTTATGCAGCCTGCAAACTCTTCGCACTTGGTTATTAGCTATAGAACCATCTGGTTACATCATATAGATGTTTTCCTCAAGATTCCCGTCGTGAGACGCTGTCTTGATATCCATTTGCCAAATCTCGTCACCGAGATGAACCGCAATGGATAAGAGTATCCGGATGGAACTCTTCCATCTGGCTCTCATTTTCTTTTGCAGACTCACTTGCACCCAATAGGTTTGCTATTGGCAGGCAAGCCCACAAGTATCCAGATCTGATTAGAGTACAAAGACTCCATCTCAGCTTTCATAACATCTAACCAACGTCCCAAAACTATGTCATTAACGGCTTTATCATAGTTATAGGGATCTTGTTCCGGTTACACCGGGATTGCCTTGTAAGACTTTCCCTAGACCGAGAACTTGTCAAGGGTCCTGACAATACTCCCACTACGACAAGGCACTGGTGTAACTACTGGGTCAAATATGGGCGGATTTTCTTAAAGTTTGGTTATTCTTGGATTTGGAATTGTTCTTTCTTGAATTTCTTCCAAGATAACCATTTCTAAAGATTTCCAGTTAATCTTATAATCTCCCTCCAGAAAACCGCATTGGTGCTGCGAAGCACTTTTTGTTCTCTGGGATTATAGAGCAACCAACCTTTAGTTCCTTTTTGGGATAGAATATAAACATATATACTTCCAACTTCGATTCCAACTAATCCGTCTTATCCTTCAGCACGTGTGCCAGACAACCCTGAAAAAATCGTAGACTAGGCTTTCGCCTTGTCCATAACTCCCTGGGAGTCTTAAGTATAGATTTAGATGGAACGAGGTTTAGTATATATATTTCAATTTCCATATCCCAAAATATAGGTAATCCATAGAAATTCAATCATAGACTTGATCATAGCTAAAAGAGTCTTGTTCCTTCTTTCTGCTACTCCGTTTTGTTGAGGCAAACCAGGAGCAGACTATTGGGATCAAATCCCAAAATCTGATAAGTATCCCATAGAATTAGTGGAGAGATATTCGCCTTATGGATCTTATCGAAGAGTATTTATACTTTTACCTAATTGCTTTTCCGCTTCCGCTCGAAACTCTTTGAACTATTCAAAAATCTCGGACTTGCGGTGCATAAGGTATATGTATCCATATCTCGAGTAATCATCGGTGAAAGTGATAAAATACTCGTATCAATCTCTCACATCAGTAAACACTAACTCCAATAAATCTTTGGCCCGACTTCCCTTAGATGAATAAGGGTCTTTTGGTCATTTTGCCTTCCAGACAGGATTTGCAGACAGGCATTGATTCTACCACCAATGAAGGCAAGATACCATCTTTCACTAGCCTGTCAATCCTGTTTAGGTTTATATGACCTAGCCTCTTAGGTGCCAAAGTTTGTTGGATTAGATGAAGGTGACTACCTCTTTAATGATGGTCTATTATTAGCATCAGCGTCATGTATCTCATACATTGTGGGAGTTAACAAATAAAAGCCATTGATTACCTTGTCAGAATATATAAGAGTACCGCTCCTCTTTAAGACGATTTAATTACCAAAAGTAACAGAATAACTCTTATTCATCATACTAGAAAATTAAAATTCCGTCTTAAAACGGTACATATAATGTATCTGACAAAAATCAACTTAATATTTGAAAGCAACTAAGTTACTACTCCTACTGACACTGCTTCTGCCTTGGCTTCCGATCCCAGGTTAATACTGATTTCTCCGTCATTAATCCTCCTGGTTACCTGTAACTCCTACAACATATTACTGATGTAATTAGTTGCACCAAAGTCTACAAACCAAGATTCTGAAGTACTAGTTGTAAAACTAACTTCAGAAACAAATGACTCAATCATACCTGAGGTCTTTTCCTTTGACAGAAATCTTGGACAATTCCGCCTCCAATGTCCTGTCATACCACAGTGGAAACACTTTCCTTTTGTTCCCGTACCCTTGACCTTGGCCATACCACTAGTGGAACCATACTCCACCTTAGGACCTTTGATGACTGATTTCTTCTTGCTATCCCGGTCTTTACCTTTCGGTTTAGACTTAGCAAATGACTTTTCTGTCATGAGGGCAGTTGGTCTTTTCTTCATGATTTCCTCAAACACTACCAGCTGGCGAGACAGCTCAGCTATGGTCATTTCCAATTTACTATAATTGATCTTGAAATGTTTGAATGAGTCTGGTAGTGATTGAATGATCATGTCGATCTGCGTTTCTGTATCAAACGTAGTCCCCAGTACATCTAACTCATTCAATGCCAACTTCATTTGTAACAAATGTTTTTGCACTGGGGTTCCCTCGGCCATCTTTGTCTCCATCAGCACTTTTATAGCAGCCTGCCTAGCAGGCCTAACCTGTTCTGCAAACATCTCCGTTAAGTTCGATATAATATCGTATGCTGACTTATAGGACTGATGTTGTTCTTGCAAAACAGTAGACATGGATGCCTGAATAAAACATCTGGCTATCTCATTGTTTTTGGTCCACTTGGTGTAGAAGTTTTTCACAATCTGTGGTGCATCAGGCTCAGGCTCAGGAAGGGGGGGTATTAGAAGGACATATTTGCAACTTGAAGATGTTAAGATAATATCCAGGTTCCTTTTCCAGTCTACATAATTGGATCCCATCAACTTGTTCTGGTTGAGGATGGTCGCAAGTGGATTGAAAGTATTCGAATTCATGCTGTATAAATTAAAGCACATAACCATACATTCAATGAAAGAATATAAATGACATTAGGGTTTAGTATTCTACCAAATTCATATGGGAATCCTCATAAGCACTGAATTTAGAATACATCGGAATCCCAAT
The DNA here is from genome assembly GCA_012931725.1 of Litsea cubeba. Lineage (NCBI taxonomy): Eukaryota > Viridiplantae > Streptophyta > Magnoliopsida > Laurales > Lauraceae > Litsea > Litsea cubeba. The sequence goes on from CM022952.1 coordinate 39,898,177, forward strand.
CCCCTAGGGCATGCCTCCTTGGGGAGTGCAAATGCCCCATAGATTGGTGCGGATCAAAGTCGTCAAAATTAAGATTAAGACTAATTATCCTTGATCCCCAATCATTCACTATCATCTAGGTATCTCATACCAAATAATGTATGACTCCCGATTATCTTTGGTTTCTAAAATACATGAGGCAAATCCTTGGGGATACTACATCATTATTTTAGTTAAGTGTGACCCACCAACTAATATTGCATGACAACCGCGATGGGCAGCTCCTCCTTGGGGAGTGAACCCCCACCACGTCTCATCAATACTATCCATAGGAGATCCATATCTAGTAGCCAGACAAGTAAAAGCCCTCCGAAGGAACGGCCACTCTCTTGGTGGCGCGAGGCTAATACTTTCCTTACAATGGACCTATGATGGAAAACCATGGGGATTAAATGCCCCGCTCCCACTTAATATTTTAAAATTGAGGATTTCCTTTTAAGGTATTAGGGCCCACATATATAAATATATGAATCATCAAATCATCTCATGATGTGATTTAATATTGGTTCCAAGTCAAGTTATTTTAAGGAAAGTCCAGTTTCTTAAATTAGTGTTACCAATGTGTCCATCTCATGGGACATCAACACTAACTAGAACTCTTTCCAAAAATTAATTTGATTTGACCAATATTAGTAACTTGCTATGTTTGGATCAGATTTGGAAACATTCTAAATAAAGCATTCAACTATAAATAGAAAACGCTAAAATTAGAAACTAGTCCTCTCCTCCACATGGCCCATGCGGAATAGACTTCTTGGACTTCTAGACTTTCCAAAAACTTTGGAATTCCTCAAACTCTTTTGGAAACTCCAAAACACTTTTGGTAATCTTCAAACTCTTTGATTAGGAGCCCAACTTCACTTTCCTTCTTTAGTCTCGGACATCGCCAGAATTTACAAATTTAGAAATTACATAAATTCCTATGTCTCTACGATGAGACTTACATGATAATCTATTAATGGAAATAAAAGGCTCATAGGGAATTTCACCATGCCTTGCCCTAAACCGGAAAACAAGGAAACCATGATGCCCTTTACAACTTGCCAAAAATAAACATTCAACCATGAAAGAAAGTAAAAGGACTTGTGGGCCATATGGAGAGGACATGATAACCTGCATGTTAGTATCTCATACTAATAAAGCAACTCACAAAGTCGGGTTACCAAACAATAATAGAAAGACAGGATGCCAAATATTGCCACTACTATGATTCATGCCCCCTACGCAGAGGGGGTCCGGGGGTGTCCCCCGGCGGGGGTCGAGCTGCCAGAGGGCTCATATGTCAGTCTGTTCGGTCGACCTGCCAGAGGGCTCGGTCGACCGACCTCAGTGTCTTCGGTCGACCTGCCAGAGGGCTCGGTCGACCTGCCTGACGGAAATCTGCAAGTTGGGTTTTTGTATTTCGTGTCCAACCATCTCCAAAACTCTTCTGAAGATTTCCAATGACTTCCTACCATCATTCCATCATTGTTAAACCCTTATGTGACCATCCAAACATGGAGTTACTAATTATCCAAGCAAAACCATCAAAACTGATCCGTACATAGCCCTTGATCTATCCTCTTCGCATCTCATGTAAAGATTAGATCAAGCTTACTGATCTAACATGATAAGAGATGAGGTAAGGCTCTGATACCAATTGTTGGAAATAGGGTGGGCCTCTAGGATAGGTTTCAAAAACTTTTGACCCACTTGACGCAGGGATCAACTATCCAGAAGGCTATAAAACCCAATCCAAGATCTATGTCCTCAATCTCAGTCATCATGATCAGTAAATACAATCTATTTACAAGATAGAACCAGCAACTAATAAATCTACAACATGCAAGGAAGTAGATTATACCTTTGGAGCTCGGTTGTGCTCTAATGGAGGAGTTGCGTCTTTCTTTGATGATGAAACGCTTTCACTAATCAAATAGGGATCTCCAAGACCTCTTGATCTTCCACGCTATGACCCGTATCAGATTCTCCTTTTCTCAAGAAGATGGTGGGAACTCCAAGAGAAAACTACTAGGAACTCTAGGGAGGAACTAGAAGGAAAACTAGAAGAGGGAAGAGGAGAAGAGTATGTGCAACTATTGCACTAGGGAGGCTTGGGCGTGAATCCCAATGTGGATTTATGCATGGACGTCCAAGGCCTTGCCCTCCTCTATTTATAACTTTTTCAAGTTGTCTCTTCTTTACTAATTACAATAGAAGTCTTACTTCCATTAATTAGTAACTTACCATATCATAATTAGAAGTCTCACTTCAAATATGATTAGTATCTTTCTAATTCCTTTCTAATTAAAATAGAAGTCTCACTTCTACTAAAATTAGTAAGTCTACTATTACCACTATTAGAAGTCTCACTTCTACTAGAAATAGTAACTTTCCTTTTAGAGTTCAACTAGAATTAGGTACTTTCTAATAATTGGGCTAGCGTGGGGACCACTAGGGATTCCTTAGAAAGCTGGCTCCAACTGGGACTCGCGACCCCACATCTCATGTGTAAGCCGGGCTCACAGCTAATTGCAAATAACTCCACTATATAAATGCAATTGAACTCCAGTCTTAGGAATATTACATAGAAGACCCTAAACTTCCACATTACCACAAGTAGACCCCTCTATCAATATCCATGGATCAATTGGACCTGTCTTCCAAACTTGATCCATATCTTATTATCCTTGAGCCCCAATTAATTATAATGATCAATAGGTACCTTTCCAATTAACTCTTAATCGGAATGGGTGCGCACTTACCAATGATAAATCCATTAATTGGCACAAGGGGATATTAGAGATAGATTCCATCTTGACTATTGAATGTTCCCACAGCTCTACTACCACGTACCCAAATCACCGAGGTGTTGACCTACAGTTGGCCTCACTCATTGGTGACTCAAAGCAAATGAATAGATAGAAACTTGAGTTCATTAATATCTCAGGATTGAGAGCCTATTGCTAGGGAATTATGAGAGCAGACCTTAAAATAAAGACAGTGTTTATAAGGTGCTTCTCATGGTCCTTCAATACATCCAATGTACCAGCACTATGATCCAGAATCTTCCATTCTGATGATCGAGACAAGTCACACTATCTCATAGTGATCAAAGTACTGCAACCTTGTCAGTATGAGATGTCCAGTCTCATCACTGGTTGTGAATATATTTTAAGTATAAGATTTGTCACACATGTCTCCCGTATGTGGATCTCATCCATACACATGTGTTACATCTAATATACTTGTGGACCCCGGTTCATCTCATGAACCATCATGTCATTCGTATTGGTTATGTGCAAGTATATAATAAATCACCATTCATCTCATGAAAAGAAAGCATGAATATACTGATAAATAAAGAAATTAATCAATTTATTATATCATCTACTGGATTGAGTCCATAAAACTAACAGTGAAAACAAAGCCTACAGCTCAACAGCAAAGGCAGGCTAGGAAACATCTCCTCAAGCTCAAACGGCAAGCGAAGACCCAGCCAAAACTAGAGGTCAAAGAAAAGGCAGAGGCTTCCTCTACCGCTTCACTGGAGGTAACAAAAACATCCCTTCCAGAGACTTCAAAGGGGGTAAGGAAATACACTCTCAGTGATTTCATGCCACCTCAATTTAAAGAAGCCATGCAGGAGGCATCATACTCTTGCAATTCAGTAGTTGGATTCTCCATTGATGGATACGAATCCAGCGACAGCGATGATGGATTCGAATCCAACTACACAGATGAGTGGGAGGAATCCCTTGAAACAGGAGAATATCTCTCCGATGAAGAAAGGGTTCCTGAGTCTCATCTTATGCCACTAATCTGGTATAACCCCTACAGCCACAAGGATCCTGGTCTGATGATGAATAAGACCAAGAAGCTGTACAAGAAAATGCTGCTGACCCAGCACCTCTCATTACTCCAGTGGAAATCAACAATGTTGAGCCACAAAGAGATGATGAAGAAGAAGATCCGGCTCCCATACCTGATCTTGAAGAATATGCAAGGATCTTGCAGCGACTCGCTCTAGAACAAGAGCAAGAACGCGTCAACGAGCCTCCTCGCAATCCAGAGCCTGAAGTCCCTGAAGACCACCAGGTACATCCTCCCTTAACTCCTGAAAATGGAGAAAATTGCTGGATAGACGATCCTCTCACATCCGAGGATGAGTCTGACTCCGATCAGGCAACGTCTCCCGTCAGAGCTTCCTGTAATGTGATAATTCGGGATTATAGCTCTTCCGAAGCATCGTCTGATGATAGCACTTACACTCCGGCGACGCCTAGCAATATATCTTCTGGAGCCACCTCGTCTCACGTGACTTTCACTGAGATGACACCCTCTCAGGTTTCTTCTCCTGAGACTGTGACTTCAAAGTTCACACCCTTCCTGACTGAAGAATTCTCAGCCATTGATGCTTGGGACGATGAATTAGTCAACGAAGAAGAAAGATTGCTGGATGCTGTTCAGGACTTGTTCCCGGAAAATGCTCCATGCAACACAATCACTGAGGATGGTAACTCTGCTACTGATACATCCTCAGCAAATGAAAAACGACAGCCTCTTGATCCTGAAGACAATCTTCCAAACGAAGACCCTTCTCAAGAAGCTCTCGAAGTTGGTAGAGGCACCCGCTCTGGCCGGGACTACCACAAAAATTACAACCAATCTTCCTTTACATATGTAAATCCTTCGGGAAAAGATGTTGTAAGCGCCCCTAGTGGCAACAATGATGAACATGCAGGCCCTAAGGAGGCTTTCAAGTATGACTTGATTGAACACTTCAAGCACATACCTGCACGTCTACACATCCTAGATTTGTTGCGAATGTCTCCGCACACTCGTGATAATCTCATTTCGGAATTACAAAAGCTGAATGAGGATGTCGACAAACATGCCCCGCAAGTCCTCCAAATTGAAATGGATTACCGGGTCAAAAACTCAGAAGCCTCCTCAGAGGGAGAAAAGAAGAAAGCTGAGGGATCATGCATTGAATGCCTCTCGGTTAAAAAAGCAGCCAGTGCAACCATCGCCTTCACAAAGGATGACCTCCTACTTGGCGAAACCAGGCATAACCGACCCCTGTACTTCACAGGGTATATCAAGGAAATGCCTATGCATAGAGTTCAGATCGACCCAGGTTCTGCACTCAACCTCATCTCCACATCGGCTCTTGAAGAGTTGGGCATCCCACCCAGCAAACTGAGCCACACATCTGTATCTATCTTTGGATACGATGGGAGTACTCAAAGGCCTATCGGCAAAATCAGGTTCAAATTGCAGATCGGTGATCTTATCTATGAGGTCACAGTGTATGCAATAAAGACCCCTTCATGCTACAACATCCTTCTCGGACGCCCTTGGATCCATGAGAATGGTGTTGTCCCTTCAACTCTACATCAATGCATCAAGTTTGTTGGCGACGACGGCATGATACATCGAGTCTTTGCGGACAGAAAACCCTTCAAAGGTAAAGAAGTCCACTTCGCAGACTCACAGATGTATGAAGGTGAAAAAGAAGAAGAGGAGAAGCATACATCATCCTTTGCCGAAAATCTCCAGAAAGATAAAGGCAAAGCTCCTCAACAATCACTGGAAGAAAACAAACCATCCGGTAAATCTGAAGAGAGCATGCAAACTCCCTTCATCATCTCCCTCAAATCTTCAAAGCCTTTGGTCATCACAACTAAAGTGAAGAAGGCAAAACAAAAGCCTGAGGGCAAATTTGTTGTCTCTTTCGTGTCTACCATGCAAGACACGGACTCGGATTCAGAGCCAGAAGACGACACATCGTCAAGCCAAGCTGACACTCAGCAAGTTCAGCCTGCTCTTACTCCAATGGAGACAACTTCTGACATAGAAGATCCTACGTCAGCTTCCTTCGTTGTTCCAGCAACTTCAGCAAAGGAAAAACCGATCTTCTTCCATAGATCGGATGCTTCTTCATCAAACTCCATATTTGAACCTTTCCAAAATAAAGGTACGCCTCAACTATCCTTATATAGTTCTGTGGCACAATCTATTATGAAGAAAATGGGCTATGACGCTCAAAACCCAGTCGGTTTGGGAGAAGGACGCGGTATTCTCACACCATTGGGGCCCGTCTTGACCAAAAGCCAGCTGGAAGATTGGAGACTCTACGGCTATGTAGAAAAGTCTTCACACGGGTTAGGGTATGATCCTGACACTCCCTTGAGACAGTTGACACAAAGGCTTGAAAGTCAATATACTGACCAAGCCTCAACATCTCAAATCCATGAAGACATCGATCTCCCTGGATATCTCTTTGATGAGTCACCTGACAAAGATCCAGGAAGCTCATCCAATTGGCACGATTTCTTCGAAAATGAAGAGGAGTTGTCCGATGGCACAGACGTGTGGACTTCTGACCCAGAAGAACCCTCATCTCCAAAAGAAGTAGCCTACTTCGACTCGGTTTCAACAGGCGATTGGGATCATCTCATAGCAAGCCTTGGGAAAATTACCGATCAAAAAGACCTGTGGAAAGGAACAAAACCTTGGTCTGGAAATGCCCTTGAAACCCCAGAAGGTTTCGTTGAGCTGGAAGCCTCCGAAAATATTGTGGAGGAACCACCTTCGAACCTTCCAACAGAAGATCCTGTTCAAAAGATAGACTTGGGAACACCAGATAACCCACGTCCTGTATTCATAAGCAAGAATATAAAGGATGATGAGTCCCGAGTATATCGCCTTTCTTCGTGAGTTCGTTGATTGCTTTGCATGGTCTTACGCTGAAATGTCAGGCTTAGACCCCAAAATAGCAGTTCACAAACTCAATCTTCAAGAAGACATCAAGCCTGTCAAGCAAGGCCAAAGAAGATTCCGTCCAGATGTGATGGATAAAATTGAACAAGAAGTTCAAAGACTCAAGAGCGTCGGCTTCATCCGTGAGGAACAACATCCTGAATGGTTGGCCAACATTGTCCCCGTGACAAAGAAAAATGGGCAGATCAGGGTCTGTATTGATTATAGAGACCTGAATGGCGCATGCCCAAAAGATGAATTTCCGCTCCCCATACCAGAGGTAATGATTGATAATACCTGTGGATTCGAGCGAATGACATTCATGGATGGTTTCTCTGGCTACAATCAGATAAAGATGCATCCTGAGGATGAAAAACATACATCCTTTCGAACCCCATTTGGCGTGTATTGTTACACTGTCATGCCATTTGGTCTGAAGAATGCTGGTGCCACATATCAGAGGGCTATGATGAAAATATTCCAAGATATGCAGCACAAGACGGTTGAATGTTACGTTGATGACCTCGCCGTCAAAAGCAAAAGAAAAGAAGATCATCTCAAAAACCTTCGAGAAGTCTTCCTCCGGCTTCGCAAACACAAACTGCGAATGAATCCATTGAAATGCTTCTTCGGCGTCTCGTCGGGTAAGTTCCTCGGATTCTTAGTTCGGAAAGCTGGAATAGAGCTTGACCCCATAAAAGTCAAAGCCATTCTAGAAATGCCCTCTCCAAGAACCTTGAGAGAACTCAAAGGGCTTCAAGGGAGATTAGCCTACATCAGACGGTTCATCTCCAATCTTTCGGGGAAATGCCGTCCATTCTCCCGGTTGATTAAAAAAGGTGTAAATTTTGTCTGGGATGCTGACTGTGAAGCTGCTTTCCAAGACATCAAGTCATACCTGACAAAACCTCCTGTGTTAGCTGCTCCTACCACTGGAAAACCATTCATCTTGTACACAAGAGCCCTTGATCACTCTCTGGGAGCTCTGCTTGCGCAAGAAAATGATCAAAGGAAAGAAGCTGCTCTATATTACCTCAGCCGCATACTAGTAGGTGCAGAGCATCGCTACTCTCCAGTCGAAAAAGAATGTCTTGCAGTGATGTTCGCCGTACAAAAGCTGCGTCACTACTTGCTTTCCAATACAGTCTACCTGGTCTCGAGGGTCAACCTCTTGAAGGTCCTTGTCACAAAGGCAGGTTCTCTCAATGCTCGACTGGCAAAATGGTCCATCCTTCTGTCACAATTTGATATTAGGTATGTACCACAAAAAGCAATCAAAGGGCAAGCTCTAGCGGACTTCCTCGCAGAGCATCCATTGCCTAAAGATTCTCCACTCAGAGATGATCTCCCAGACGAACCAGTCTACAATGTGGAGACTTTCTCACAAAGTGCCTCCTGGGACATGTACTTTGACGGTGCAACCAGGACAAATGAAAAAAGACAGCTGATCTCGGGAGTTGGCATCCTTTTTGTTAGCCCCGATAAATACATGATTCCACACGCTTTCTCGCTACTGGAACCATGCACAAACAATGCAGCTGAATATCAAGCTCTGATCTTAGGATTGGAACTCGCCATCGAATCCGGTATCACCATGCTGGAAGTCTTTGGAGACTCTCAACTAATCGTCAACCAGATGAATCAGAAATTTGAAGTCAGGAAGCCAGATTTGTTGCCCTACTACAACAAGGCACAATCACTTCTGTAAAAGTTTGACATCTGTCACATCACCCACATTCGTAGAGGTGAAAACATACGTGCAGATGCCCTAGCCGGACTTGCCGCATCCATGGCAATCCAGGAAGGGGAAAACATGCAAATCACAGTGTGCGAAAGGAGAATCCTTCCTCCTCTTAACACACACCAAGCAGTTGCTGAATGCCACCAAGTGGTCGGAAGTCGGATTTCAATCCTTCAAACTTCAATCGGCGACTGGAGGGATCCGTTCATTGATTACATTATGTTCGGAATCCTACCTGAAGATCCAAAAGAAGGGGTAAGCATCCAAAGGCGAACCCCAAGCTTCCATTTGGATATTCCTTCAAAAATCCTTTACAGGAAATCCTTCAACGGAGTACTTCTACGCTGCTTGTCACAACAAGAGGCTGAAAAAACACTCAAAGAAGTTCATGCTGGTCTTTGTGGAGCTCATCAGGCTGGACCTAAGCTCTATGATCAGATAAAAAGGTTAGGATATTACTGGCCTACCATGGTAGCTGACGCAATGCAATTTGCTAAGCGCTGCCAACAATGCCAAGTTCATGGAGATTACATTCACATGCCTCCAGAATGGCTGCATCCTACAGCGATCTCATGGCCTTTCGAAGCCTGGGGTATGGACATCATAGGTCCTATTTCTCCCCCTTCAAGCAAAGGTCATCGCTTCATCTTCGCCGCTACGGATTACTTCTCCAAGTGGTCAGAAGCATTTGCGTTTAACGAAATGAAGACCTCATCAGTCCTTCAGTTCCTGCGCACCAACATCATTTGTCGTTTCGGCATACCCAAAAGATTCGTCCATGATAATGGACCACAGTTCCGGGATCATCGATTCTACAGGTTCTGCGACAAATACAAAATCCAAAGCTGTCCTTCGACTCCATACAATCCGGCAGCAAACGGGTTAGCAGAAGCTTTCAACAAGACACTCTGCAAAATCCTCAAAAAAATGGTCTCTAGTCACAAAAGAGATTGGAGCGACAAAATGTCTGAAGCTTTGTGGGCCTATCGAACCACCGTTCGAGGACCAACCCATAGCACACCATTCTCCTTGGTCTATGGATGCGAAGCTGTCGTGCCCTTGGAAGTACAAATTCCTTCCTTAAGAGTATCCTTGCAAAATGACATGACTCAAGAAAGCAATGTCAAATTGCGACTCCATGAGCTGGACAATCTCGATGAGAAACGGCTCGAAGCTCAACAAAGCATTGAACTTTACCAAGCACGTATGGCAGGATCTTTCGATAAAAAGGTCAGGCAACGCGCCTACAAAAAGAGTGACTTGGTTCTTGCGATAAAAAGACCAATGGTCTTCGCTCACAAGTCCAAAGGCAAATTTGAGCCAAAATGGGAGGGACCCTACGTCATCGACAAGGTTTTCTCTAATGGTACATACGCACTCCTAAACATGGAAGGTGACAGATGTATGCTGCCCATCAACGGCAAGTTCTTAAAGCGGTACTACCCTTGAAGACTTACCCAACTGGGTAAGAGCAATGCCTGTACGGCCAAAACCGATTTCCAGGTACACGCTCGCTAAACCCACCCTTTTTTTTAGAATTTTCATATCAAATGTTGAAATTTCTAGAAATCTAAAACAATGCTTACTTTCATCGTTTCATTGTTCAAAAAAAAAAATCCAAGTTTAGGAACCTTTCATTAACTTGACCAAAATTTTCAACCCTTGAACCCAAAATTCATGGTTTGAAACAAAATCCGGATTCAGGGATTTCCACCCTAGTCCACCCTGCCTTTTACCGCCAAAATGGTTTTAGGTCAAAACTTATGACCCTCGTGTCTTTAAACAAAAAAAATGGTTTTTCAAAAAAAAAAAACCGCGAGGAAGCGACCCTTAGTCGATACTCGCACAAATCGGAAGCAAACGAACCACGTTCGACACTTCCAAAATCGCAGGGAAGCGACATTTCGTCGGTACTTGCAAAATCCAAAACTGTGGAGATGCAACATTTCAGTTGATATCCACAACCCAAATTTCAAAGGTTCGAAAAGACCTAAAAAACTGTGGAGACGCAACATTTCAGTTGATATCCATAACCCAAAGGTTCGAGAAAACCACAAATTTCAAAAATCGTGGGGAAACGACATCAAGTCAGTACCCGCAAAACCCAAATTTTTGAAAAGCAAGGATGCGACATTCCATCGATACTTGCACCTAAATCCGCGAGGATGCGAAATTCCATCGATACTCGCAACCGAATGAGCAAGGATGCGACATTCCATCGATACTTGCAAGACTATTCAGCAGGGAGGCGACTTTTAGTCGATACTTGCATTTTTTGAAAACCAAACCGGCTATAAATGCCATCAAAACAGGCTATAAATGCCACAAAACGGCTATCAATGCCACCAAATTAAAACTGGCTATCAATGCCACAAACAAAAAAAAAACTTGGATTTCAAAAAAAAAAACGGCTATCAATGCCACCAAAACAAAACAGGCTATCAATGCCACCAAAAACCGGCTATAGATGCCACAAAACAAACCGGCTATCAATGCCACCAAAACAAATTCGGCTATCAATGCCACCAAAACTGGCTATAGATGCCACAAACAAAAAAAAAACTCGGCTATCAATGCCACAAGAAAAGCTGGCTCTCATGCCAAAATTGGCTTCCATGCCACGAACAAAAACCTGGCTTTCATGCCAAAACAATCACTTGACAAAAGATTTTCACAAAATGACAACCTTTTGATCAAATCCTATTTAGCAATTACTTTTATCACAAAAAGATTCAAGTGAGCGTAGGGATAACAAAAAAAAGAGCATCCCATTTAGCAATTACTTTTATCACAAAAAGATTCAAGTGAGCGTAGGGATAACAAAAAAAAAGAGTACCAAAAAAATACATGTGGTACCAAAAAAAAAAAAAAAGTGCTCACAAGCACTACAAAAAAAAAGTACCAAAAAAATACAAGTGGTACCAAAAAAAAAAGAAGAAGAAAAAAGGATAGTTTCTGTTATAAAAAATATACAGGAGCTCAATCAAAAATGGTCTCCAGCCAAGAGTTCAGCTCCTTAAGTAAGCTTTTGGCCTCATCCGTCAAGGATTCCAAAGCACGCTTCTTCAAGAACCTGCCATGAGATGCTGGGGTGGGCTGTAACCCTTCTTCTGCACTGGGAAGCTTCCTTCGAGCGGTTTTCCATTGTTTGTCCTCATCAGACTTCCTTTTGAGAACTCAAATGGCATCCGTAACTCGGTGAATCAGAGCAGTCTCCCTTTCACGAGCCTCTGTTATTTCAGTCCACTTGGCAGCGACTTGTGCCTGCAGATGCTCAAGACGTTTCCTGGCCTCATCGACCTCCCTATCAAGGATGTTAAGGTCATGTGTCAGCCTAATGATGGTTATCTCTTCTAAGTTCCTCTCTCGGACTGCCTGCTTCTTGCTTTCTGTAGCCTCATCCAGGTCAGATTGAGCCTTATCCGCAGGGTCCAAGAACATCTCCTTGAAGAACTGATCGTCAGGAAAACCCATGGTCTCAAACCACTTGTCACCCAGCTCAATGATCCTATTAACGATCGCCCTGGCATATGTGACATCTAGACCAGCTTCTTCAGCATCACCGAGAATCTCACGCACATGCTGGATCATGCTAAATCCGGCTTCCAAGTGCCCAGAAAAGAGAGTCTCAGTCTAAGAGCTCAGAACTCGCACCACCACCTTCTTCGCAAAAAGAAGAGATGGCCCAGCTGAAGATTCGCCCAACTCCGTTGGTCGGCTGCTCATGTCATCATCTGTTGAAAGAGTAACAAAAGAACTCTTTCCAGTTGAAGCTGCTCCTGCTCGGGAAGGAATCTCAGCGTGAGGAATCTCCTTAACATTGTCAGAACTGGTCCCAGGAGTCTCTACCTCTGGATTAACCTCTGGCATCCCTTGCTCTGGAAATGAAGGATCCTCCTCTGCCACTTCAAAACCTGCAAAGGAAACACAAAAAGGTATGAATATCACCCTGTTTGAAAATCATTATCAGAGTTATAACTACAAAATACCTTCTTCGACGACTGGCGGAACACTTTCTTCCTCCATGAACTCATCGGAAACATCATCAACATTTGCGTCCATCGATGGTTCAAAGTCATCAGAACCCTGTGGCAAGTCAGCTGACAAAAAAAATGTGTTAGCAAACCGAGTCACAAACTCAAAAAAAAAAAAAAAAAAAAAAGCAAAAGAAGTCGTACCAATTGGAGATTCTGGATTTACTCCAGAGTCCCTCGGTTCTTCTTCAGGTGCCTCAACAGGATCCATCACCACCTCATCGGTTGGGACCTCAGGCATCACCAAGTCTTCCTCTGCTAAAAAAAAAAAAAAAAAGAAGAAAAGCAGAAACAAGAAGCAAATCATAACATGGAAAAAATCCCATGAAAAGAAATGGAAAGAGAAAACGGAAGAATTATACCTTCACCGACGGTCTCTTCTTCTCGGCTTCTCTTCTCTGGAGGCTCGTCAGCATCCACTGGCACATCCTCATTGATAGTAAGAGGAACTTCCAAGTCAGGAGAGTCCTCATGCTGCCCCTTGCTGCGATGATGACTCCTCCCCCTCTTACTCCGGCGGGTTCGCTTCTTAGAAGAACCTACCCCGCTGTCAGAGTCATGTTTCCCACTTGACTCCTCACTGGATGGTCTGCTCTTGCCAGTAGACTCCACGGAAGCTTGCCTCTGTGCCGCTTGCATCCAAGCGCCAAGTTCGGCTTCCTCCTGTTCTAGCTGCTCCAAAGCCTCATCAGGTATCTCTCGAACAGCTTCAGAACCAATGACGCCCTGGTCACCGAGAAAGCCTATCTTGTGCTTCTCTCCAGAAAGGAAGGCCTAAACTTCCTCTCGCCGGACGCCATCCGACTTTCCAAGGCCCTTTCCAGATACCAGCTTCACATCAAGCTCCTTCTTGGAAAGCCCCCGATATGCCGAAAAGCTCTCCGCGAACCACTTCGCAAAACCGGCAGTCCGGGAAGTCAGCAACACAGGATAAGAAATCATGGCTGTAGTGTCTTCAGCACAATAGAAAGCCCATGCATTTCTCCCGTCCTGTAAGCCTCCAAAGCGCTTCACCATGCTTGAAGGCGCTCCAACAACGCCTTGAGAAAAGCCCAGCTGCAAAGCAAAGCGAGAAGGTACATACGGCTGGATGTCGACGAAAAGATGTCTGCGGTACACCATCGTGCCGACACGTATGCTGAAAAGCCACTCTCTCTCTGCATTTGTCAAGGAATAATGCCTTCCCGACCCCGCCCTGGTAGAGTCTCGGGAGGCACCAAAATCAAAAGCCTTCTTCCGCAACTCCGGAGAAAGCTTCACTGAAGACTGCCCCATCTCGACGTCCCTGAACCGTCGGATCCTCATGCGGGCAAACAAAAGTGATTCGGACACGGCTTTGCCCTTAGCCAGTCGAATCATCAGAGGATCATCATCCTGTGCAGCACCCAGCCGATGGAAGCCAGGACAGTGGTATACATACCACGAATAAAAGATATGGGCTGAAAATACCCTATTCATGGGAAGCCCAAGCCGAACCAGAAAAGCAGCAGCCTGCAGTTCGGTACACAGGTAGGAGTAAAGAGCTGGCACCAAAGCAAGCTGCTCTCCAAACGCCATCTGACAAGCCAGAAAAATACAATGCGGCCTGATGTGCGTTCCATCTCCTCCAGCAAAAACAGCCTCACCAAGCCAATAAGTGAGGTAAACAGCGAGATCTCTCCGCAGTGCAATGTCAGGACATATGGCGTTTGTACTTGCACAGAAATCTCTCAACTCTTCTTGCATGGCCAAGATCTTCTTTGAACTTGGATCCTGACCTCCGGCTTCCTGGGTCACGCTATCAGAAGACTCCCTACTATAAAAAAAGTTGGGGAATGAAGAGCTAAAACTCTTCCAACTGCTGGATCTAACTTTCAAACCCTCCTTCTCCTTCAAAAAATCATAGAAGGCGACGAGCTGAAAGTATAGAAGCCTGAACTCCTCAGACTGCCCCTCGAGGACGCTGTCAATCGGCATAAACTCCTCATAGAGTTTGCCGAGGATGGGCAATCCAGTAATGGCGCTCAGCTCCTTCAAAGAAAAACCAATCTCACCATTCGTCACAACAAAGGTATTGGTTTGTGGGAGGAATGACTCCAGCATAGCCATGAAGGCCTCGTCGGAAAAGATCACGGTCTCCCTAAAGGCGCGGACCGCATCAAAAATCCCGGCTTCCTTCACAACAGCGCCACCAATCAGCAGGACGCAATCAGTCCACGACTTCCACTCGGAGTCAGCATTGAAGCGGCCACGAAGTCGGAAAGGCTTGATCCAATTGCTGCCGTCACCACTGAAAATACCAAGGCCCACCGGTCTCAAATCGACCGACGGATAATCAGAGCCCTGGTAGCCGCTGGATGGCATCAAAAGGTCCATGTCAACAGGCGACCTCTCCGTATATCCAGGAGAACCGCCAACAAAAACCCCGGTCTTGATTACATTTGTCCTTCTCACCCAACTTGGAGGATCTTCCCTCTTAGGGCACGTGGGGGCAAGGCTCAGAATCGAGACGGTGCGATCAAACGTCGACCGGGTAGCAACAGTCTTCTTCTCACCATCTGCTATGAAAGAAAACTGAAAACATCTCCTCTGGTATGTCATGTCATCAGGGACTGCATCACCAAAGAAGAAGGTAGGCTTGGGCAAAACGCTCTGATCTTCCATCACCCATGGACGACTGCTTACCATGATCTTATAGAATTCCTCTCCCTTGAGAGCGATCAGTCGCTGCCTCATCTCATCTCTGTTGAGGGAGTCGCACTCTTCCAGATTTCTCTCAACATACTGGACCTTCTCAAAAGCCTGCTGAACGGCCGGATTAGAAGATCTAGAAGATCGACGAGGTACGCTTGTAGCAGGCTCTTTACCCTTGTTCGCTCTGGAGGAACCGCCTGAAAAGGATGGAAAAGAAAAAGATCAAACATCAAAATGACAGAATCTCGCTAAAAAAAAATCTGGCAAAATTTTGACATGATGACGGGGCAATTCCGAAGAAAAGGAACTATCCCAAAAGAAGTAAGAAAACTTGAAGATGGGCTCAACATCGCTGCGAGCTCCGAAACTCCAAACTTTCGAAACCTAAAAGTCTCCGCAAAATCAGGAACGGCTCAACATCACTGCGAGCTCCAAATTCCCAAAATTGCGAAAACTTTCAGGTATGCTATCACATCATGCTACAAATTTAATTTACAAATTAAAGGCATGCATGAACATCTAGGTTTGCCAAAAAAAGAGAGGGGCATTATCATGATGAGCAAAAAAAAAAAAAAAAAAGAAACTTTCTCAAAAAAAAAAAGAGAAAGAAAACAAAAAAAAAAAAGAAAAGAAACTTTCTCAAAAAAAAAAAAGAGAAAGAAAACAAAAAAAAAATAAAGGGGCTGGCCCACAGGCCACGTGGCCGTACGGCCAGATCCGTACGGATCTGTCCGTACGGCCCACAAAAAAAAACATGAAAAAAAAAAAAGAAAGCAAAAAAAAACCCGTGTGAAAAAAAAAGGGGGGCAAACACGTGGAAAAGAAAAAAAAAAGAGAAGAAAAGAAAAGAAAGAAACAAAAAAAAGAAAGAACTTTATTTTTCCTACAATAGAGTTTTCTTGAAAAAAAAAAGGGAGAACTTACTTGAAGCCATTGATGGAGAAGAAGAAGAAAAGTCTTGAAGATCTTGAAGAAGAAGAACTCTTGGTCTTGAAGCCCTCTTGAGATTACTGCAAAAGAAAGTAATAAGAGCAAGAGATCCAACCTTCTCCTTGCTTTTATAGAGGAGAGCAAACCAAAGAAGGAAAGAAGAAAGAGGTAAGTGTTACTAATTAGTAACCTTACCAAAAGAAAGAGATTAGAAAGATTCTTTCCCAAAAGAAAGATATCTTGAAGGATTTTCTCCCAAAAAGAAATCTATGATGGATTCTTTCCCAAAAGAAAGATATCTTGAGATATTCTATCCCAAAATAAAGGGATCATGAGAGATTCTCTCCAAGTAAAGATATTCTTAGATATTCTCTATCCAAATGAGATATTTTTGGATATTCTTTACAAAAATGACACCATATGAGATCTAAGCCATTTCAAAAGCTTAAGGTCCCATGGGTTAGCCCATATGAGCCAGGTTTGACCACCTAGGCACAAAAAAAAAAAAAAAAAAAAAAATTGAGCTTTTAGTCAAAGAGAAATCCCTCTTACCAAGAGCATACAAAAATGGTTCCATGCCTCTTTTGAGTTGATTGGACCATACAAAAGAAAATTCCAAGCCCCATGAGCTTCCAAAAATCAAACCATCCAGCCTCATCTACCAAATTGAGCCAAAATCTTGAAATTGACATTCCACAAAAATCAAACCAAATCCTGGTCCCCTAACTTGCCACATACAGCCTGTTAGGTCACAAGACCAAAAACAAAAACCAAAACCTGATCCCCTAACTTGCCACAAACAGCCTGTTAGGTCACAAGATCAAAACCAAAATTGATCCCCCAACATTCCACATATAGCTTGTTGGGTCACACGATCAAAACCAAACCCGACCCCCTAACCTGCCACATATAGCCTGTTAGGTCACAAGGTCAAAACCCAAATCCACATCCCTGATGTCATCTTCAAAACTTTGCCTCGAGATGGTACGTGATCCCTTTCACTACCATAAAATTCCCCTGGAAGCTCAAAAGGCTACAAATACCAAAAAGAAAGACTGCTCAAAGACTCTTGGTCAAGTCACAGGCTCTCCTTCAAAAATCTCTTCGAGGCACATCGACTACAAAAGTTAAGCAACTCGCCGCTGTACCTCGAGGGGGCATTTGTTGACACCAAAAATGTCACTTTGCCTCTTCAAGATCCAAAGAGCTACATGAAGTCGCAACCTGCCATAAATAGGCAATGCTGCTTCCAAAAATCAAATCTTGTCATAATCAAACAAAAACTGCAAGATTCTTCCAGACAGCCAAAAGAGGAGTACACAAGAAGTTTCGGGCCATTTCAAAATCATTTGGCCTAACTTCGCTTCTCCGACAGCTGAAAAGGAGCTCTCGGCGGCAAAGCTCTCCGGGACCATGGTTTTCAAGACAGAGCCTATGGATCATCTTAAAATGACTCCAATAGGTTCCCTGTCAAATTTCAAGTCAATCGGACACCGGTTGACCGCACATCAAACCGCGACATCTTCATCGCGACAAAAAGCAAGTCTACTGGTGATAGGACCCCAAACGGCTTCAAAACTCAAACAAAAGCCTATGGTTGGTCTTATTTATTGCTCAGCAGGCTTCACACCAAATTTCAGGTCATTCCGACATCGTTTGACCCAGTTTCAGCTTCTGACGGAAAATCGGCAGCTCTGCGCGACAAAGTCTTCAGCTTTCTCAGGAAATTGGAAACTTTGCAAAATAAAATGCAAGGATTCTCATCAGGTTTCCTACAAAGAAATCAGGCCAATAAATGGTCAAAATGTCAAGGAAAAGTACAGGAGAAAAAAGAATCGAAAAACAGCAAAAACGGGACACAAAAGGGGGAAAACCCCCCAGGGTCGTAGACCCCTGCGACCCTGGGCCAGGGTCGCCGGCGACCTTGGAACCCGGGGTCGCCGGGAAGGCCCCGGAAACCCCGGTTTTCGCCGTTTTTTCGCGATTCGAAGAGCCCAGCCTCTGGTACTTTCCAAAATTCATGCTTTTGAGACACCAAGTCCTCTGACATCCGTCCAAAACACGGGTCAATCATCAAGAGTATCGAAAACAATATTGATCGCCACCCGGTCAACCAAAAAAAAGTGTGCTTTCTACCCGACCGATCGAGAAATCGACAGGATAGATGGCACCGACCCGCTGTTGGCAACAAACACCTGAAATTATATGGTCATCTGATGTCGATCTACATGAAGATCCATCGATGATCATCGACAGAAGAATCCCAAAAGACGTGGCACGGCCCGCGACTCTTCAGCTGCTCGGCGACCACTTAATGCGATTAATTGACTAACTTTATTACAGTCATTAATCCATTTCTTTGGATGGCCCAATCAGAAGCAAGCATTCGGGAGTTACAAGTCAAGAGATTCATGGCATTTAACCCATGAAACTCCTCCCATCATGGCGATTAAAGGCGATTAAATGCCCTCAATCTCCTTCGGCCAATCAGAAGCCAAGAAAAAGGAGTTACAAAATAAACAATTCAATTTTGTAACTCCTCCCATTATGCGGCTTAATGACAATAAAAGCCCATAAACCCACCTAAAAGGCTACCTAAAAGCCTATAAATAGGAGAGCTCTCCAAGAAGAAAGAATAGTGACAGAGCATCAGAAAAAAAGCACAAACACACAGACAGAAGCACAAAAATCCAGAGAAAGGAAAAAGAGAGAAAACTCTGCGGAAGTTCTACACCGGCCACCGCAACAAGGTGACAAAAGTCCCTTGGGGGGTACCCCCCCCCCCCAAGGTCCTTGCCTTCTCCTCCTGCCTCCAATGGCTTAGATATGGCTTTTCAGCCCGGCTACTCGGCTTTTTATTGAACATAGGACCTCCTTTTGGTCTTTGTCCTCTAAAAACCCGAGGTTACAGCCAAGCCAAGCGAATCAACTGCATCCTCTGTTCTCATCTGCATGGATGATGGCGAAGCCCACATATGGCTTGCGACCGTCAATCTAAACGGGTCCCCCACAATCTCCTGAGAAGTTAGATCCTCCTTTTCTTGCTTTTCATTGTAGTTTGTATTTTTTCAAAAGAGACAAAAAATCACAACTCTTGTCTTTCATTATTGATAAGGATTGTAAATCGGCTATAAACGCCAAAATCGGCTATAAACGCCAAAAATCGTCTATAAACGCCAAAATCGGCTATAAATGCCAAAAAAAATCGCCTTTCACGGCAAACCAAGAAAAATGTCTCTTTTCTTAAATATATGTGCAATGGAAAACTTGAAAGAAGTTGATTTCCTTTTTACTTGCGAAGGTTGATCTCCGGATCACCACTTGCAATTCTAAGTAAAAATAGAAAATCTGGCACACCCACACAAAAAAAGAAATGTTGATGCACGCCCCTGCCCCCCGGTTATGAAAGGGTCGGAACCGACGGACTCCCACGTCCGCCGACCTCGATAGGAACCCGAGCATCGGGGCGCGGTCCATCAGTTTGTATTTTTTCAAAAGAGGCAAAAATCACAACTCTTGTCTTTCATTATTGATAAGGATTGTAAATCGGCTATAAAATCCAAAATGGGCTATAAATGCCAAAAAAAATCGCCTTTCACGGCAAATCAAGAAAATGCCTCTTTTCTTAAATATATGTGCAATGGAAAACTTGAAAGAAGTTGATTTCCTTTTTACTTGCGAAGGTTGATCTCTGGATCACCACTTGCAATTCCAAGTAAAATAGAAAATCTGGCACACCCACACAAAAAATGTTGATGCATGCCTCTGCCCCCCGGTTACGAAAGGGTCGGACCCAAACGGACTCCCACGTCCGCCGACCTCGGTAGAACCGAGCTGAAGCGCTGTTCCATCATAGACGATCATACAAGTATTGAAAATGCGATAATGAAGTCCTCTCTTCTCAGAGTAGGGAAAAAAATACAAGTGATTACCTGATGTCTCTCGACTTTTAATCCATTTATTTTATTTTCAAAAACCTAGATCTAATCATGTGAAATATTGTCTCCAATCAAAACACATAAAAGAACTGAAAATAGAAAATTAAATCACTTACATAAAGAACACGCATAATCATTCCAAGTAGTGTCTTTACTCTTTGATCTTTGAGTACAAAAAAAAATAGTACAAAAAAAATTAAGATTCTTCTCTCTTCATCATTCTCTCAACATGATCTCTCAACCTATGTCTAAAGAATAAGAAGGGAGAAGAAGAAGAAAGGGATTAGAGAGAAAGGGTGGATGGGAGTGAAGAGAGAGAACCTCCAAGGCTTTTACCATGGTTTAAAATCTCAGTCTCGGTCGCGGTATCGGCCGGGCTGAAAAACCGATATATATCGGATATCGCCACGGATATCAGTCCGTCGCGGTCGTCGCGGTGTGAATTTTTTTTAATCCAAAAAAATTTACAAAAATATCGAAAAAAATCCAGAATGTTAGAAAATATTGGAAAACAATATTTTTTTCCATTAGTAACAACAATAAATCAAAATCTCGGTCACCTTAAGTTATGAGTCATGTCTGTGTCGCTGATCCCTTTCTTCTCCATTATTTAATATAATGCAACCATTATTGATGCTCATGATCAATTTATTAGTGTAAAATATAAGAAAATAAAGATAACATATCAATCATCATTTAATACTAACTCAATCATCAAATAAGTTGTGAAATTCATGACCATGAAGATAACATATTAAAATCTAAAACATGATAGTAAGATAGATAAATCATAAAGCACTTGGACATCAAAAGGTTCATAGTGTACCTGAAATTAGAGGGGACTAGAGAGAGAGATTGATGAATATGAGTGTATGACATATTGATAGCCTAATTCCAAGTGAAGTGTCGCCCAGGCTCAATATGATCATCATCATCATCATTTCTTCAGTATTGGTTAAAAAGATATGCTCCATATTGTTGCGCACCACCATTATTCTTGATAAGTGATGAACTATATTGATCCCCTGTAGATTGTTCTTGGTAATTGTACAGAAATGACATGAAATAGCTATGAGGGGCATAGAAAGGTCATTGGGGATAATGTGGCGGTGGGGGAAGCCTCCCTTGCTCAATTAATATATGTTCGATACACACCATACAATGATCATGAATCATTAAAAGAACATATTTGTGATGAAATTTCAAAAGAATGATATATTATAATTCAAATATTAAAAAATTCAAAAATAAAAGAACTGAAAAAAAATTCAAAATCATGTGTATGAGTAGATTTAGCATGAAAATATGTAGATCTAACTTCTAAGTGAAGTACACAACACAAGTTACAAACCTCCATGATTTCTATGCTTCATAAAAAAATAAAAAAGAAAAAACACATAAATACATAATAAAATTTTTTAAGTTGATTTAATCTTACCTTGAATAATATTTTCTTGAAGAAAATATGCAAGAGGGATGTGTGATGGAGGTATGGCTACTACTTTAAAGAGTAAGGAGATGAGAGGAGAGGAGAAGAAGATGAAGATGGGGAAAAAGTTAAAAAAATTAAGATTTGGGGTGATTTTAAAGGATCTCGGCTGATATTTTGAAAATATCGGCCGAGATCCCGATAACTCCGAGATGATCATAATACTGGCCGAGAAATGCCGATATTTTGGGGATTTTTACCCCGGTATCGCCGATACCGATATCTCACCGAGATATCGTACCGGTATGGGCCAATACTGGTTCATATCGGCCGATATGAACCGGTATCGGCCACTATTTTAAACCATGGTTTTTACACAAAAGTCATCATATTCAATGAATTTTGACCAATTTTGGCCATTTTTCCAAAAATATCCCCAAATACATGTAATCATGAAATTAAGTGCAATTCTATGCAATTAAACCTAATTTAGTCCACAAATGCTCATGAAATGATGACCTAATAACATAATTTTGTGGAATTATCACACCCCTCAACCAGCTTTTTGGTAGTCCTTAGCAAAATAAGGGACAAGGAATAAAACTCACTAAACTAATCTTAAGGAAAATAAACTAATGCAGAAAATAGAAACGAAAAACACCACTTTCGCTGGCACTCTCGACTGCATTTAGCGTATGCAGTAAGCCCTTAAACCCCTAGGTTCCCCTAGTGGATGAGTTGTGCCTCGTGAGGATTTGCAGTGAATATACCCACAAAATTCTCTTTTTTATTATTTTTTTTATTTTTATTTTTTTTTCAAGTCAAAGTAGAAACCTAACAAAACCATGGGAACTTCTCCAAAAGAAAATTTACAAACACCAAATATTCTCGATTCTTGGAATTTTTCGAAGGCAAATCTTAAATTAGGTTCACAAATCTCATCTTTTGGTTAGAAATTCTCAAAATCATGCTGAATCGGTTGTGCATGGTGATAAGTGCGTATACGAAAAAACATAGGTATCAAAAGATCCACCAAAAATTTTCATGAAAATGATTTTTTATCCAAAATTCTGGGCCACCTAACCTTAGCAAAGAAAAAACAGCCTTCCTCTCCAGGCGACCATGACGGCTTTCGCACTACTGTTTTTTAAAAGGCCAATTTTTTTTAATCAAACACACACATGTGACTACGCAATGCCTAGGTCCCTTAAGCTTTCTAATTAACCCATGTAACGAGCGTTAGGCCAATGACTCCCAAACCATATGTCTTTAGGGCACCAGGTATGTAAATACCCCTAAGGGCTTACTGGCTTGGGTTAAAAAGGCTATGAACCCAAACTAGTCACACAACTTCTTATTATTTTCAAGACTTATAACTAAACACTTTTTTTTAGAGTCCCCAACTGTAAGCAGCCCTTTCCATGTGCCCGAATTAATTCAACGGTTTATGGCTGATCAAACCACCCATATGAACAAGGAACTTGTGAAACTAAGGGTTGGTTTTCCATCATATTTTCAATCCAATCGTCAAAGAAAACGGAAATCATAGCTTCACATTCAAAACCTTGAAAACGTATACAGACTGTGTAAAAGTGAGGGATCAAAATTCGGCACTTTTCCAAAAAAAACTCTTTCTTTAAACAAAATAGTGACCCATTTGTTCTCTTTTGCCCAAAGCATCGAAAATTATGAAATTCAATGTATCTTCAAAAATCCTTTTAAAATTCCCTTTTTTTTTTCAAAACCCTAAAAACAAACAAAATTAATTTTTTTAAATTAATCAAAAAGGGTGTAAAACTTTTATTTAAAGATGGACAAGTGTGCTTGTCCCTACCCCCCCAACCTAGCATGAACATCGTCCTCGATATGTAAATGAATGATATGCATTGAACATACGAAACAGGAGGAACATAAGCAATTGTTGGAAATAGGGTGGGCCTCTAGGATAGGTTTCATAAACTTTTGACCCACTTGACGCAGGGATCAACTATCCAGAAGGCTATAAAAACCCAATCCAAGATCCATGTCCTCAATCTCAGTCATCATGATCAGTAAATACAATCTATCTAGAAGATAGAAACAGCAACTAACAAGCATCCATAATAATCTACAACATGCAAGGAAGTGGATTATACCTTTGGAGCTCGGTTGTGCTCTAATGGAGGAGTTGCGTCTTTCTTTGATGATGAAACGCTTTCACTAATCAAATAGGGATCTCCAAGACCTCTTGATCTTCCACGCTATGACCCGTATCAGATTCTCCTTTTTCTCAAGAAGATGGTGGGATCTCCAAGAGAAAACTACTAGGAACTCTAGGGAGGAACTAGAAAGAAAACTAGAAGAGGGAAGAGGAGAAGAGCTCGTGCAACACTTGCACTTAGAGAGCCTTGGGCGTGAATCCCAATGGAAGAAGCAAGCATGGACGTCCAAGGCATCCTCTCCTCTTATTTATAGCTTTTGCAAGCCCAACTTACTAATTTCCATTAGAAGTCTTACTTCCAAAAATTAGTAACTATCTCTTCTTAATTAAAATAGAAGTCTTACTTCCATTAATTAATTAGTAACTTACCATATCACATTTAGAAGTCTCACTTCAAATATGATTAGTAACTTTCCAATTCCTTTCTAATTAAAATAGAAGTCTCACTTCTACTAAAATTAGTAAGTCTACTATTACTACTATTAGAAGTCTCACTTCAAATAGAAATAGTAACTTTCCTTTTAGAGTTCAACTAGAATTAGATACTTTCTAATAATTGGGCTAGCGTGGGGACCACTAGGGATTCCTTAGAAAGCTGGCTCCAACTGGGACACGCGACCCCACATCTCATGTGTAATCCGGGCCCACAGTTAATTGCAAATAACTCCACTATATAAATGCAATTGAACTCCAGTCTTAGGAATATTACATAGAAGACCCTAAACTTCCACATTACCACAAGTAGACCCCTCTATCAATATCCATGGATCAATTGGACCTGTCTTCCAAACTAGATCCATATCTTATTATCCTTGAGCCCCAATCAATTATAATGATCATAGGTACCTTTCCAATTAACTCTTAATCGGAATGGGTGCGCACTTACCAATGATAAATCCATTAATTGGCGCAAGGGGATATTAGAGATAGATTCCATCTTGACCATTGAATGTTCCCACAGCTCTACTACCATGTACCCAAATCACCGAGGTGTTGACCTACAGTTGGCCTCACTCATTGGTGACTCAAAGCAAATGAATAGATAGAAACTTGAGTTCATTAATGTCTCAGGATTGAGAGCCTATTGCTAGGGAATTATGAGAGCATACCTTAAAATAAAGACAGTGTTTATAAGGTGCTTCTCATGGTCCTTCAATACATCAAATGTACCAGCACTATGATCCAGAATCTTCCATTCTGATGATCGAGACAAATCACACTATCTCATAGTGATCAAAGTACTGCAACCTTGTCAGTATGAGATGTCCAGTCTCATAACTGGTTGTGATAATATTTAAGTATAAGATTTGCCACACATGTCTCCCGTATGTGGATCTCATCCATACACATGTGTTACATCTAATATACTTGTGGACCCCGGTTCATCTTATGAACCATAATGTCATTCGTATTGGTTATGTGCAAGTATATAATAAATCACCATTCATCTCATGAAAGGAAAGCATGAATAAATAAAGAATTTAATCAATTTATTATATCATCTACTGGATTGAGTCCATAAAACTAACAATCTCCCACTTGGGCTCAATGCCAGTTAGAGTTGCATCTCATGCACATCCTCTTTACATCTTGCTCAAAAGACTTTGGTATTCAAAGGCTTAGTAAATGGATCTACTAGATTGTCTGCAGAGGCTATCTTGGTGATCGTACATTGCCTCTCTGCACAATCTATCTGACCATGTATTACTTCCTCTGTATATGCTTTTGGCTCTTGGGTTATTTGGACTTAGCGACTGCCCTGCTGTTATCACAGTAAACTGTGATCGGCTGTCCTGCCAAAAATACCACTCCAAGTTCCATAAGGAATCTTTTGAGTCAATCTGCTACTTTAGCTACTTCTCAAGCTGCTACAACATAAGCACATACCCATAAATTGATTTCCTGGAATCCTGATCTGACTAGAAGTCAGTATCTATGTAACCAACTGGTAATCAACTCATCACTGCTATGACTCAACATGTGATCTCTAGTGCTTCTCAAGTATTCGAGAACACATCTTACAACAGTCAATGATAAAGACCTGGGCTAGACTGATATCTGCTGACTAGGCATACTGCGTGACAGATATCCGGTCTAGTACAAAGCATAGCTTACCGTACCAGAACCTTATCTATGAACACATCATTGGGATAAGCCTTATCATCCTATTTTTCCGGTCTCAATGGAAATTGATTCCTAGGATGTACCTGGCTTTTCCAAAGTCCTTTATTATCAAAAGTCTTAGCCAACCAAAACTTTTACTGTTGACGATATCCCTATGTCACTCCATGGGAGAAGGATATCGTCGACATATAATACCAGAAAAACTACCCTGCGTTCTTGACTTTTCATTTACACATGACTTATCCGGATTCTGACAAAAATCAAGTGACTTGATTTCCTTGTCAAAATGGATGTTCATGTTTCGGGATACCTGCTTTAATCCATAAATGAACTTATGCAGCCTGCAAAACTCTTTGCACTTGGTTATTAGCTATAAAACCATCTGGTTGCATCATATAGATGTCTTCCTCAAGATTGCCGTCGTGAGACGCTGTCTTGATATCCATTTGCCAAATCTCGTTACCGAGATGAACCGCAATAGATAAGAGTATCCAGATGGAACTCTTCCATCTCGCTCTCATTTTCTTTTGTAGACTCACTTGCACCCAATAGGTTTGCTATTGGCAGGCAAGCCCACAAGTATCCAGACCTGATTAGAGTACAAAGACTCCACCTCAGCTTTCATAGCATCTAACCAACGTCCCAAAACTATGTCATTAACTGCTTTATCATAGTTATAGGGATTTTGTTCCGGTTACACCGGGATTGCCTTGTAAGACTTTCCCAAAACCGAGAACTTGTCAAGGGTCCTGACAATACTCCCACTACGACAAGGCACTGGTGTAACTACTGGGTCAAGTATGGGCGGATTTTCTTAAAGTTTGGTTATTCTTGGATTTGGAATTGTTCTTTCTTGAATTTCTTCCAAGATAACCATTTCTAAAGATTTCCAGTTAATCTTATAATCTCCCTCCAGAAAACCGCATTGGTGCTGTGAAGCACTTTCTGCTCTCTGGGATTATAGAGCAACCAATCCTTTAGTTTCTTTTTCGGATAGAATATAAACATATAGACTTCCAACTTCGATTCCAACTAATCCGTCTTATCCTTCAGCACGTGTGCTGGACAACCCTGAAAAAGTCGTAGACTAGGCTTTCGCCTTGTCCATAACTCCCTGGGAGTCTCAAGTATAGACTTAGATGGAATGAGGTTTAGTATATATATTTCAGTTTCCATATCCCAAAATATAGGTAATCCGTAGAAATTCAATCATAGACTTGATCATATTTAAAAGAGTCTTGTTCCTTCTTTCTACTATTCCACTCTGTTGAGGCAAACCAGGAGCAGACTACTGGGATCAAATCCCATTTACTGATAAGTATCCCATAAAATTAGCGGAGAGATATTCGCCTCATCGATCTCATCGAAGAGTATTTATACTTTTACCTAATTGCTTTTCCGCTTCCGCTCGAAACTCTTTGAACTATTCAAAAATCTCAGACTTGTGGTGCATAAGGTATATGTATCCATATCTCGAGTAATCATCGGTGAAAGTGATAAAATACTCGTATCAATCTCTCGCTCTTTTATTATGGGTCCATACACATCAGTAAACACTAACTCCAATAAATCTTTGGCCCGACTGCCCTTAGATGAATAAGGGTCTTTTGGTCATTTTGCCTTCCAGACAGGATTTGCAGACAGGCATTGGTTATACCACTAATGATGGCAAGATACCATCTTTCACTAGCCTGTCAATCCTGTTTAGGTTTATATGACCTTGCCTCTTAGGTGCCAAAGTTTGTTGGATTAGATGAAGGTGACTACCTCTTTAATGATGGTCTATTATTAGCATCAGTGTCATGTATCTCATACATTATGGGAGTTAACAAATAAAAGCCATTGATTACGTTGTCAGAATATATAAGAGTACCGCTCCTCTTTAAGACGATTTAATTACCAAAAGTAACTGAATAACTCTTATTCATCATACTAGAAATTAAAATCCCGTCTTAAAACGGTACATGTAATGTATCTGACAAAATCAACTTAATATCTGAAAATAACTAAGTTACTACTCCTACTGACACTGCTTCTGCCTTGGCTTCCGATCCCAGGTTAATACTGATTTCCCCGTCATTAATCCTCCTGGTTACCTGTAACTCCTACAACATATTACTGATGTAATTAGTTGCACCAAAGTCTACAAACCAAGATTCTGAAGCACTAGTTAAAAACTATCTTCAGAAACAAATGACTCAATCATACCTGGGGTCTTTTCCTTTGACAGAAATCGTGGACAATTCCTCCTCCAATGTCCTGTCATACCACAGTGGAAACACTTTCCCTTTGCTCCCGTACCCTTGACCTTGGCCACACCACTAGTGGAACCATACTCCACCTTAGGACCTTTGATGACTGATCTCTTCTTGCTATCCCGGTCTTTGCCTTTCGGCTTAGACTTAGCAAATGACTTTTCTGTCATGAGGGCAGTTGGTCTTTTCTTCATGATTTCCTCAAACACTACCAGCTGGCGAGACAGCTCAGCTATGGTCATTTCCAATTTACTATAATTGATCTTGAAATGTTTGAATGAGTCTGGTAGTGATTGAATGATCATGTCGATCTGCGTTTCTGTATCAAACGTAGTCCCCAGTACATCTAACTCATTCAATGCCAACTTCATTTGTAACAAATGTTTTTGTACTGGGGTTCCCTCGGTCATCTTTGTCTCCATCAGCACTTTTATAGCAGCCTGCCTAGCAGGCCTAACCTGGTCTGCAAACATCTCCTTTAAGTTCGATATAATATCGTATGCTGACTTATAGGATTGATGTTGTTCTTGCAAAACAGTAGACATGGATGCCTGAATAAAACATCTGGCCATCTCATTGTTTTTGGTCCACTTGGTGTAAAAGTTTTTCACAATCTGTGGTGCATCAGGCTCAGGCTCAGGAAGGGGGGGGGGTATTAGAAGGACATATTTGCAACTTGAAGATGTCAAGATAATATCCAGGTTCCTTTTCCAGTCTACATAATTGGATCCCATCAACTTGTTCTGGTTGAGGATGGTCGCAAGTGGATTGAAAGTAATCGAATTCATGCTGTATAAATTAAAGCACATAACCATACATTCAATGAAAGAATATAAATGACATTAGGATTTAGTATTCTACCAAATTCATATGGGAATCCTCATAAGCATTGAATTTAGAATACATCGGAATCCCAATCCCTTAGGGCATGCCTCCTTGGGGAGTGCAAATGCCCCATAGATTGGTGCGGATCAAAGTCGTCAAAATTAAGATTAAGACTAACTATCCTTGATCCCCAATCATTCACTATCATCTAGGTATCTCATACCAAATAATGTATGACTCCCGATTATCTTTGGTTTCTAAAATACATGAGGCAAATCCTTGGGGATACTACATCATTATTT
Source organism: Litsea cubeba (assembly GCA_012931725.1). Taxonomy (NCBI): domain Eukaryota; kingdom Viridiplantae; phylum Streptophyta; class Magnoliopsida; order Laurales; family Lauraceae; genus Litsea; species Litsea cubeba. Next base: position 39,927,411 of record CM022952.1, read on the forward strand.
TAGTTAAGTGTGACCCACCAACTAATATTGCATGACAACCGCGATGGGCAGCTCCTCCTTGGGGAGTGAACCCCCACCACGTCTCATGAATACTATCCATAGGAGATCCATATCTAGTAACCAGATAAATAAAAGCCCTCCGTGGGGAACGGCCACTCTCTTGGTGGCGCGAGGCTAATACTTTCCTTACAATGGACCTATGGTGGAAAACCATGGGGATTAAATGCCCCGCTCCCACTTAATATTTTAGAATTGAGGATTTCCTTTTAAGGTATTAGGGCCAACATATATAAATATATGAATCATCAAATCATCTCATGATATGATCTAAGATTGGTTCCAAGTCAAGTTATTTTAAGGAAAGTCCAGTTTCTTAAATTAGTGTTGCCAATGTGTCCATCTCATGGGTCATCGACACTAATTAGAACTCTTTCCAAAAATTAATTTGATTTGACCAATATTAGTAACTTGCTATGTTTGGATCAGATTTGGAAACATTTTAAATAAAGCATTCAACTATAAATAGAAAACGCTAAAATTAGAAACTAGTCCTCTCCTCCACATGGCCCATGCGGAATAGACTTCTTGGACTTCTAGACTTTCCGAAATTTTGGAATTGCTCAAACTCTTCGGGAAACTCCAAAACACTTTTGGCAATCTTCAAACTCTTTAATTAGGAGTCCAACTTCACTTTCCTTCTTAGTCTCGGACATCGCCAGAATTTACAAATTAAGAAAATTACATAAATTCCTATGTCTCTATGATGAGACTTACATGATAATCTATTAATGGAAATAAAAAGGCACATAGGGAATTTCACCATGCCTTGCCCTGAACCGGGAAACCAAGGAAACCATGATGCCCTTTACAACTTGCCAATAATAAACATTCAACCATAAAAAGAAAGTAAAAGACTTGTGGGCCATATGGAGAGAACATGATAACCTGCATGTTAGTATCTCATACTAGCAAAGCAACTCACAAAGCCGGGTTACCAAACAATAACGGAAAGACAGGATGCCAAATATTGCCACTACTATGATTCATGCCCCCTACGCAGAGGGGGTCCGGGGGTGTCCCCCGGCGGGGTTCGAGCTGCCTGACCGGACTCAGTGTCTTCGGTCGACCGGCCAGAGGGCTCGGTCGACCTGCCTGACGGAAATCTGCAAGTTGGGTTTTTTGTATTTCGTGTCCAACCATCTCCAAAACTCTTCTGAAGATTCCCAATGGCTTCCTACCATCATTCCATCATTGTTAGACCCTTTTGTGACTATCCAAACATGGACTTACTAATTATCCAAGCAAAACCATTAAAACTGATCCGTACATAGCCCTTGATCTATCCTCTTCGCATCTCATGTAAAGATTAGATCAAGCTTACTGATCTAACATGATAAGAGATGAGGTAAGGCTCTGATACCAATTGTTGGAAATAGGGTGGGCCTCTAGGATAGGTTTCATAAACTTTTGACCCACTTGACGCAGGGATCAACTATCCAGAAGGCTATAAAAACCCAATCCAAGATCCATGTCCTCAATCTCAGTCATCATGATCAGTAAATACAATCTATCTAGAAGATAGAAACAGCAACTAACAAGCATCCATAATAATCTACAACATGCAAGGAAGTGGATTATACCTTTGGAGCTCGGTTGTGCTCTAATGGAGGAGTTGCGTCTTTCTTTGATGATGAAACGCTTTCACTAATCAAATAGGGATCTCCAAGACCTCTTGATCTTCCACGCTATGACCCGTATCAGATTCTCCTTTTTCTCAAGAAGATGGTGGGATCTCCAAGAGAAAACTACTAGGAACTCTAGGGAGGAACTAGAAAGAAAACTAGAAGAGGGAAGAGGAGAAGAGCTCGTGCAACACTTGCACTTAGAGAGCCTTGGGCGTGAATCCCAATGGAAGAAGCAAGCATGGACGTCCAAGGCATCCTCTCCTCTTATTTATAGCTTTTGCAAGCCCAACTTACTAATTTCCATTAGAAGTCTTACTTCCAAAAATTAGTAACTATCTCTTCTTAATTAAAATAGAAGTCTTACTTCCATTAATTAATTAGTAACTTACCATATCACATTTAGAAGTCTCACTTCAAATATGATTAGTAACTTTCCAATTCCTTTCTAATTAAAATAGAAGTCTCACTTCTACTAAAATTAGTAAGTCTACTATTACTACTATTAGAAGTCTCACTTCAAATAGAAATAGTAACTTTCCTTTTAGAGTTCAACTAGAATTAGATACTTTCTAATAATTGGGCTAGCGTGGGGACCACTAGGGATTCCTTAGAAAGCTGGCTCCAACTGGGACACGCGACCCCACATCTCATGTGTAATCCGGGCCCACAGTTAATTGCAAATAACTCCACTATATAAATGCAATTGAACTCCAGTCTTAGGAATATTACATAGAAGACCCTAAACTTCCACATTACCACAAGTAGACCCCTCTATCAATATCCATGGATCAATTGGACCTGTCTTCCAAACTAGATCCATATCTTATTATCCTTGAGCCCCAATCAATTATAATGATCATAGGTACCTTTCCAATTAACTCTTAATCGGAATGGGTGCGCACTTACCAATGATAAATCCATTAATTGGCGCAAGGGGATATTAGAGATAGATTCCATCTTGACCATTGAATGTTCCCACAGCTCTACTGCCATGTACCCAAATCACCGAGGTGTTGACCTACAGTTGGCCTCACTCATTGGTGACTCAAAGCAAATGAATAGATAGAAACTTGAGTTCATTAATGTCTCAGGATTGAGAGCCTATTGCTAGGGAATTATGAGAGCATACCTTAAAATAAAGACAGTGTTTATAAGGTGCTTCTCATGGTCCTTCAATACATCAAATGTACCAGCACTATGATCCAGAATCTTCCATTCTGATGATCGAGACAAATCACACTATCTCATAGTGATCAAAGTACTGCAACCTTGTCAGTATGAGATGTCCAGTCTCATAACTGGTTGTGATAATATTTAAGTATAAGATTTGCCACACATGTCTCCCGTATGTGGATCTCATCCATACACATGTGTTACATCTAATATACTTGTGGACCCCGGTTCATCTTATGAACCATAATGTCATTCGTATTGGTTATGTGCAAGTATATAATAAATCACCATTCATCTCATGAAAGGAAAGCATGAATAAATAAAGAATTTAATCAATTTATTATATCATCTACTGGATTGAGTCCATAAAACTAACAATCTCCCACTTGGGCTCAATGCCAGTTAGAGTTGCATCTCATGCACATCCTCTTTACATCTTGCTCAAAAGACTTTGGTATTCAAAGGCTTAGTAAATGGATCTACTAGATTGTCTGCAGAGGCTATCTTGGTGATCGTACATTGCCTCTCTGCACAATCTATCTGACCATGTATTACTTCCTCTGTATATGCTTTTGGCTCTTGGGTTATTTGGACTTAGCGACTGCCCTGCTGTTATCACAGTAAACTGTGATCGGCTGTCCTGCCAAAAATACCACTCCAAGTTCCATAAGGAATCTTTTGAGTCAATCTGCTACTTTAGCTACTTCTCAAGCTGCTACAACATAAGCACATACCCATAAATTGATTTCCTGGAATCCTGATCTGACTAGAAGTCAGTATCTATGTAACCAACTGGTAATCAACTCATCACTGCTATGACTCAACATGTGATCTCTAGTGCTTCTCAAGTATTCGAGAACACATCTCACAACAGTCAATGATAAAGACCTGGGCTAGACTGATATCTGCTGACTAGGCATACTGCGTGACAGATATCCGGTCTAGTACAAAGCATAGCTTACCGTACCAGAACCTTATCTATGTACACATCATTGGGATAAGCCTTATCATCCTATTTTTCCGGTCTCAATGGAAATTGATTCCTAGGACGTACCTGGCTTTTCCAAAGTCCTTTATTATCAAAAGTCTTAGCCAACCAAAACTTTTACTGTTGACGATATCCCTATGTCACTCCATGGGAGAAGGATATCGTCGACATATAATACCAGAAAAACTACCCTGCGTTCTTGACTTTTCATTTACACATGACTTATCCGGATTCTGACAAAAATCAAGTGACTTGATTTCCTTGTCAAAATGGATGTTCATGTTTCGGGATACCTGCTTTAATCCATAAATGAACTTATGCAGCCTGCAAAACTCTTTGCACTTGGTTATTAGCTATAAAACCATCTGGTTGCATCATATAGATGTCTTCCTCAAGATTGCCGTCGTGAGACGCTGTCTTGATATCCATTTGCCAAATCTCGTTACCGAGATGAACCGCAATAGATAAGAGTATCCAGATGGAACTCTTCCATCTCGCTCTCATTTTCTTTTGTAGACTCACTTGCACCCAATAGGTTTGCTATTGGCAGGCAAGCCCACAAGTATCCAGACCTGATTAGAGTACAAAGACTCCACCTCAGCTTTCATAGCATCTAACCAACGTCCCAAAACTATGTCATTAACTGCTTTATCATAGTTATAGGGATTTTGTTCCGGTTACACCGGGATTGCCTTGTAAGACTTTCCCAAAACCGAGAACTTGTCAAGGGTCCTGACAATACTCCCACTACGACAAGGCACTGGTGTAACTACTGGGTCAAGTATGGGCGGATTTTCTTAAAGTTTGGTTATTCTTGGATTTGGAATTGTTCTTTCTTGAATTTCTTCCAAGATAACCATTTCTAAAGATTTCCAGTTAATCTTATAATCTCCCTCCAGAAAACCGCATTGGTGCTGTGAAGCACTTTCTGCTCTCTGGGATTATAGAGCAACCAATCCTTTAGTTTCTTTTTCGGATAGAATATAAACATATATACTTCCAACTTCGATTCCAACTAATCCGTCTTATCCTTCAGCACGTGTGCTGGACAACCCTGAAAAAGTCGTAGACTAGGCTTTCGCCTTGTCCATAACTCCCTGGGAGTCTCAAGTATAGACTTAGATGGAATGAGGTTTAGTATATATATTTCAGTTTCCATATCCCAAAATATAGGTAATCCGTAGAAATTCAATCATAGACTTGATCATATTTAAAAGAGTCTTGTTCCTTCTTTCTACTATTCCACTCTGTTGAGGCAAACCAGGAGCAGACTACTGGGATCAAATCCCATTTACTGATAAGTATCCCATAAAATTAGCGGAGAGATATTCGCCTCATCGATCTCATCGAAGAGTATTTATACTTTTACCTAATTGCTTTTCCGCTTCCGCTCAAAACTCTTTGAACTATTCAAAAATCTCGGACTTGTGGTGCATAAGGTATATGTATCCATATCTCGAGTAATCATCGGTGAAAGTGATAAAATACTCGTATCAATCTCTCGCTCTTTTATTATGGGTCCATACACATCAGTAAACACTAACTCCAATAAATCTTTGGCCCGACTGCCCTTAGATGAATAAGGGTCTTTTGGTCATTTTGCCTTCCAGACAGGATTTGCAGACAGGCATTGGTTATACCACTAATGATGGCAAGATACCATCTTTCACTAGCCTGTCAATCCTGTTTAGGTTTATATGACCTTGCCTCTTAGGTGCCAAAGTTTGTTGGATTAGATGAAGGTGACTACCTCTTTAATGATGGTCTATTATTAGCATCAGTGTCATGTATCTCATACATTATGGGAGTTAACAAATAAAAGCCATTGATTACGTTGTCAGAATATATAAGAGTACCGCTCCTCTTTAAGACGATTTAATTACCAAAAGTAACTGAATAACTCTTATTCATCATACTAGAAATTAAAATCCCGTCTTAAAACGGTACATGTAATGTATCTGACAAAATCAACTTAATATCTGAAAATAACTAAGTTACTACTCCTACTGACACTGCTTCTGCCTTGGCTTCCGATCCCAGGTTAATACTGATTTCCCCGTCATTAATCCTCCTGGTTACCTGTAACTCCTACAACATATTACTGATGTAATTAGTTGCACCAAAGTCTACAAACCAAGATTCTGAAGCACTAGTTAAAAACTATCTTCAGAAACAAATGACTCAATCATACCTGGGGTCTTTTCCTTTGACAGAAATCGTGGACAATTCCTCCTCCAATGTCCTGTCATACCACAGTGGAAACACTTTCCCTTTGCTCCCGTACCCTTGACCTTGGCCACACCACTAGTGGAACCATACTCCACCTTAGGACCTTTGATGACTGATCTCTTCTTGCTATCCCGGTCTTTGCCTTTCGGCTTAGACTTAGCAAATGACTTTTCTGTCATGAGGGCAGTTGGTCTTTTCTTCATGATTTCCTCAAACACTACCAGCTGGCGAGACAGCTCAGCTATGGTCATTTCCAATTTACTATAATTGATCTTGAAATGTTTGAATGAGTCTGGTAGTGATTGAATGATCATGTCGATCTGCGTTTCTGTATCAAACGTAGTCCCCAGTACATCTAACTCATTCAATGCCAACTTCATTTGTAACAAATGTTTTTGTACTGGGGTTCCCTCGGTCATCTTTGTCTCCATCAGCACTTTTATAGCAGCCTGCCTAGCAGGCCTAACCTGGTCTGCAAACATCTCCTTTAAGTTCGATATAATATCGTATGCTGACTTATAGGATTGATGTTGTTCTTGCAAAACAGTAGACATGGATGCCTGAATAAAACATCTGGCCATCTCATTGTTTTTGGTCCACTTGGTGTAAAAGTTTTTCACAATCTGTGGTGCATCAGGCTCAGGCTCAGGAAGGGGGGGGGGGGGTATTAGAAGGACATATTTGCAACTTGAAGATGTCAAGATAATATCCAGGTTCCTTTTCCAGTCTACATAATTGGATCCCATCAACTTGTTCTGGTTGAGGATGGTCGCAAGTGGATTGAAAGTAATCGAATTCATGCTGTATAAATTAAAGCACATAACCATACATTCAATGAAAGAATATAAATGACATTAGGATTTAGTATTCTACCAAATTCATATGGGAATCCTCATAAGCATTGAATTTAGAATACATCGGAATCCCAATCCCTTAGGGCATGCCTCCTTGGGGAGTGCAAATGCCCCATAGATTGGTGCGGATCAAAGTCGTCAAAATTAAGATTAAGACTAACTATCCTTGATCCCCAATCATTCACTATCATCTAGGTATCTCATACCAAATAATGTATGACTCCCGATTATCTTTGGTTTCTAAAATACATGAGGCAAATCCTTGGGGATACTACATCATTATTTTAGTTAAGTGTGACCCACCAACTAATATTGCATGACAACCGCGATGGGCAGCTCCTCCTTGGGGAGTGAACCCCCACCACGTCTCATGAATACTATCCATAGGAGATCCATATCTAGTAACCAGATAAATAAAAGCCCTCCGTGGGGAACGGCCACTCTCTTGGTGGCGCGAGGCTAATACTTTCCTTACAATGGACCTATGGTGGAAAACCATGGGGATTAAATGCCCCGCTCCCACTTAATATTTTAGAATTGAGGATTTCCTTTTAAGGTATTAGGGCCCACATATATAAATATATGAATCATCAAATCATCTCATGATATGATCTAAGATTGGTTCCAAGTCAAGTTATTTTAAGGAAAGTCCAGTTTCTTAAATTAGTGTTGCCAATGTGTCCATCTCATGGGTCATCGACACTAATTAGAACTCTTTCCAAAAATTAATTTGATTTGACCAATATTAGTAACTTGCTATGTTTGGATCAGATTTGGAAACATTTTAAATAAAGCATTCAACTATAAATAGAAAATGCTAAAATTAGAAACTAGTCCTCTCCTCCACATGGCCCATGCGGAATAGACTTCTTGGACTTCTAGACTTTCCGAAATTTTGGAATTGCTCAAACTCTTCGGGAAACTCCAAAACACTTTTGGCAATCTTCAAACTCTTTAATTAGGAGTCCAACTTCACTTTCCTTCTTAGTCTCGGACATCGCCAGAATTTACAAATTAAGAAAATTACATAAATTCCTATGTCTCTATGATGAGACTTACATGATAATCTATTAATGGAAATAAAAAGGCACATAGGGAATTTCACCATGCCTTGCCCTGAACCGGGAAACCAAGGAAACCATGATGCCCTTTACAACTTGCCAATAATAAACATTCAACCATAAAAAGAAAGTAAAAGACTTGTGGGCCATATGGAGAGAACATGATAACCTGCATGTTAGTATCTCATACTAGCAAAGCAACTCACAAAGCCGGGTTACCAAACAATAACGGAAAGACAGGATGCCAAATATTGCCACTACTATGATTCATGCCCCCTACGCAGAGGGGGTCCGGGGGTGTCCCCCGGCGGGGTTCGAGCTGCCTGACCGGACTCAGTGTCTTCGGTCGACCGGCCAGAGGGCTCGGTCGACCTGCCTGACGGAAATCTGCAAGTTGGGTTTTTTGTATTTCGTGTCCAACCATCTCCAAAACTCTTCTGAAGATTCCCAATGGCTTCCTACCATCATTCCATCATTGTTAGACCCTTTTGTGACTATCCAAACATGGACTTACTAATTATCCAAGCAAAACCATTAAAACTGATCCGTACATAGCCCTTGATCTATCCTCTTCGCATCTCATGTAAAGATTAGATCAAGCTTACTGATCTAACATGATAAGAGATGAGGTAAGGCTCTGATACCAATTGTTGGAAATAGGGTGGGCCTCTAGGATAGGTTTCATAAACTTTTGACCCACTTGACGCAGGGATCAACTATCCAGAAGGCTATAAAAACCCAATCCAAGATCCATGTCCTCAATCTCAGTCATCATGATCAGTAAATACAATCTATCTAGAAGATAGAAACAGCAACTAACAAGCATCCATAATAATCTACAACATGCAAGGAAGTGGATTATACCTTTGGAGCTCGGTTGTGCTCTAATGGAGGAGTTGCGTCTTTCTTTGATGATGAAACGCTTTCACTAATCAAATAGGGATCTCCAAGACCTCTTGATCTTCCACGCTATGACCCGTATCAGATTCTCCTTTTTCTCAAGAAGATGGTGGGATCTCCAAGAGAAAACTACTAGGAACTCTAGGGAGGAACTAGAAAGAAAACTAGAAGAGGGAAGAGGAGAAGAGCTCGTGCAACACTTGCACTTAGAGAGCCTTGGGCGTGAATCCCAATGGAAGAAGCAAGCATGGACGTCCAAGGCATCCTCTCCTCTTATTTATAGCTTTTGCAAGCCCAACTTACTAATTTCCATTAGAAGTCTTACTTCCAAAAATTAGTAACTATCTCTTCTTAATTAAAATAGAAGTCTTACTTCCATTAATTAATTAGTAACTTACCATATCACATTTAGAAGTCTCACTTCAAATATGATTAGTAACTTTCCAATTCCTTTCTAATTAAAATAGAAGTCTCACTTCTACTAAAATTAGTAAGTCTACTATTACTACTATTAGAAGTCTCACTTCAAATAGAAATAGTAACTTTCCTTTTAGAGTTCAACTAGAATTAGATACTTTCTAATAATTGGGCTAGCGTGGGGACCACTAGGGATTCCTTAGAAAGCTGGCTCCAACTGGGACACGCGACCCCACATCTCATGTGTAATCCGGGCCCACAGTTAATTGCAAATAACTCCACTATATAAATGCAATTGAACTCCAGTCTTAGGAATATTACATAGAAGACCCTAAACTTCCACATTACCACAAGTAGACCCCTCTATCAATATCCATGGATCAATTGGACCTGTCTTCCAAACTAGATCCATATCTTATTATCCTTGAGCCCCAATCAATTATAATGATCATAGGTACCTTTCCAATTAACTCTTAATCGGAATGGGTGCGCACTTACCAATGATAAATCCATTAATTGGCGCAAGGGGATATTAGAGATAGATTCCATCTTGACCATTGAATGTTCCCACAGCTCTACTACCATGTACCCAAATCACCGAGGTGTTGACCTACAGTTGGCCTCACTCATTGGTGACTCAAAGCAAATGAATAGATAGAAACTTGAGTTCATTAATGTCTCAGGATTGAGAGCCTATTGCTAGGGAATTATGAGAGCATACCTTAAAATAAAGACAGTGTTTATAAGGTGCTTCTCATGGTCCTTCAATACATCAAATGTACCAGCACTATGATCCAGAATCTTCCATTCTGATGATCGAGACAAATCACACTATCTCATAGTGATCAAAGTACTGCAACCTTGTCAGTATGAGATGTCCAGTCTCATAACTGGTTGTGATAATATTTAAGTATAAGATTTGCCACACATGTCTCCCGTATGTGGATCTCATCCATACACATGTGTTACATCTAATATACTTGTGGACCCCGGTTCATCTTATGAACCATAATGTCATTCGTATTGGTTATGTGCAAGTATATAATAAATCACCATTCATCTCATGAAAGGAAAGCATGAATAAATAAAGAATTTAATCAATTTATTATATCATCTACTGGATTGAGTCCATAAAACTAACAAAAAGTGACGGAGGGTAAAGTTTAGGAAACACCTAGGATAATGCAGATCTCCCGTGAATCTGTCCAAAATGAGGCAAAATACACAAAAACAAAGCAGCAAGATCTATTTACATATGTAAACAAAGTTGAACGCTGTCAGATCCAATGCTCGTTAGTCTTGATAGTCAGGACTAGTCAGAGGTAAAATAGTGTCCTCTGAATCAAATGGCTCCAAGAATGGTTTTAGACGTTGCCCATTCACTTTGGAAACTGAACCATCCTTGGGATTCTCCAACTCAACCGCCCCAAGCGGAAAAACATGCTTGACAATAGAGGAGCCACTCCATCGAGATCTCAACTTCCCAGGAAAGAGATGCAAACGAGAATTGTAAAGGACTTTTTGTGAAGGGTGAAAAGTTTTTCTAAGAATGTTTTTATCATGGAAAACCTTGGTCCTTTCTTTGTAAATATGAGAACTTTGATAAGCCTCGTTGCTAATCTCTTCCAATTCATTCATCTGGAATTTTCTCTTAATTCCAGCTTTCTCCTTATCAAAGTTTAGTTCTTTTAGTGCCCAATATGCTTTATGTTTTAATTCCACCGGAAGGTGGCAAGCTTCCCCATAAATCAGTCGGTATGGAGACATTCCTATCAGAGTTTTAATGTAGTGCGGTTAGGCCATAATGCGTCGGTTAGTCAGAGTGACCAATCTTTGCGAGTAGGGTTTACTGTGGTCCAATATACGTTTGATTTCCTGATTTGAGACCTCAACTTGCCCACTAGTCCATGAGTGATAGGGCGTAGCCACTTTGTGTGTAATTCCGTATGTTTTAAACAAAACTTCGATTACACGATTACAGAAGTGGGTACCATCATCACAAATGATGGCTCGTGGGGTCCAGAATCGAGAAAGTATGTGCTCCTTTAGAATTCTCTTGATAGCATTAGCATCATTTGTCCGACATGGGATAGCTTCAATCCACTTGGACACATAATCAATAGCTACTAAAATGTAGAGATAACCAAAACTCGGGGGAAACAGTCCCATGAAATCTATTCCCCATACATCAAACAACTCAATGATCAAAGTTGGGTTTAGGGGCATCATGTTCCTTTTTGAGATGGAACCCAATTTTTGATAGTTTTCACAAGACTTGCAATATTCATGAACATCTCTAAAAAGGGTGGGCCAGTAAAAACCGCATTGCAGAATCTTAAAAGCAGTTTTTTTATAAGATAAATGGCCCCCACAGGCTTGTGAATGACAAAAGGAGATGACACTATTTTGCTCATCATCTGGCACACACCTCCTAATGATTTGGACTGGGCAGTATTTAAACAAAAATGGGTCGTCCCAGAAAAAGTGCTGGACCTTAGAAAAGAAAACTCAAAGAAAATTCTATGGTTGGCCTTATTTATTACTCAGGAGGCTTCACCTCAAATTTCAAGTCATTCCGACATCGTTTGACCTGGTTTCAGCTTCTGACGGAAAATCGGCAGCTCTACGCTACAAAGTCTTCAACTTTCCCGGAAAATTGGAAACTTTGCACTCCAAAATGCAAGGATTCTCGTCAAGTTTTCTACAAGGAAATCAGGCCAACAAATGTGCAAAAATGTCAAGAAAAATACAGAAGAAAAAAGAATTGGAAAAGACCTCAAAATGGCCGCGAAACGAGACGAAAAGGGGATAATTCCCCCCAGGGTCGCCAGCGACCATGGAGCTCCGGGTCTCCGGATTTCCCCCGGAGAGGCCCGTTTTCCATCTTTTTTTGCATTTCTAAGCGTCCAACTCCTGTGATTTTTCAAAATCCATACTTTTGAGGCACTAAATCCTTCGGCGTCCGTCAAAATCACGGGTCCGTCTTCAAGAGTATCAAAATCAATACTGATCGTCAACTGGTCAACCAAAAAGTGTGCTTTCTACCCAATCGATCAAGAAATCGACAGGACAAATGGCACCGACCCGCTGTTGGCTATCAATGCCTGAAGTTACATGGCCATCTGATGTCGATCTACATGAAGATCCAACAATGATCATCGTCAGAAGAATCCCAAAAAGACGCGGCACGGCCCGCAACTCTTCAACTGCTCGGCGACCACTTAATGCAATTAATTGACTAACTTTATTACAATCATTAATTCATTTCTTTGGACGGCCCAATCAGAAGCAGGCATCCAGGAGTTACAAGTCAATTGATTCATGGCATTTAACCTATGAAACTCCTCTCATCATGGTGATTAAAGGCGATTAAATGTCCTCAACCTCCATCGGCCAATCACTAGCCAAGGTCCAGGAGTTAAGAAATAAAGGAATTAAATCTTGTAACTCCTCCCATTATGTGGCTTTAAAGCCCATAAACTCTCCTAAATGGCTACCAAAGGCCTATAAATAGGAGAGCATTCCAAAGAATTCCAGATCGGGAAAAATCACCAAAGATCCAGAGAAAACCACTCCCAAACATAGATCCCAGATAAAAAAAAGCACAGAAAATCCAGAGAAAGAAAGAGAGAAAACTCTGCGAAGTTCTGCACTGACCACATCTACAAGGTGACAAAAGTCCCTTGGGGGGGCACCCCTCCCCCCAAGGTCCTTGCCTTATCCTTCTGCCTCCAATGGCTTAGACAAGGCTTTTCAGCCCGTCTACTTAGCTTTTTATTGGGCATATGACCTCCTCTTGGTCTTCGTCCTCTAAAAATCTAAGGTTATTGTTAGTTTTATGGACTCAATCCAGTAGATGATATAATAAATTGATTAATTTTTTTATTTATCAGTATATTCATGCTTTCCTTTCATGAGATGAATGGTGATTTATTATATACATGCACATAACCAATACGAATGACATGATGGTTCATGAGATGAACCGGAGTCCACAAGTATATTAGATGTAACACATGTGTATGGATGAGATCCACATACGGGAGACATGTGTGACAAATCTTATACTTAAAATATCTTCACAACCAATGATGAGACTGGACATCTCATACTGACAAGGTTGCAGTACTTTTATCACTATGAGATAGTGTGATTTGTCTCGATCATCAAAATGGAAGATTCTAGATCATAGTGCTGGTACATTGGATGTATTAAAGGACCATGAGAAGCACCTTATAAACACTGTCTTTATTTTAAGGTCTGCTCTCATAATTCCCTAGCAATAGGCTCTCAATCCTGAGACATTAATGAACTTAAGTTTCTATCTATTCATTTGCTTTGAGTCACCAATGAGTGAGGCCAACTGTAGGTCAACACCTCGGTGATTTGGGTACATGGTAGTAGAGCTGTGGGAACATTCAATAGTCAAGATGGAATCTATCTCTAATATCCCCTTGTGCCAATTAATGGATTTATCATTGGTAAGTGTGCACCCATTCCGATTAAAAGTTAATTGGAAAGGTACCTATGATCATTATAATTAATTGGGGCTCAAGGATAATAAGATATGGATCTAGTTTGGAAGACAGGTCCAATTGATCCATGGATATTGATAGAGGGGTCTACTTGTGGTAATGTGGAAGTTTAGGGTCTTCTATATAATATTCCTAAGACTGGAGTTCAATTGCATTTATATAGTGGAGTTACTCGCAATTAACTGTGGGCCCGGATTACACATGAGATGTGGGTTCGCGAGTCCCAGTTGCAGCCAGCTTTCTAAGGAATCCCTAGTGGTCCCCACGCTAGCCCAATTATTAGAAAGTATCTAATTCTAGTTGAACTCTAAAAGGAAAGTTACTATTTCTATTTGAAGTAAGACTTCTAATAGTGGTAATAGTAGACTTACTAATTTTAATAGAAGTGAGACTTCTATTTTAATTAGAAAGGAATTGGAAAGTTACTAATCATATTTGAAGTGAGACTTCTAATTATGATATGGTAAGTTACTAATTAATGGAAGTAAGACTTCTATTGTAATTAGTAAAGAGGAGGGAACTTGCAAAAGCTATAAATAGAGGAAAGGAGGCCTGGACGTCCATACATGCTCCATAGCATTAGGATTCACGCCCAAGGCCCCTTTGTGCAAGAGTTGCACAATTGGTATCAGAGCCTTACCTCATCTCTTATCATGTTAGATCAGTAAGCTTGATCTAATCTTTACATGAGATGCGAAGAGGATAGATCAAGGGCTATGTACGGATCAGTTTTAATGGTTTTGCTTGGATAATTAGTAAGTCCATGTTTGGATAGTCACAAAAGGGTCTAACAATGATGGAATGATGGTAGGAAGCCATTGGGAATCTTCAGAAGAGTTTTGGAGATGGTTGGACACGAAATACAAAAACCCAACTTGCAGATTTCCGTCAGGTAGGTCGACCGAGCCCTCTGGCAGGTCGACCGAAGACACTGAGGCCGGTCGACCGAACCCTCTAGTAGGTCGACCGAACAGACTGACATATGAGCCCTCTGGCAGCTCGACCCCCGCCGGGGGACACCCCCGGACCCCCTCTGCGTAGGGGGCATGAATCATAGTAGTGGCAATATTTGGCATCCTGTCTTTCCATTATTGTTTGGTAACCCGACTTTGTGAGTTGCTTTACTAGTATGAGATACTAACATGCAGGTTATCATGTCCTCTCCATATGGCCCACAAGTCTTTTACTTTCTTTTATGGTTGAATGTTTATTTTTGGCAAGTTGTAAAGGGCATCATGGTTTCCTTGTTTTCCCGGTTTAGGGCAAGGCATGGTGAAATTCCCTATGAGCCTTTTATTTCCATTAATAGATTATCATGTAAGTCTCATCGTAGAGACATAGGAATTTATGTAATTTTCTAAATTTGTAAATTCTGGCGATGTCCGAGACTAAGAAGGAAAGTGAAGTTGGACTCCTAATCAAAAGAGTTTGAAGATTGACAAAGGTGTTTTGGAGTTTCCCAAAGAGTTTGAGGAATTCCAAAATTTTGGAAAGTCTAGAAGTCCAAGAAGTCTATTCCGCATGGGCCATGTGGAGGAGAGGACTAGTTTCTAATTTTAGCATTTTCTATTTATAGTTGAATGCTTTATTTAGAATGTTTCCAAATCTGATCCAAACATAGCAAGTTACTAATATTGGTCAAATCAAATTAATTTTTGGAAAGAGTTCTAATTAGTGTTGATGTCCCATGAGATGGACACATTGGTAACACTAATTTAAGAAACTGGACTTTCCTTAAAATAACTTGACTTAGAACCAATCTTGGATCATATCATGAGATGATTTGATGATTCATATATTTATAAATGTGGGCCCTAATACCTTAAAAGGAAATCCTCAATTTTAAAATATTAGTGTATACTGCTCTACTACCACTTACCCAAATCACCGAGGTGTTGACCTACAGTTGGCCTCACTCATTGGTGACTCAAAACAAATGAATAGATAGAAACTTGAGTTCATTAATGTCTCAGGATTGAGAGCTTACTGCTAGAGAATTATGAGAGCAAACCTTAATATAAAGACAGTGTTTATAAGGTGCTTCTCATGGTCCTTCAATACATCCAATGTACCAGCACTATGATCCAGAATCTTCATTCTAATGATCGAGACAAATCACACTATCTCATAGTGATCAAAATGCTGCAACCTTGTCAGTATGAGATGTCCAGTCTCATCACTGGTTGTGAAGTTATTCAAGTATAAGATTTATTATACATGTCTCCCGTATGTGGAACTCATCCATACACATGTATTATATCTAGTATACTTATGGACTCCGGTTCATCTCATGAACCATTATGTCATTCACATTGGTTATGTGCAAGTATATAGTTAAACACCATTCATCTCATGCAATGGAAAGCATGAATATATTGATTAATAAAGAAATGAATCAATTTATTACATCATATGCTGGTATTGAGACCATAAAACTAACAATCTCCCACTTAGGCTCAATGCCAGTCTGGGTGGCATCTAATGCCCATCCCGTCTACATGCTGCTCAAAAACTTTGGTGGTCAAAGGCTTAGTAAAGGGATCTGCCAGATTGTCTGCAGAGGCTATCTTAGTGATAGCAATATCACCTCTCTGCACAATCTCTCTGACCAAGTGATACTTCCTCTGTACATGCTTTTGGCTCTTATGGCTCCTGGGTTCCTTGGACTGTGCGACTGCCCCGCTGCTGTCACAGTAAACTGTGAGCGGCTGTTGCGAAAAAGGTACCACTCCAAGTTCCAGAAGGAATCTTTTGAGCCATACTGCTTCTTTAGCTGCTTCACAAGCGGCTACATATTCAGCCTCCGAGGTGGAATCAGCGGTACATTCCTATTTAATACTCCTCCAGCTAATAGCTCCGCCACCAAGCATAAACACATATCCAGAAGTTGATTTCCTGGAATCCTTATCTGACATAAAGTCAGAATCCGTGTATCCGACTGGAATCAACTCATCACTACCATAAATCAACATGTAATCTCTAGTCCTTCTCAAGTATTTGAGAATACATTTTACAGCAGTCCAATGATCAGGCCCTGGGTTAGACTGATATCTGCTGACTAGGCCCACTGCATGACAGATATCCGGTCTAGTACATAGCATAGCATACATGAGGCTACCCACAGCCGAAGCATATGGTATTGCTCTCATTTGTTCCTTTTCCTCAGGTGTCTTGGGACACTGATCCTTGGAAAGATTCATTCCATGCCTGAAAGGTGTGATACCTTTCTTGGAATCTTGCATAGCAAACCGTACTAGTACCTTATCTATGTATGCAGCTTGGGATAAGCCTATCATCCTATTTTTCCGGTCTCGATGGAGTTTAATCCCTAGGATGTAGCTTGCTTCTCCCAAGTCCTTCATATCAAAAGTCTTAGCCAACCAAACTTTCACTGTTGACAACAGTCCTATGTCACTCCCTAGGAGTAGGATGTCATCGACATATAATACCAGAAAAACTACCCTGCCTCCTTCAGTTTTCATGTACACACATGACTCATCCGGATTTTGACAAAAACCAAATGACTTGATTGCCTTGTCAAAACGGATGTTCCAACTCCGGGATGCCTGCTTCAGTCCATAAATGGACTTCTGCAGCTTGTAAACTCTTTGCGCTTGGTTTTTAGCTACAAAACCGTCTGGTTGCATCATATAGATGTCTTCCTCAAGATGGCCGTTGAGAAACGCCGTCTTGACATCCATTTGCCAAATCTCGTAATCAAGATGAGCTGCAATGGATAAGAGTATCCGGATGGACTTGAGCATGGCCACCGGTGAGAAGGTTTCCTCATAATCGAAGCCTTCTTTCTGAGTATAACCTTTCGCAATAAGCCTGGCCTTAAAGGTCTCCACTCTTCCATCCGGTCCTCTCTTTCTCTTGTAGACCCACTTGCACCCAATAGGTTTAATATTGGCAGGCAAGTCCACAAGTGTCCAGACCTGATTAGAGTACATCGACTCCATCTCAGCTTTCATAGCTTCTTGCCAACGTCCCGAGTCTCTGTCGTTGATTGCTTCATCATAGTTACAGGGATCTTGTTCTTGCTCTTCCGGGATTGCCTCGTAAGACTCTCCCAAAAGCGAGAACCTTACAGGGGGTCTGATAATTCTCCCACTACGACGAGGCACTGGTGTAACAACTGGGTCAGGTGTGGGTGGATTCTCTTCAAGTTCGGTTAATTTTGGATTTGGAATTGATTGCTCTTGAATTTCTTCCAAGATAACCTTTTCTAAAGATTTTCGGTCATTCATATAATCTTCCTCCAGAAAAACTGCATTAGTGCTGACAAGCACCTTTTGCTCTCTGGGATTATAAAATAACCAACCTTTAGTTCCTTTGGGATATCCTATAAAAGTGCATACTTCCGACCTTGTTTCCAACTTATCCGTCTTAACCTTCAGCACGTGTGCCGGACAACCCCAAATGTGTAAATGTTGTAGACTAGGCTTTCGCCTAGACCACAACTCCCAGGGAGTCATAGGTACAGACTTAGATGGTATGAGGTTTAGTATGTACATTGCAGTGTCTAAGGCAAAACCCCAAAAGAATATAGGTAATCCTGAGAAACTCATCATAGACCTGATCATATCTAAAAGAGTTCTGTTCCTTCTTTCTGCTACTCCATTCTGTTGAGGCATACCAGGAGCAGACAACTAGGATAGAATCCCATTCTCTGATAAGTATCCCATAAAGTCAGCAGAAAGATATTCTCCTCCTCGATCTGATCGAAGAGTCTTGATACTTTTACCTAATTGCTTTTCCGCTTCCGCTCGAAACTCTTTGAACTTTTCAAAAGCCTCGGATTTGCGGTGCATGAGGTATATGTATCCATATCTTGAGTAATCATCGGTGAAAGTGATGAAGTACTCATATCCTCCTCTGGCTCTAACGTTTATGGGTCCACACACATCAGTATGCACTAATTCCAATAAATCTTTGGCCCTATTGCCTTTAGATGAAAAAGGTCTTTTGGTCATTTTGCCTTCCAAACAGGACTCGCATACAGGCATTGGTTCTACCACCAATGAAGGCAAGATACCATCTTTCACTAGCCTGTCAATCCTATTTAGGTTTATATGACCTAGCCTCAGGTGCCAAAGTTTTGTTGGATTAGATGAAGGTGATTTCCTCTTTAATGATGGTCTATTAATTGTTTCGGTATCATGTATCTCATACATTGTGGGAGTTAACAGATAAAGTCCATTGATTACCTTGCCAGAACAAATAAAAGTACCGTTCCTCTTTATGACAACTTCAGTACCAAAAGTAATAGAATAACTTTTATTCACCAAACTAGAAACTGAAATTAAATTCCGTCGTAAAGACGGTACATATAGAGTGTCTGACAAAACTAATTTATTATCTGAAAAACATAAAGTAATAACTCCTACTGAAACCGCTCCTGCCTTAGCATCAGATCCTAGGTTGACAATGATTTCCCCATCACTTAGCCTCCTGGTTTCCTTGAATCCCTGCAACGAGTTACATATGTGATTAGTTGCACCGGAGTCAACACACCAGGACTCTGAAGTACTAGTTGCAAAACTAACTTCAGAAACAAGTGACTCAATCATAACTAGGGTCTTCTTCTTAGACAGATAATCAGGACAATTCCTCTTCCAATGTCCTGTCATACCACAATGGAAACACTTTCCTTTTGTACCTGCGCCCTTAGCCTTTGCCACACCACCAGTAGCACCATTCTCTGCTTTAGGACCTTTGGGAACTGATTTCTTCTTGCCTTTCCACCCTTTGCCTTTTGGCTTGGACTTGGCATGTGACTTTTCTGTCATCAGGGTAGTTGGCTTTTTCATGATCCCTTCAGTTGCTACCAGCTGGCTAGACAGCTCAGCTAGAGTCAGATTCATTCTATTCATATTATAATTGACCTTAAAATTGTTGAATGAATCTGGTAGCGACTCAAGGATTATGTCAATTTGCGATTCTGCATCAATCGCGGCACCCAGTATATCCAACTCATTCAATGAGTCCATCATCTTAAGCATGTGGTCCTATACTGGTGTACCCTCAGCCATCTTGGTGCTTATAAGCACCCTCATAGCTGCCTGCCTAGAAGGCCTGCCCTGTTCCGCAAACATCTCCTTTAAGTTCGATATCATATCGTATGCAGTCTTAAAGGATTGATGTTGGTGTTGCAAAACACTAGACATGGATGCCTGAATATAACATCTGGCCATCTCATCGTCTTTGATCCACTTAGCATAAAGGTCTTTCTGTTCCTGTGATGCATCTGGCATAGGCTCATCAAGGGGGGTTGTGGTAAGGACATATTTGTATCCTGAAGCAGTCAAGACAATATCCAGATTTCTTTTCCAGTCCACGTAGTTGGATCCCACCAATTTGTTCTGGTTGAGGATGGTCGCAAGTGGATTGAAAATATTCGAATTCATGCTGTATAAATTAAAGCACATAACCATATATTCAATTAAAAGAATATGAATGACATTAAGTTTTAGTATTCTACCAAATTTATGTGGGAATCCTCATAACCACTAAATTTAGAATACATCGGAATCCCAATCTCCTAGGGCATGCCTCCTTGGGGAGTGCAAATGTCCTTGGATTGGTGCGGATCAAAGTTTGTCAAAATTAAAATTAAGACTAACTATTCATGATCCCCATCATTCATTATCAACTAGGTATCTCATACCAAATAATGTATGACTCCCGATTAGCTTTGGTTTCTAAAATACATGAGGCAAATCCTTGGGGATACTACATCATTATTTAGTTAAGTGTGACCCACCAACTAATATTGCATGACAACCGCAATGGGCAGCTCCTCCTTGGGGAGTGAACCCCCACCACGTCTCACCAGTACTATCCAAAGGAGATCCATATCTAGTAACCAGACAAATAGAAGCCCTCCGTGGGGAATGCCCTTGAGGAGGGAATTATGAGAGCAGACCTTAAAATAAAGACAGTGTTTATAAGGTGCTTCTCATGGTCCTTCAATACATCCAATGTACCAGCACTATGATCCAGAATCTTCCATTCTGATGATCGAGACAAATCACACTATCTCATAGTGATCAAAGTACTGCAACCTTATCAGTATGAGATGTCCAGTCTCATCACTGGTTGTGATAATATTTAAGTATAAGATTTGTCACACATGTCTCCCGTATGTGGATCTCATCCATACACATGTGTTACATCTAATATACTTGTGGACCCCGGTTCATCTCATGAACCATCATGTCATTCGTATTGGTCATGTGCAAGTATATAATAAATCACCATTCATCTCATGAAAAGTAAACATGAATATATGAATAAATAAAGAATTTAATCAATTTATTATATCATCCACTGGATTGAGTCCATAAAACTAACAGATCCCACCATCTTCTTGAGAAAAAGGAGAATCTGATACGGGTCATAGCGTGGAAGATCAAGAGGTCTTGGAGATTCCTATTTGATTAGTGAAAGCGTTTCATCATCAAAGAAAGACGCAACTTCTCCATTAGAACACAACCGAGCTCCAAAAGTATAATCTACTTCCTTGTATGTTGTAGATTTATTTGTAGCTTATATGTTACTGGTTCTATCTTCTAAATAGATTGTATTTACTGATCATGATGGCCGAGATTGAGGACTTGAATCTTGGATTGGGTTTTATAGCCTTCTGGATAGTTGATCCCTGCATCAAGTGGGTCAAAAGTTTTTCAAACCTATCCTAGAGGCCCACCCTATTTCCAATAGTTATGGCCAAGCCAAGCGAATCAAGAGCATCATTTGCTCTCATCTGCATGGATGATGGCGAAGTCCACACATGGCTTGCGACCGTCAATCTGAAGAGTCCCCCACAATCTCCTGAGAAGTTAGATCCTCCTTTTCTTTCTTTTCATTGTATTTTGTATTTTTCTAAAAGAGAAAAAAATCACAACTCTTGTCTTTCATTATTGATAAGAATTGTAAATCGACTATAAATGCCAAAATCTGCTATAAACGCCAAAATCGATAATAAACGCCAAAAATTGGCTATAAATGCTAAAAAACCATCTCTTACGGCAAATCAAGAAAATTTCTTTTTTCTTAAATATATTTGCAATGGAAAACTTGAAAGAAACTAATTTCCTTTTTACTTGAGAAGGTCGATCTCCGGATCACCATTTGCAATTCCAAGTAAAATAGAAAATCTAGCACACCCACACATAAAAAAATTTTGATGCACGCCTTTGCCCCCCGGGCGCGAAAGGGTCGGATCAAACGGACTCCCACGTCCGCCGACCTTGGTAGCACCGAGTAGAAGCGCGGTCCATCAACCTGGCACACCTGGTGGGACTCGTTCATTTGAAAACATGATGGTTGGTAATGAAGTATTTGCATACCATATTTTTGCTCTATGCTTATACTTCTTTTCTGGATTCCTTGGCTACTTTCTAGTTGGTGGCCTATGTTGGATTTCGCATAAAAAAAAATGAGATAAGATTCTTTTGGAAATTTCTAATTCTTTGAATTTATTTTCACTCTTTATCTTTTCAAATAAAAAATAAAAAATCAGATTTCTCAGTTTGGATTCAAAATTGAGAAACTTTGATCCTCTCCTATCGTTCATCGTGCTTGCAGAAATGTTGAGCCTGTTCGAGTTAGGATTTGGGCCATCGTTTCTCTTCGATGAGTTCATTAGAGATCTAAAAAAAAGAATTTAAAAAAAATCAAATTTCTTGATTTGGATTCAAAATTGAGAAACTTTGATCCTTTCCCTTTTGGGCGCTGGCACTTACGAAAATCGTTGAGCCCGCATTCGGATCAGGGATTGGGCCATCGTTTCTCTTCGATGAGTCTATTTAAAAAAAAAGACATAGCAGCCCACTAAGGTTCAACCAATTGCGTTCTTTAATCACGGTTGATTCAAGAAAAGCATTGTCAAGAGTGTGGAGACAGCTTGACTGTTCTAAGCAAGGGTCTTCCAAACGGGTTCATTAAGTAATCCTACCCTTACCTGGGGGCAATTCTATCAATTGAGATCTTATAAGACCGGGTTAGGGAGCCTATGTGTACTCTCTCATCTTTTAAATAAAAAAAAATCTTTAAAATGAAAAAAAAATTCAAAATAAAAATTTTAAAATAAAAATTAATTTCAAAGTAAAAAATTTTAAAATAGAAAAAAGAAATTTTAAAAAAATTATAAAAAACAATAAAAAAATCTTCAAGAAAAAAAAAACTTCCGTCATTTTGGGTTCAGATTTGAGAAATTTTGGTCTCCTCCCTTCTGAGCGCTGGCGCTCGTGGAAATCATTGAGCCCGTGTTCAGATTGGAATGCCTTTTGCTTTCTTTGATGAACCCGATCTTGGCCTTTCAAAAAAAATCTCGTCATTTTTTCTTTCAGATTTGAGAAGTTTTGGTCTCTTCCCTTCTGGGCACTGGCGCTCGCGGAAATTGTTGAGCCCGTGTTTTGATTGGAATGCCACTTGCTCTCTTTGATGAAACCAATCTTGACCTTTCAAAACAGAGAATGCCATCTCATAGATGCGATCTCCAAACATTTGTGCCTAACAATACTGGTACGCCCTTTCAAGGTCTACTGTAATCACGACCGGCACATTTGTAACTCCAACCTTATATTCTTCTTACTTCGAGCAAGCTCTGCTTCTCGATAAGTCGAATTTAGGTTCATAATTGCTTATAGCAGTCACTGGGACTCTCGTTCTAGGCTCACCAAGCTTGCGATCAGAACAATTGTACCATCTATGGCCTTTTGCCTTCTTCATGTCGCTTGGGTCATGTCCCTCGAGCGATTTGAAAAACAAAACCATGGAACTTCCCATTTATGATCATTATATTCTTGTGATTACTAATGGATGTGGTCTTGTTTCAAAAATTTTCAAAAAACTAACAATGGCAGCTTCCTTGACCATTACTTTTGATGAGAACAAGCACCAACTCATGCTTCAACAGAAGCAAACCACGGGCACCTACAAGCATCCTGTCAGTTGCCGAAGCGTCAACTCCCTGGCAACTCTCTGAACTCTGGGTCGACCTCGACTTCTTGGACTATTGTCTTTGGGACGCTGGGACCATTCCCACTTCCCAAAGAACAAACTGCTCCTTTTAAGAAGCAGAAGCTCGCCTCCCAACGTGTCACTACCATGACACCAAAGGTGAGCACCAAAAAGCTCGAAGCCCGTGGCACCCGCACGAAGCCTCGACCTGCAAACAACCAGGTATATCCCAAGACTTGGTCCCCAAGACCTTCACCAAAACAAAGAATGTCCCAAACATCCACCAAGCCAGCATACCTGGCCCCACTCAAGGAGAACCAGTTCTACCCTCTTGCCTACATAAAAGAGGAGAGACTCATCTCCAACCAGACTCCTCCCAAGTCAACCTAACATGAGCCGGCTTGTTCCGACAAGCCCAAAATCAAGTTATGCATCACAAGGCCTCTGCGAGCCACTACTAAGGCCTACAATCCTTCGGTTCGACCCTTCATATCTACAGGGGCCGAACTCAAAAAATTCAAAGCTTCACTGCAACAAGCGAAGGACCGGGTTCGCATCCTATCCTTACCCAGCTACAAAGAAGACAGGCTTGGCTGCTGCGCCCAAGGGAGCACATCCTTCATTATCAAAGCCCAGCCAGAGCTGACCGAAGCTCAAATTGCTCGTCATATACGCCGCCGCATGTCGTATCGACAAAAGAGACTAATGAAGCAAAGGACTCTGTTGACACCAAAAATGTCACTTTGCCTCTTCAAGATCCAGAAAACATCATGAAGTCGCAACCTGGCATAAATAGGCAATGCTACTTCTAAAAAATCAAATCTTGTCAGAATCAAACAAAAACTACAAGATCCTTCAAGACAGCCAAAAGAGGAGTACACGAGAAGTTTCGGGCTATTTCAAAATCATTTGGCCTAACTTCGCTTCTCCGGCAGCTGAAAAGGAGCTCCCGGTGGCGAAAGCATCGGAGACACCAAATCTTCGATCAGAGCCGATGGATGGTCTCAAAATACATCCAAAAGGCTCCACGTCAAGTTCCGAGTCAAACCGACAACGTTTGACCCTACATCAACAACCCTCCAACAGCTAAATCAAGCCTCTCGGCGGCGAGAACCTCCGAGGCCATCACTCATCAGATAGAGCACATGGACGGCTTCAAAATCATTACAAAGGGCTACACGTCAAATTTCAGGTCATTTTGACGACATTTGACCATACTTTGACGCTCGGAAGCCAAATCAGGCCTCTCGGTGGTGAAGCTCCCTGAGACCATGGTTTCTAAGACAGAGCCTATGGATCATCTTAAAATGACTCCAATAGGTTCCCTGTCAAATTTCAAGTCAATCGGACATCAGTTGACCGCACATCAAGCCGCGACGTCTTCATCGCGACAAAAACAAGTCTACTAGTGATAGGACCCCAAACCGCTTCAAAACTCAAGCAAAAGCCTATGGTTGGTCTTATTTATTTCTCAGGAGACTTCACCTCAAATTTTATGTCATTCCGACATCGTTTGACCCAGTTTCAGCTTCCGACGGAAAATCGGCAGCTCTGCGCGACAAAGTCTTCGGCTTTCTCAGAAAATTGGAAACTTTGCAAAATAAAATGCAAGGACTCTCATCAGGTTTTCTACAGGGAAATCAGGCCAATAAATGATCAAAAATGTCAAGGAAAAATACAGAATAAAAAGGAATTGAAAAACAGCAAAAACGGACACAAAACGGGACAAAAAGGGGGAAAAACCCTCCAGGTTCGCCTGCGACCCTGGAACCCGGGATCGCCGGGTGGGCCCCAGAAACCCCGTTTTTCGTCGTTTCTTCGCGATTCGAAGCGTCCGACTCCTCTGATTTTCCAGAATTCATACTTTTGAAACACCAAATCCTTTGATATCCGTCAAAATCACGGGTCAATCATCAAGAGTATCGAAATCCACATTGATCGCCAACCGGTCAACCAAAAAGTGTGCTTTCTACCCGACCGATCGAGAAATCGACAGGACAGATGGCACCGACCCGCTGTTGGCAACCAATACCTGAAGTTACATGGTCATCTGATGCCGATCTACATGAAGATCCATCATTGATCATCGCCAGAAGAATCCCAAAAGACACGGCATGGCCTGCGACTCTTCAACTGCTCGGCGACCACTTAATGCGATTAATTGACTAGCTTTATTACAGTCATTAATCCATTTCTTTGGACGGCCCAATCAGAAGCAAGCATTCGGGATTTACAAGTCAAGAGATTCATGGCATTTAACCCATGAAACTCCTCCCATCATGGCGATTAAAGGCGATTAAAAGCCCTCAATCTCCTCCGGCCAATCAAAAGCCAAGAAAAAGGAGTTACAAAATAAAGAATTCAATCTTGTAGCTACTCCCTTTATGTAGCTTTATGACAATTAAGGCTCATAAATCCTCCTAAATGGCTACCTAAAAGCCTATAAATAGGAGAGCATTCCAAAGAATTCCAGATCGGAAAAACCACAGACAGAGATAGGAAAAACCACATACAGAGATCGGAAAAACCACGGACAGAGATCGGAAAAACAAGACAGATCCCAGATCAGAAAAAAGCATAGAATTTCAGAGAAAGAAAGAGAGAAAACTCTGCGGAAGTTCTACACAGACCACTACTACAAGGTGACAAAAGTCCCTTGGGGGGTACCCCCCCTAAGGTCCTTGCCTTCTCCTTCTGCCTCCAATGGCTTAGACGTGGCTTTTCAACCCGTCTACTTGGCTTTTTATTGGACATAGGACCTCTTCTTGGTCTTTGTCCTCTGAAAACCTGAGGTTATAGCCAAGCCAAGCGAATTAATAGCATCCTCTGTTCTCATCTGCATGGATGATGGCGAAGTCCACATATGGCTTGCGACCGTCAATCTGAACGGGTCCCCCACAATCTCCTGAGAAGTTAGATCCTCCTTTTCTTGCTTTTCATTGTAGTTTGTATTTTTTTCAAAAGAGACAAAAATCACAACTCTTGTCATTCATTATTGATAAGGATTGTAAATCGGCTATAAATGCCAAAATCGGCTATAAATGCTAAAAAAATCGCCTTTCACGGCAAATCAAGAAAACGTCTCTTTTCTTAAATATATGTGCACTGGAAAACTTGAAAGAAGTTGATTTCCTTTTTACTTGCGAAGGTTGATCTCCAGATCACCACTTGCAATTCCAACTAAAATAGAAAATCTGGCACACCCACACAAAAGAAATGTTGATGCACGCCTCTGCCCCCCTCCGGTTACGAAAGGGTCGGACCCAAACAGACTTCCACATCCACCGACCTCGGTAGAACCGAGCGAGCAGAATGCGCTGGTCCATCAAGCTGGCACACCTGGTGGGACCCGTTCATTTGAGAACACGATGTTAGAAATGAAATATTTGCATATCATATCTATTGCTCTATGCTTATCCTTCTTTTCTTGATTCCTTGGCTACTTTCTAATTGGTGGCCTATGTTGGATTCCGCATCTAAAAAAATGAGATGAGATTTTTTTTTGGAAATTTCTAATTCTTTGAATTTATTTCCACTCTTTCTCTTTTCAACAAAAAAAAAATCGGATTTTTGGATTCAAAATTGAGAAACCTTGATCCTTTCCTATCGTTCATCGTGCTTGCAAAAATGTTGAGCCTGTTCGACTAAGGTTTTGGGCCATCGTTTCTCTTCGATGAGTTCATTAAAGATCTAGAAAAAAAAAACAAAAAATCAGATTTTTCATTTTGGATTCAAAATTGAGAAACCTTGATCCTTTCCTATCGTTCATCGTGCTTGCAGAAATGTTGAGCCTGTTCGACTAAGGTTTTAGGCCATCGTTTCTCTTCGATGAGTTCATTAAAGATCTAGAAAATATATATATATATATAAACAAAAAAAAAAGACATAGAACACTAAGGTTAAACCAACTGCGTTCTTTGATCATAGTTGATTCAAGAAAAGCCTTCTCCAGAGTGTGGAGACAGCTTGACTGTTCTAGGCAAGGGTCCTCCAAACGGGTTCATTAAGTAATCCTACCCTTACTTGGGGTAATTCTATCAATCGAGATTTCATAAGACCGGGTTAGGAGGCCTATGTGTACTCTCTCATCTTTTAAATAAAATAAAATTTTCAAAATAAAAATTTTTAAAATAAAAAATAAAAAAAATTCAAAAAAAAATCTTAAAAACATAAAAAAAATAATAATAAAAGATTTTTCAAAAAAAAATCTTTAAAAAAAGGATTTTTTCAAAAAAAATCTTCAAAAAAAAAAACTTCCGTCATTTTGGGTTTAGATTGGAGAAATCTTGGTCTTCTCCTTTCTGAGCACTGGCGCTCGCGGAAATCGCTGAGCCCGTGTTCAGATTGGAGAGCCTTTTGCTCTATTTGATGAACCCGATATTGGCCTTTCAAAAAAAAACTCGTCATTTTTGGATTCAAATCCGAGAAATTATGGTTCATTTCGTTCTGAATATTGGCGCTCGCGGAAATCGCTAAGACCGTATTTGGATCGGAATACCATCTGCTCTCTTTGATGAATCCAATCTTGACCTTTCAAAACAGAGAATCTCATCTCATGGATGCGGTCTCCAAACATTTGTGTCTAGCGGTACTAGTACGCCCTTTCAGGGTCTACTGTATTCGCGACCGGCACATTTGTAACTCCAACTTTATATTCTTCTTACCTCGAGCAAGCTCTGCTTCTCGATAAGTCGAATTTAAGTTCACAATTGCATCTAGCAGTCACTGGGACGCTCATTCTGGGCTTACCACACCTGCTATCAAAACAATTGTACCATCTATGGCCTTTTTGCCTTCTTCATATTGCTTGGGTCATCTCCCTCGAGCGATTTGAAAAGACAAAACTATAGAACTTTCCATTTATGATCATTATATTCTTGTGATTACTAATGGATGTGGTCTTGTTTCAGAAACTTTTCGAAAACTAACAATGGCAGCTTCACTAACCATTACCTGCGACGAGAACAAGCACCAACTCATGCTTCAACAGAAGCACACGACGCGCACCTACAAGCGCCCCATCAGCTGCCGAAGTGTGAACTCCCTCGGCAACTCTCTGAGCTCCGGGTCGACCACGACTCCCCGGACTATTGTCTTTGGGATGCTGGGACCATTCCCACTTCCCGAAGAACAAAGTGCTCCCTCCAAGAAGTAGAAACTCGCCTATCAACGTGTCACTACCGTGACACCAAAGGCAAGCACCAAAAGGCCTGAAGCCCGTGGCAGCCCCACGAAGCCTCGACCAGCAAACGACCAGGTCTATCCCAAGACTTGGTCCCCAAGACCTTCACCAAAACAAAGAAGGTCCCAAACATCCACGAAGCCAGCATTCCTGGCCCCACTCAAGGAGAACCAGTTCTACCCTCTTGCTTACATGAAAGAGGAGAGACCCATCTCCAATCTGACTCTCAAGTCAACCCAGCATGAGCCGGCTTATTCCTACAAGCCCAAAATCAAGTCATGCATCACAAGGCCTCTGCAAGCACCTGCTAAGGCCTACAAACCTGCAGTTCAACCATTCATCTCTACAGGGGCCGAACTCCAAAAATTCAAAGCTTCGCTGAAACAGGCGAAGGACCGGGTTCGCATCCTATCCTTGCCCAGCTACAAAGAAGACAGGCTCGGCTGCTGCGCCCAAGGGAGCACATCCTTCATCGTCAAAGCCCAGCCAGAGCTGACCGAAGCTCAAATTGCTCGTCGTATACGCCGCCGCACGTCGTATCGGCAAAAGAGACTAGAGAAGCAAAGGACCCAGCCTTCTACACTTCAAGTCTCTCCCAAATGGGTCGAAAAAGAAAGACCCAACCAAGTTGCTGCCGTCCATATGGTTGGAAAAACCAGAAGGCGCCAAAACTCAGCAACAAAAATCCATGTCTGACATCCGATGACCCGCAGCGTCTCTAGGATAAGAAGACATTCAGAAGAATCCCCTGCTCCTTCAAGCAAAGGACGGCAGAGTGATCCTTCCTCAAGCTCTTCTTCAAAAAGAATGAGCCCCAGCTCAGTCACCAGGACAGTTTCCTCATTCGAATCCCGAAGGATGAACGTCATGGCTATAAATTCTGAGCCACCACCCCGCAATCCACCTCAATACGATGCGATCACCCGCATCCAGCAGTTGGAACAAGGCCAGCAAAGGATTGAAACTCTGATGGAAAACCTTCTCCTCGCCTTCCAAAATCAGGCGAACAATGAACCTCCTCCGAATCATCAAGACGATGAGGTAAATGGAGAAGAAAATGAGTCACGCGCCCTTCCCAAAAAGGACGTAGACAGTATCCTCACCAAAGCAAAAGAAGAGGATATACTCAAGGAGCATGGGATCAAGCCACCATATCCCTTATGGATGGACTTGGTCCCGTTCCCCACAAAATTCAAGCATCCTAGTCTCCAAACATATACGGGGAAAGGATCAGCCAAACAGCACGTCATCCACTTCAAGATCATGACGGGAGCTATCGTGGATCAAGATGCACTCAAGATCCGCCTATTTGCAAGTACCCTAAAAGGTACGGCCTTCGATTGGTACTCCACTCTGTCGGAGGACTCCATCCAAAACTGGATCATGCTAGAGACACGCTTCCTGACTCACTTCAAAGGTGAGGATCATCCCGTTACTATGGCTCAGCTGTGCAGCCTAAAACAGGGGGAGAATGAGTCAACATATGACTTCATTCATAAGTGGAAAGCAATGGCATACAAATGCTCTGATGTATTGCCACAAGCGTCGCTAGTCGACATCTGCCGAAACAACATGAGAGCTAGAATCCGCTCCATGATCATCAGCAACAAATCAAAGAACCTGGGAGAACTAGAAGCTTCCATGGAAGCTGAAATGGTGATTAAAGACCTCAACAGTCAAAAATCATCAAGAAAAGAGCCAACCGCCATTGCAACCTCTAAACCAAAGAAGAAAGAGGTCCTCAATGTGCAGACCAAGTCAGGCTCTCAGCCACCAAAGAAAGCTGAAAACAAAGCTGCTGGTAAGAGACCTGAACTCTCAGATGCCTTCAAAGAACGAGTAGAGAAGAAATACCCGTTTGATGAAGATGCTGATGAAATCTTCGGGGCTCTTGTGGCAAACGGCAAGCTCACCTTGCCTGAACCAAAAAGACCGGGTGATGTTGGCAAAACCAACGATCCTCGGTACTGTCCATCCCACCAGATGATCTCGCATCCTCTCAATCAATGCTTCGTTGTGAGGGAGAAAATAAACAAGATGTGGAAAAACGGAGTCATCGCCTTTGATAAAAACTATGGGTCTGCCTCCGTCAACATGGTGACATGTGGACAAACATCAAAATCACCGAAGAAGAAGATCACCACTTCCTTCAAGGTGATAAACTCAATCCAAGTGTCCGAGGAACTAGTTCCTTACCCGACACCAGACGGACAACCCATATGGGTACATCCCGATCTCCTGGAAGATGAAAATTGGGAGGTCGTGAAAACAAAGCCTATAGCTTAACAGCGAAGGCGGGCTAGGAAATATCTCCTCAAACTCAAAAGGTAAGAGAAGACCCAGCCAAAACAAGAAGTCAAAGAAAAGGCAGAGGCTTCCTCTACCGCTTCACTGGAGGCAACAAAAACATCCCTTCCAGAGACTTCAAAGGGGGTAAGAAAATTCACTCTTAGTGATTTCATGCCACCTCAATTCAAAGAAGCCACGCAGGAGGCATCATACTCTTGCAATTCAGTAGTTGGATTCTCCATTGATGGATACGAGTCCAGCGACACCGATGATGGATTCGAATCCAACTACACAGACGAGTGGGAGGAGTCCCTTGAAACAGGAGATTATCTCTCTGATGAAGAATGGGTTCCTGAGAATCATCTTGTGCCAGTAATCTGGTATAATCCCCTACAGCCACAAGGATCCTGATCTGATGATGAAGAAGACCAAGAGGTTGTACAAGAAAATGTTGTTGAAACAGCACCCCTCATTACTCCAGTGGAAATCAACAATGTTGAGCCACAAAGAGTTGATGAAGAAGAAGATTTGGCTCGCATGCCTGATCTTGAAGAATATGCAAGGATCTTGCGGCGTCTCGCTCTAGAACAAGAGCAAGACCGCGTCAAAGAGCCTCCTCACAATCCAGAGCCTGAAGTCCCTGAAGACCATCAGGTACATCCTCCCTTAACTCCTGAAAATGGAGAAAATTGCTGGATAGACTATCCTCTTACATCCGAGGATGAGTCTGACTCCGATCAGGCAACGTCTCCTGTAATGTGATAATTCGGGATTATAGCTCTTCCGAAGCATCGTCTGATGAGAGCACTTACACTCCGGCGATGCCTAGCAATATATCTTCTGGAGCCACCTCATCTCACGTGACTTTCACTGAGATGACACCCTCTCAGGTTTCTTCTCCTGAGACTGTGACTTCAAAGTTCACACCCTTCCTGACGGAAGAATTCCCAGCTATTGATGCTTGGGATGATGAATTGGTCAACGAAGAAGAAAGGTTGCTGGATGCTGTTCAGGACTTGTTCCCGGAAAATGCTCCATGCAACACAATCACTGAGGATGGCAACTCTGCTGCTGATACATCCTCAGCAAATGAAAAATGACAGCCTCTTGATCCTGAAGACAATCTTCCAAACGAAGACCCTTCTCAAGAAGCTCTCGAAGTTGGTAGAGGCACCCGCTCTGGCCGGGACTACCACAAAAATTACAACCAACCTTCCTTTACACATGTAAATCCTTCGGGAAAAGATGTTGTAAGCGCCCCTAGTGGCAACAATGATGAACATGCAGGCCCTAAGGAGGCTTTCAAGTATGACTTGATTGAACACTTCAAGCACATACCTGCACGTCTGCACATCCTAGATTTGTTGCGAATGTCTCCGCACACTCGTGATAATATCATTTCAAAATTACAAAAGCTGAATGAGGATGTCGACAAACATGCCCCGTAAGTCCTCCAAATTGAAATGGATTACCGGGTCAAAAACTCAGAAGCTTCCTCAAAGGGAGAAAAGAAGAAAACTGAGGGATCATGCATTGAATGCGTCTCGGTTAAAAAAGCAGCCAGTGCAACCATCGCCTTCATAAAGGACGACCTCCTACCTGGCGAAACCAGGCACAACCAACCCCTGTACTTCACAGGGTACATCATGGAAATTCCTATGCATAGAGTTCAGATCGACGCAGGTTCTGCACTCAACCTCATCTCCACATCGGCTCTCGAAGAGTTGGGTATCCCACCCAGCAAGCTGAGCCACACATCTGTATCTATCTTTGGATACGATGGGAGTACTCAAAGGCCTATCGGCAAAATCAGGTTCAAGTTGCAGATTGGTGATCTTATCTCTGAGGTCACAGTGTATGCAATAAAAACCCTTTCATGCTACAACATCCTTCTCGGATGCCCTTGGATCCACGAGGATGGTGTTGTCCCTTCAACTTTACATCAATGCATCAAGTTTGTTGGCGACGACGACATGATACATCGAGTCTTTGCGGACAGAAAACCCTTCAAAGGTAAAGAAGTCCACTTTGCAGACTCACAAATGTATGAAGGTGAAAAAGAAGAAGAGGAGAAGCACACAGCACCCTTTGCCGAAAATCTCCAGAAAGATAAAGGCAAGGCTCCTCAACAATCACCGAAAGAAAACAAACCATCCGGTAAATCCGAAGAGAGCATTCAAACTCCCTTCATCATCTCCCTCAAACCTTCAAAGCCTTTGGTCATCACAACTAAAGTGAAGAAGGCAAAACAAAAGTCTGGGGGCAAATTTATTGTCTCTTTCGTGTCTATCATGTAAGACACGGATTCGGGTTCTGAGCCAGAAGACGACACATCGTCAAGCCAAGCTAACACTCTGCAAGTTCAGCCTGCTCTTACTCCAATGGAGACAACTTCTGACATAGAAGATCCTACGTCAGCTTCCTTCATTGTTCCAGCAACTTCAGCAAAGGAAAAGCCAATCTTCTTCCATAGATCGGATGTTTCTTCATCAAACTCCATGCTTGAACGTTTCCAAAATGAAGGTATGCCTCAACTATCCTTATATAGTTCTGTGGCACAAGCTATTATGAAGAAAATGGGCTATGACGCTCAAAACCCAGTCGGTTTGGGAGAAGGACGCGGTATTCTCACGCCATTGGGGCCCGTCTTGACCAAAAGCCAGCTGGAAGATTGGAGACTTTACGGCTATGTAGAAAACTCTTCACACGGGTTAGGTTATGATCCCGACACTCCCCTGAGACAGTTGACACAGAGGCTTAAAAGTCAATTTACTGACCAAGCTTCAACATCTCGTATCCATGAAGACATCAATCTCCCTGGATATCTCTTCGATGAGTCACCTGACAAAGATCCAGGAAGCTCATCCAATTGGCACGATTTCTCTGAGAATGAAGAGGAGTTGTCTGATGGTACAGACATGTGGCCTTCTGACCCAGAAGAACCCTTATCTCTAAAAGAAGTAGCCTACCTCGACCCGGTTTCAACAGGCGATTGGGATCATCTCATAGCAAGCCTTGGGAAAATTGCCGATCGAGAAGACCCGTGGAAAGGAACAAAGCCTTGGTCTGGAAATGCCCTTGAAACCCCAGAAGGTTTCGTTGAGCTGGAAGCCTCCAAAAATATTGTGGAGGAACCACCTTCTAACCTTCCAACAGAAGAACCTGCATCCTATAATGGTTTCATGGCCTTTCGAAGCCTGGGGTATGGACATCATAGGTCCTATTTCTCCCCCTTCAAGCAAAGGTCATCGCTTCATCTTCGCTGCTACAGATTATTTGCACTCAACGAAATGAAAACCTCATCAGTCCTTCAGTTCCTGCGCACCAACATTATTTGGCGTTTCGGCATACCCAAAAGATTTGTCCATGATAACGGACCACAATTCCGGGATCATCGATTCTACAGGTTCTGCGACAAATACAAAATCCAAAGCTGTCCTTCGACTCCATACAATCCGGCAGTAAACGGATTAGCAGAAGCTTTCAACAAGACACTCTGCAAAATCCTCAAGAAGATGGTCTCTAGTCACAGGAGAGACTGGAGCGAAAAACTATCTAAAGCTTTGTGGGCCTATCGAACCACCGTTCGAGGACCAACCCAGAGCACACCATTCTCCTTGGTCTATGGAAGTGAAGCTGTCGTGCCCTTGGAAGTACAAATTCCTTCCTTGAGGGTATCCTTGCAAAATGACATGACTTAAGAAAGCAATGTCAAATTGCGACTCCATGAGCTAGACAATCTCGATGGGAGACGGCTCGAAGCTCGACAAAGCATTGAACTTTACCAAGCACGCATGGCAGGATCTTTCGACAAAAAGGTCAGGCAACGCACCTACAAAAAGGGTGACTTGGTTCTTGCGATAAAAAGACCAATGGTCTTCGGTCACAAGTCCAAAGGCAGATTTGAGCCAAAATGGGAGGGATCCTACGTCATCAACAAGGTTTTCTCCAATGGCGCATACGCACTCCTAAACATGGAGGGTGATAGATGTATGCTCCCCATCAACGGCAAGTTCTTAAAGCGGTACTACCCTTGAAGACTTACCCAACTGGGCAAGAGCAATGCCTGTACGGCCAAAACCGGTTTCCAGGTACACGCTCGTCAAACCCACTCTTTTTAGAATTTTCATATTGAATGTTGAAATTTCTAGAAATTTAAACAATGCTTACTTTCATCGTTTCATTGTTCAAAAATCCAAGTTTAGGAACCTTTCCCTAACTTGACCAAAATTTTCAACCCTTGAACTCAAAATTCATGGTTTGAAACAAAATCCGGATTCAGGGATTTCCACCCTAGTCCACCCTACCTTTTACCGCCTAAATGGTTTTAGGTCAAAACTTATGACCCTCGTGTCTTAAAAAAAAAATGGTTTTTCAAAAAGCCGCGAGGAAGCGACATTTAGTCGATACTCGCACAAATCGGAAGCATGCGAACCACGTTCGACACTTTCAAAATCACAGGGAAGCGACATTTCGTCGATACTTGCAAAATCTAAAACCGTGGAGATGCAAATTTCAGTTGATATCCACAACCCAAATTTCAAAGGTTCGAAAAAACCTAAAAAACTATGGAGAGGCGACATTTCAGTTGATATCCGTGACCCAAAGGTTCGAGAAAACCACAAATTTCAAAAAATCGTGGGGAAACGACATCAAGTCGGTACCCGTAAAACCAAAATTTTTGTAAAAGCAAGGATGCGACATTCCATCGATACTTGCACCCAAATCCGCGAGGATGCGACATTCCATCGATACTCGCAACTGAATGAGCAAGGATGCGAAATTCCATCGATACTTGCAAGAACATTCAGCAGGGAGGCGACTTTTAGTCGATACTTGCATTTTTGAAAACCAAACCGGCTATAAATGCCACAAAATGTCTATAGATGCCACCAAAACAGGCTATAAATGCCACAAATTGGCTATCAATGCTACAAAACAAAACCGGCTATCAATGCCACAAAACAAAAAAATTGGCTTTCAAAAAACCCGGCTATCAATGCCAAAATCGGCTTCCATGCCACAAACAAAATCTGGCTTTCATGCTTAAAACAATCATTTGACAAAAGATTTTCACAAAATGACAAGCTTTTGATCAAATCCCATTTAGCAATTACTTTTATCACAAAAAAATTTAAGTGAGCGTAGGGAAAACAAAAAAAAAACATCCCATTTAGCAATTACTTTCATCACAAAAAGATTTAAGTGAGCGCAGGGAAAAAAAAAAAAAAGAGTACCAAAAAAAATGCATGTGGTACCAAAAAAAAAGAAAGTGTTCACAAGCACTACAAAAAAAAGAGTACCAAAAAAATACATGTGATACCAAAAAAAAGGAGAGAAGGATAGTTTCTATTAAAAAAAAAAAACCGGAGCTCAACCAAAAATGGTCTCCAGCCAAGATTTCAGCTCCTCAAGCAATTTTTTGGCCTCAGCCGTCAGGGATTCCAAGGCATGCTTCTTCAGGAACTTGCCATGAGATGCTGGAGAATGCTGCAATCCTTCTTTCACACCGGGAAGCTTATCCTGAGCAGTTCGCCATTGTTTGTTCTCTCGATCGGCATATGCAACG
The DNA here is from genome assembly GCA_012931725.1 of Litsea cubeba. Classification (NCBI taxonomy): domain Eukaryota; kingdom Viridiplantae; phylum Streptophyta; class Magnoliopsida; order Laurales; family Lauraceae; genus Litsea; species Litsea cubeba. The sequence goes on from CM022952.1 coordinate 39,964,262, forward strand.
CGGCAAATCAGAGCACTCTCCCTATCGCGAGCCTCTGTTATTGCAACCCACTTGGCAGCGACTTGTGCCTACAGATGCTCAAGACGTTTCCTAGCCTCATCGACCTCCCTATCAAGGATGTTAAGGTCATGTGTCAGCCCAATGATGGTTAGCTCTTCTAAGTTCTTCTCTCGGACTATCTGCTTCCTGCTTTGTGTAGCCTCATCCAGGTCAGACTTAGCCTTATCAGTAGGGTCCAGGAACATCTCCTCAAAGAACTGGTCATCAGCCAAACTCGTGGCCTCAAACCATTTGTCACCTAACTCAATGATCCTATCAACGATCGCCCTGGCACCTGTGACATCCAGACCAACCTCTTCGGCATCACTGAGAATCTCCTGCACATGCTGGATCATGCCAAATCCGGCATCCAAGTGCCCAGAAAGGAGAGTCTCAATCCAAGAGCTCAGAACCCGCACCACCACCTTCTTCGTAAAAAGAAGTGATGGCCCAGCTGAAGATTCGCCCAACTCCGTTGGTCGGCTGCTCATGTCATCACCCGTTGGAAGAGTAAAAAAAGAACTCTTTCCAGTTGGAGCTGCTCGGGAAGGAATCTCAGTACGAGGTATCTCCTCAACAGTGTCAGAACTGGTCCCCTCTATACCTCTGGATCGACCTCTGGCATCTCTTGCTCTGGTTCTGAAGGAAGCGACGGACTCTCCACTGTCACCTCAAAACCTGCCAAAGAAACACAAAAAGATGTGAATATGATCCTGTTTGAAAATCATTATCAGGGTTATTACTACAAAATACCTTCTTCGACGATTGGCGGAACACTCTCTTCCTCCATGAACTCATCGGAAGCATCATCAACATTTGCGTCCATCGATGGTTCAAAGTCATCCGAATCCTGTGGCAAGTCAGCTGACAAGAAAAATGTTAGCAAACCAAGTCACAGACACAAAGGAAAAAGCAAAAGAAGTTATACCAATTGGAGATTCTGGATTCACTCTAGAGTCCCTCGGTTCTTCTTCAGGTGCCCCTACAGGATCTGTCACCACCTCATCAGTTGGAACCTCAGGCATCGCCAAATCTTCCTCTACTAAAAAAAAAAAGGAGGAGCAGCACAGAGAGAAAACAAATCAAGACATGGAAAAATCCCATGAAAAGAAATGGAAAGAGAAAAAGAAAGAATCATACCTTCACCGACGGTCTCTTCTTCTCGGCTTCTCTTCTCTGGAGGCTCGTCAGCATTCCCTGGCACCTCCTCATTGATAGTAAGAGGGACTTCTATGTCAGGAGAGTCCTCCTATTGCCCCTTGCTGCGATATGAGGAGGTGCTCTTACTCCTGCGGGCTCACTTCTTCGAAGAACCTGTCCGCTGTCAGAGTCAGGTCTCCCACTTGACTCCTCACTGGATGATCTACCCTTATCAGTAGACTCCATGGAAGCTTGCTTCTGTGCTGGTTGCATCCAAGCATCAAGTTCGGCTTCCTCCTGTTCTAGCTGCTCTAAAGCCTCATCAGGTATTTCTCGAACAGCTTCAGAACCAATGACGCCCTGATCACCAAGAAAGCCTATCTTGTGCTTCTCTCCAGAAAGGAAGGCCCAAACTTCCTCTCGCCAGACGCTATCCGACTTTCCAAGGCCCTTTCCAGATGCCAGCTTCACATCAAGCTCCCTCTTAGAAAGCCCCCAATATGCTGAAAAGCTCTCCGCGAACCACTTCGCAAAGCCGGCAGTCCGGGAAGTCGACAACACCGGATAAGAATCATGGTTGTAGTGTCTTCAGCACTATAGAAAGCCCATGCATTTCTACCATCTTGTAAACCTCCAAAGCGCTTCACCATGCTTGAAGGCGCTCCAACAACGCCTTGAGAAAAGCCCAACTGCAAAGCAAAGCGAGAGGGTACATACGGCTGGATGTCGACGAAAAGATGTCTACGGTACACCATCGTGCCGACACGTATGCTGAAAAGTCACTCCTTCTCTGCATTCGTCAAGGAGTAATGCCTTCCCGACCCCACCCTGGTAGAGTGTCGGGAAGCACCAAAATCAAAAGCCTTCTTCCGCAACTCCGGAGAAAGCTTCACTAAAGACTGCCCCATCTCGATGTCCCTGAACCGTCGGATCCTCATGTGGGCAAACAAAAGTGATTCGGACACGACTTTGCCCTTAGCCAGCTGAATCATCAGAGGATCATCATCCTGTGCGGCACCCAGCCGGTGGAAGCCGGGACAGTGGTACACGTATCACGAATAAAAGATGTGGGCTGAAAATACCCTATTCATAGGGAGCCCAAGCCGAACCAAAAAAGCAGCGGCCTGCAGTTCGGTACACAGGTAGGAGTAAAGAGCTGGCACCAAAGCAAGCTACTCTCCAAACGCCATCAGACAAGCCAGAAAAGTACAATACGGCCTGATGTGCGTTCCATCTCCTCCAGCAAAAATAGCCTCACCAAGCCAATAAGTGAGGTAAACAGCGAGATCTCTCCGTAGTGCAAAGTCAGGACATATGGCGTTTGTACTCGCACAAAAATCTCTCAACTCTTCTTGCATAGCCAAGATCTTCTTCGAACTTGGATCCTGAGCCCTGGCTTCCTGGGTCGCACTATCAGAAGACTCCCCGCTATTAAAAAAGTTGGGGAATGAGGAGCTAAAACTCTTCCAACTGCTGGATGATGGACCGCGCTCCTGCTCGGTTCTACCGAGGTCGGCGGACGTGGGAGTCCGTCGGGTCCGACCCTTTCATAACCGGGGGGCAAGGGCGTGCATCAACATTTCTTTTTTTGTGTGGGTGTGCCAGATTTTCTATTTTACTTGGAATTGCAAGTGGTGATCCGGAGATCAACCTTCGCAAGTAAAAAGGAAATCAACTTCTTTCAAGTTTTCCATTGCACATATATTTAAGAAAAGAGACATTTTCTTGGTTTGCCGTAAAAGGCGATTTTTTTGGCATTTATAGCCGATTTTGGCGTTTATAGACAATTTTTGGCGTTTATAGCCGATTTTGGCGTTTATAGCCGATTTACAATCCTTATCAATAATGAAAGACAAGAGTTGTGATTTTTGTCTCTTTTGAAAAAATACAAACTACAATGAAAAGCAAGAAAAGGAGGATCTAACTTCTCAGGAGATTGTGGGGGACCCGTTTAGATTGACGGCGCAAGCCATATGTGGGCTTCGCCATCATCCATGCAGATGAGAACAGAGGATGCAATTGATTCGCTTGGCTTAGCTATAACCTCAGGTTTTTAGAGAACAAAGACCAAAAGAAGGTCCTATGTCCAATGAAAAGCCGAGTCGACGGGCTTGAAAAGCCATGTCTAAGCCATTGGCGGCAGAAGGAGAAGGCAAGGACCTTTGGGGGGGGGTACCCCCCAAGGGACTTTTGTCACCTTGTAGCGGTGGTCGGTGTAGGATTTCCGCAGAGTTTTCTCTCTTAGATTTCTGATGCCTCTTTCTGTCTGAGTTTCCGGATTTTCTGCAGTCTATTGTCTGTGTGTCTGCTGTTCTTTCTTCTTGGAGAGCTCTCCTATTTATAGGCTTTTAGGTAGCCATTTAGGAGGGTTTATGAGCCTTGATTGTCATAAAGCTACATAAAGGGAGGAGTTACAAAATTGAATTCTTTATTTTGTAACTCCTTTTTCTTGGCTTCTGATTGGCCGGAGGAGATTGAGGGCATTTAATCGCCTTTAATCGCCATGATGGGAGGAGTTTCATGGGTTAAATGCCATGAATCTCTTGACTTGTAACTCCCGGATGCTTGCTTCTGATTGGTCCGTCCAAAGAAATGGATTAATGACTGTAATAAAGCTAGTCAATTAATCGCATTAAGTGGTCGCCGAGCATCTGAAGAGTCGCGGGCCGTGCCGTGTCTTTTGGGATTCTTCTGGCGATGATCATCGATGGATCTTCATGTAGATCGACATCGGATGACCATGTAATTTCCGGTGTTTGTTGCCAACAGCAGGTCGGTGCCATCTGTCCTGTCGATTTCTCGATCGGTCGGGTAGAAAGCACACTTTTTTTGGTTGACCGGGTGGCGATCAATATTGTTTTCGATACTCTTGATGATTGACCCGTGTTTTGGACGGATGTCAGAGGATTTGGTGTCTCAAAAGTATGAATTTTGGAAAATACCAGAGGCTGGGCGCTTCGAATCGCGAAAAAAACGGCGAAAATCGGGGTTTCCGGGGCCTTCCCGGCGACCCCGGGCTCCAGGGTCGCAGGGGCCTGCGACCCTGGGGGGGTTTTCCCCCTTTTTGTCCCGTTTTGTGTCCGTTTTTGCTGTTTTTCGATTCTTTTTTCTTCTGTATTTTTCCTTGACATTTTTGACCATTTATTGGCCTGATTTCCATGTAGGAAACCTGATGAGAATCCTTGCATTTTATTTTGCAAAGTTTCCAATTTCCTGAGAAAGCCGAAGACTTTGTCGCGCAGAGCTGCCGATTTTCCGTCAGAAGTTGAAACTGGGTCAAACGATGTCGGAATGACCTGAAATTTGGTGTGAAGCCTCCTGAGCAATAAATAAGACCAACCATAGGATTTTGTTTAAGTTTTGAAGTCGTTTGGGGTCCTATCATCAGTAGACTCGATTTTGTCGCGATGAAGATGTCGCGGTTTGATGTGCGGTCAACCGATGTTCGATTGACTTGAAATTTGACAGGGAACCTATTGGAGTCATTTTAAGATGATCCATAGGCTCTGTCTTAGAAACCATGGTCCCGGAGAGTTTTGCCGCCGAGAGGCCTGATTTGGCTTCCGAGCGTCAAACTATGGTCAAATGTTGTCGAAATGACCTGAAATTTGACGTGTAGCACTTTATAAGCATTTTGAAGCCGTCCATGTGCTCTATCTGATGAGTAATGGCCTCGGTGGTTCTCACCGCCAAAAGGCTTGATTTAGCTGTTCGAGGGTTGATGTAGGGTCAAACGTTGTCGGTTTGACTCGGAACTTGACGTGGAGCCTTTTGGAAGTATTTTGAGACCATCCATCGGCTCTGATCGAAGTTTTGGTGTCTTCGATGCTTTTGCCGCCGAGAGCTCCTTTTCGGCTGTCGGAGAAGCGAAGTTAGGCCAAATGATTTTGAAATGGCCCGAAACTTCTTGTGTACTCCTCTTTTGGCTGTCTTGAAGGATCTTGCAATTTTTGTTTGATTCTGACAAGATTTGATTTTTGGAAGTAGCATTGCCTATTTATGGCAGGTTGCGACTTCATGTAGCTCTTTGGATTTTGAAGAGGCAAAGTGACATTTTTGGTGTCAACAAATGCCCCCTCGAGGTACAGCGACGAGTTGCTTAACTTTTGTAGTCGATGTGCCTCGAAGAGATTTTTGAAGGAGAGCCTGTGACTTGACCAAGAGTCTTTGAGCAGTCTTTCTTTTTGGTATTTGTAGCCTTTTGAGCTTCCAAGGGAATTTTATGGTAGTGAAAGGGATCACGTACCATCTCGAGGCAAAGTTTTGAAGATGACATCAGGGATGTGGATTTAGGTTTTGACCTTGTGACCTAACAGGCTGTATGTGGCAGGTTAGGGGGTCGGGTTTGGTTTTGATCGTGTGACCCAACAAGCTGTATGTGGAATGTTGGGGGATCAGGTTTTGGTTTTTGGTTTTGGTCTTGTGACCCAACAAGCTGTATGTGGCAAGTTAGGGGACCAGGATTTGGTTTGATTTTTATGGAATGTCAATTTCAAGATTTTGGCTCAATTTGGTATATGAGGCTGGATGGTTTGACTTTTGGAAGCTCATGGGGCTTGGAATTCTTTTTGTATGGTTGAATCAACTCAAAAGAGGCATGGAACCATTTTTGTATGCTCTTGGTAAGAGGGATTTCTCTTTGACTAATAGCCCGAAATTTTTTTTTTTTTTTTTTTTTTTGTGCCTATGTGGTCAAACCTAGCTCATATGGGCTAACCCATGAGACCTTAAGCTTTTGAAATGGCTTAGATCTCATATGGTGTCATTTTTGTAAATAATATCCAAAAATATCTCATTTGGATAGAGAATATCTAAGAATATCTTTACTTGGAGAGAATCTCTCATGTTCCCTTTATTTTGGGATAGGATATCTCAATATATCTTTCTTTTGGGAAAGAATCCTTCATTGATCCTATCTATTGGGAGAAAATCTCTCATTGATTTCTTTTTGGGAGAGAATCCCTCAAGATATCTTTCTTTTGGGAAAGAATCTTTCTAATCTCTTTCTTTTGGTAAGGTTACTAATTAGTAACACTTACCTCTTTCTTCTTTCCTTCTTTGGTTTGCTCTCTTCTATAAAAGCAAGGAGGAGGTTGGATCTCTTGCTCTTATTACTTTCTTTTGCAATAATCTCAAGAGGGCTTCAAGACCAAGAGTTCTTCTTCTTCAAGATCTTCAAGACTTTTCGTCTTCTTCTCCATCAATGGCTTCAAGTAAGTTCCCTTTTTCAAGAAAACTCCATTGTAGGAAAAATAAAAAGTTCTTTCTCTCTTTTTTTTGTTTCTTTCTTTTTCTTTTCTTTTTTTTTCCACGTGTTTTCCTTTTTTTTTGACACGTGTTTCTTTTTCTTTTCTTCTTTTTTCTTTTTTTTTTCATGTTTTGTTTTTTTTTTTTTTTGTTTGTGGGCCGTACGGATCTGGCCGTACGGCCACGTGGCCTGTGGGCCATCCCCCTTTTTTTTCTTCTTTTTTCTTTTTTTTTTGTTTTCTTTCCCTCCTTTTTTTTCAAGAAAGTTTCTTTTCTTTTTTTTTTTGTTTTCTTTCCCCTGTTTTTTTTTTGAGAAAGTTTCTTTTCTTTTTTTTTTCTTTTGCTCATCATGATAATGCCCCTTTTTTTTTTTGGCAAACCTAGATGTTCATGCATGCATTCAATTGTAAATTAAATTTGTAGCATGATGTGATAGCATACCTGAAAGTTTTCGCAATTTTGGGAATTTGGAGCTCGCAGCGATGTTGAGCCCTTCCTGATTTTGCGGAGACTTTGAGGTTTCAAAAGTTTGGAGTTTCGGAGCTCGCAGCGATGTTGAGCCCATCTTCAAGCTTTCTATTTCTTTCAGGATAGTTCCTTTTCTTCGGAATTGCCCCGTCATCATGTCAAAATTTCGCCAGATTTTTTTTTTAGCGAGATTCTGTCATTTTGATGTTTGATCTTTTTCTTTTCCATCCTTTTCAGGTGGTTCCTCCAGAACGAACAAGGGTAAAGAGCCTGCTACAAGCGTACCTCGTCGATCTTCTAGATCTTCTAATCCGGCCGTTCAGCAGGCCTTTGAGAAGGTCCAGTATGTTGAGAGAAATCTGGAAGAGTGCGATCCCTCAACAGAGATGAGATGAGGCAGCGACTGATCACTCTCAAGGGAGAGGAATTCTATAAGATCATGGTAAGCAGTCGTCCATGGGTGATGGAAGATCAGAGCGTTTTGCCCAAGCCTACCTTCTTCTTTGGTGATGCAGTCCCTGATGACATGACATACCAGAGGAGGTGTTTTCGGTTTTCTTTCACAGCAGATGGTGAGAAGAAGACTGTTGTTACCCGGTCGACGTTTGATCGCACCGTCTCGATTCTGAGCCTTGCCCCCACGTGCTCTAAGAGGGAAGATCCTCCAAGCTGGGTAAGAAGGACAAATGTAATCAAGACCGGGGTTTTTGTTGGCGGTTCTCCTGGATATACGGAGAGGTCGCCTGTTGACATGGACCTGTTGATGCCATCCAGCGGCTACCAGGGCTCTGATTATCCGTCGGTCAATTTGAGACTGGTGGGCCTTGGTATTTTCAGCGGTGACGGCAGCAATTGGATCAAGCCTTTTCGACTTCGTGGCCGTTTCAATGCTGACTCCGAGTGGAAGTTGTGGACTGATCGCGTCCTGCTGATTGGTAGTGCCATTTTGAAGGAAGCCGGGATTTTTGATGCGGTCCGCGCCTTTAGGGAGACCGTGATCTTTTCCGACGAGGCCTTCATGGCTATGCTGGAATCATTCCTCCCACAAACCAATACCTTCGTTGTGACGAATGGTGACATTGGTTTTTCTTTGAAGGAGCTGAGCGTCATTACTGGATTGCCCATCCTCGGCAAACTCTATGAGGAGTTTATGCCGATTGATAGCGTCCTCGAGGGGCAGTCTGAGGAGTTCAGGCTTCTGTACTTTCAGCTCGTCGCCTTCTATGATTTTTTGAAGGAGAAGGAGGGTTTGAAAGTTAGATCCAGCAGTTGGAAGAGTTCTAGCTCTTCATTCCCCAACTTTTTTGATAGCAGGGAGTCTTCTGATAGCGTGACCCAAGAAGCCGGAGCTCAGGATCCAAGTTCAAAGAAGATCTTGGCCATGCAAGAAGAGTTAAGAGATTTCTGTGCCAGTACAAACGCCATATGTCTTGACATTGCACTGCGGAGAGATCTCGCTGTTTACCTCACTTATTGGCTTGGTGAGGCTATTTTTGCTGGAGGAGATGGAACGCACATCAGGCCGCATTGTATTTTTCCGGCTTGTTAGATGGCGTTTGGAGAGCAGCTTGCTTTGGTGCCAGCTCTTTACTCCTATCTGTGTACCGAACTGCAGGCTGCTGCTTTTTTGGTTCAGCTTGGGCTTCCCATGAATAGGGTATTTTCAGCCCACATCTTTTATTCGTGGTATGTATACCACTGTCCTGGCTTCCACCGGCTGAGTGCTGCACAGGATGATGATCCTCTGATGATTCGACTGGCTAAGGGCAAAGCCGTGTCCGAATCACTTTTGTTTGCCCGCATGAGGATCCGACGGTTCAGGGACGTCGAGATGGGGCAGTCTTCAGTGAAGCTTTCTCCGGAGTTGCAGAAGAAGGCTTTTGATTTTGGTGCCTCCCGAGACTCTACCAGGGCGGGGTCAGGAAGGCATTATTCCTTGACGAATGCAGAGAGAGAGTGGCTTTTCAGCATACGTGTCGGCACGATGGTGTACCGTAGACATCTTTTCGTCGACATCCAGCCGTATGTACCCTCTCGCTTTGCTTTGCAGCTGGGCTTTTCTCAAGGCGTTGTTGGAGCGCCTTCAAGCATGGTGAAGCACATTGGAGGCTTACAGGATGGGAGAAATGCATGGGCTTTCTATAGTGCTGAAGACACTACAGCCATGATTTCTTATCCTGTGTTGCTGACTTCTCGGACTGCCGGCTTTGCGAAGTGGTTCGCGGAGAGCTTTTCGGCATATCGGGGGCTTTCCAAGAAGGAGCTTGATGTGAAGCTGGCATCTGGAAAGGGCCTTGGAAAGTCGGATGGCGTCTGGCGAGAGGAAGTTTGGGCCTTCCTTTCTGGAGAGAAGCACAAGATAGGCTTTCTCGGTGACCAGGGCGTCATTGGTTCTGAAGCTGTTCGAGAAATACCTGATGAGGCTTTAGAGCAGCTAGAACAGGAGGAAGCCGAACTTGGCGCTTGGATGCAAGCGGCACAGAGGCAAGCTTCCGTGGAGTCTACTGGCAAGAGTAGACCATCCAGTGAGGAGTCAAGTGGGAAACCTGACTCTGACAGCGGGGCAGGTTCCTCTAAGAAGCGAGCCCGCCGGAGTAAGAGGAGGAGGAGTCATCATCGCAGCAAGGGGCAGCATGAGGACTCTCCTGACTTGGAAGTTCCTCTTACTATCAATGAGGATGTGCCAGTGGATGCTGACGAGCCTCCAGAGAAGAGAAGCCGAGAAGAAGAGACTGTCGGTGAAGGTATGATTCTTCCTTTTTCTCTTTCCATTTGTTTTCATGGGATTTTTCCATGTTCTGATTTGCTTCTTGTTTCTGCTTTTCTTTTTTTTTTTAGCAGAGGAAGACTTGGTGATGCCTGAGGTTCCAGTCGATGAGGTGGTGACGGATCCTGTCGAGGCACCTGAAGAAGAACCGAGGGACTCTGGAGTGAATCCAGAATCTCCAATTGGTACGACTTCCTTTTTTTTCTTCTTTCTTTTTTTTTGTCTGTGACTTGGTTTGCTAACAGATTTCTTGCCAGCTGACTTGCCACAGGATTCCGATGACTTTGAACCCTCGATGGACGCAAATGTTGATGATGCTTCCAATGAGTTCATGGAGGAGGAAAGTGTTTCGCCAGTCGTCAAAGAAGGTATTTTGTAGTTATAACCCTGATAATGATTTTCAAACAGGGTCATATTCATACCTTTTTGTGTTTCTTTGGCAGGTTTTGAAGTGACAGAGGAGGGTCCATCGCTTCCTTCAGAACCAGAACAAGGGATGCCAGAGGTTGATCCAGTGGTAGAGACTCCTGGGACCAGTTCTGACAATGTTGAGGAGATACCTCGTGCTGAGATTCCTTCCCGAGCAGGAGTAGCTTCAACTGGAAAGAGTTCTTTTGTTACTCTTCCAACAGATGATGATATGAGCGGCCGACCAACGGAGTTGGGCGAATCTTCAGCTGGGCCATCTCTTCTTTTTGCGAAGAAGGTGGTGGTGCGAGTTCTGAGCTCTTGGATTGAGACTCTGCTTTCTGGGCACTTAGATGCCGGATTTGGGATGATCCAGCATGTGCGTGAGATTCTCGGTGATGCTGAAGAGGCTGGTCTAGATGTCACAAGTGCCAGGGCGATCGTTGATAGGATCATTGAGCTGGGTGACAGGTGGTTTGAGACCATTGGTTTTCCTGATGATCAGTTCTTCAAGGAGATGTTCCTGGACCCTGCTGATAACGCTAAGTCTAACCTGGATGAGGCTACAAAAAGCAGGAAGCAGGTAGTCCGAAAGAAGAACTTAGAAGAGCTAAACATCATTGGGCTGACACATGACCTGAACATCCTTGATAGGGAGGTCGATGAGGCCAGGAGACGTCTTGAGCATCTGCAGGCACAAGTCGCTGCCAAGTGGACTGCAATAACAGAGGCTCGTGAAAGGGAGACTGCTCTGATTCACAAGGTTGCAGATGCCAATCGAGTTCTTGAAAGGAAATCTGAAGAAAGCGAACGATGGGAAACTGCTCGGGATAAGCTTCCTGGTGCGAAAGAAGGGGTACAGCCCACTCCAGCATCTCATGGCAAATTCCTAAAGAAGCGTGCCTTGGAATCCTTGACGGCTGAGGCTAAAAGTTTGCTTGAGGAGCTGAACTCTTGGCTGGAGACCATTTTTGATTGAGCTCCTGTATATTTTTTTTTAACAGAAACCATCCTTCTCTCTTTTTTGGTACCACTTGTATTTTTTTGGTACTTATTTTTTTTGTAGTGCTTGTGAACACTTTCTCTTTTTTTTTTTTTTTGGTACCACATATCTATTTTTTTTTGTACTCTTTTTTTTGTTATCCCAACGCTCACTTGAATCTTTTTGTGATAAAAGTAATTGCTAAATGGGATTTGATCAAAAGGTTGTCATTTTGTGAAAATCTTTTGTCAAATGATTGTTTTGGCATGGAAGCCAGGTTTTTGTTTGTGGCATGGAAGCCAATTTTGGCATGAGAGCCAGCTTTTCTTGTGGCATTGATAGCCGAGTTTTTTTTATGGCATCTATAGCCAGTTTTGGTGGCATTGATAGCCGGTTTGTTTTGTGGCATCTATAGCCGGTTTTTGGTGGCATTGATAGCCTGTTTTGTTTTGATGGCATTGATAGCCGGGTTTTTTTTGAAATCCAAGTTTTTGTTTGTGGCATTGATAGCCGGTCAGCATTTATAGCCTGTTTTGTTTTGGTGGCATTGATAGCCGGTTTGTGGCATTTATAGCCTGTTTTGATGGCATTTATAGCCGGTTTGGTTTTCAAAAATGCAAGTATCGACTAAAAGTCGCCTCCCTGCTGAATGTTCTTGCAAGTATCGATGGAATGTCGCATCCTTGCTCATTCAGTTGCGAGTATCGATGAAATGTCGCATCCTCGCGGATTTGGGTGCAAGTATCGATGGAATGTTGCATCCTTGCTTTTCAAAAATTTTGGTTTTGCGGGTACTGACTTGATGTCGTTTCCCCACGATTTTTGAAATTTGTGGTTTTCTCGAACCTTTAAGTTATGGATATCAACTGAAATGTTGCGTCTCCATGGTTTTTTAGGTTTTTTCGAACCTTTGAAATTTGGGTTGTGGATATCAACTGAAATGTTGCGTCTCCATAGTTTTGGATTTTGCAAGTATCGACGAAATGTCGCATTCCTGCGATTTTGGAAGTGTCGAGCATGGTTCATATGCTTCCGATTTGTGCGAGTATCGACTAAGCGTCGCTTCCTCGCGGTTTTTTGAAAAACCATTTTTTTTTGTTTAAAGACACGAGGGTCATAAGTTTTGACCTAAAACCATTTTGGGGGTAAAAGGCAGGGTGGACTAGGGTGGAAATCCCTGAATCCGGATTTTGTTTCAAACCATGAATTTTGGGTTCAAGGGTTGAAAATTTTGGTCAAGTTAGGGAAAGGTTCCTAAACTTGGATATTTTTTTTTTTGAACAATGAAACGATGAAAGTAAGCATTGTTTTAAATTTCTAGAAATTTCAACATTTGATATGAAAATTCTAAAAAAAGGGTGGGTTTAGCGAGCGTGTACCTGGAAACCGGTTTTGGCCATACAGGCATTGCTCTTACCCAGTTGGGTAAGTCTTCAAGGGTAGTACCGCTTTAAGAACTTGCCGTTGATGGGCAGCATACATCTGTCACCTTCCATGTTTAGGAGTGCGTATGCGCCATTAGAGAAAACCTTGTCGATGACGTAGGGTCCCTCCCATTTTGGCTCAAATTTGCCTTTGGACTTGTGAGCGAAGACCATTGGTCTTTTTACCGCAAGAACCAAGTCACTCTTTTTGTAGGCGCGTTGCCTGACCTTTTTATCGAAAGATCCTGCCATGCGTGCTTGGTAAAGTTCAATGCTTTGTTGAGCTTCGAGCCGTCTCTCATCGAGATTGTCCAGCTCATGGAGTCGCAATTTGACATTGCTTTCTTGAGTCATGTCATTTTGCAAGGATACCCTCAAGGAAGGAATTTGTACTTCCAAGGGTACGACAGCTTCGCATCCATAGACCAAGGAGAACGGTGTGCTATGGGTTGGTCCTCGAACGGTGGTTCGATAGGCCCACAAAGCTTCAGACATTTTGTCGCTCCAGTCTCTTTTGTGACTAGAGACCATTTTTTTGAGGATTTTGCAGAGTGTCTTGTTGAAAGCTTCTGCTAACCCGTTTGCTGCCGGATTGTATGGAGTCGAAAGACAGCTTTGGATTTTGTATTTGTCGCAGAACCTGTAGAATCGATGATCCCGGAACTGTGGTCCGTTATCATGGACGAATCTTTTGCGTATGCCGAAACGACAAATGATGTTGGTGCGCAGGAACTGAAGGACTGATGAGGTCTTCATTTCATTAAACGCAAATGCTTCTGACCACTTGGAGAAATAATCCGTAGCGGCGAAGATGAAGCGATGACCTTTGCTCGAAGGGGGAGAAATAGGACCTATGATGTCCATACCCCAGGCTTCGAAAGGCCATGAGATCGCTGTAGGATGCAGCCATTCTGGAGGCATGTGAATGTAGTCTCCATGAACTTGGCATTGTTGGCAGCGCTTAGCAAATTGCATTGCGTCAGCTACCATGGTAGGCCAGTAATATCCTAACCTTTTTATCTGATCATAGAGCTTAGGTCCAGCCTGATGAGCTCCGCAAAGACCAGCATGAACTTCTTTGAGTGTTTCTTCAGCCTCTTGTTGTGACAAGCAGCGTAGAAGTACTCCGTTGAAGGATATCCTGTAAAGGATTTTTGAAGGAATATCCAAATGAAAGCTTGGGGTTCGCCTTTGGGTGCTTACCCGTTCTTTTGGATCTTCAGGTAGGATTCCGAACATAATGTAATCAATGAATGGATCCCTCCAGTCGCCGATTGAAGTTTGGAGGATTGAAATCCGACTGCTTGGTGTGTGTTAAGAGGAGGAAGGATTCTTCTTTCGCACACTGTGATTTGCATGTTTTCCCCTTCCTGGATTGCCATGGATGCGGCAAGTCCGGCCAGGGCATCTGCACGTATGTTTTCACCTCTACGAATGTGGGTGATGTGACAGATGTCAAACTTTTGCAGAAGTGATTGTGCCTTGTTGTAGTAAGGCAACAAATCTGGCTTCCTGACTTCAAATTTCTGATTCATCTGGTTGACGATCAGTTGAGAGTCTCCAAAGACTTCCAGCATGGTGATACCGGATTCGATGGCGAGTTCCAATCCTAAGATCAGAGCTTGATATTCAGCTGCATTGTTTGTGCATGGTTCCAGTAGCGAGAAAGCGTGTGGAATCGTGTATTTGTCGGGGCTAACAAAGAGGATGCCAACTCCCGAGATCAGCTGTCTTTTTTCATTCGTCCTGGTTGCACCGTCAAAGTACATGTCCCAGGAGGCACTTTGTGAGAAAGTCTCCACATTGTAGACTGGTTCGTCTGGGAGATCATCTCTGAGCGGAGAATCTTTAGGCAATGGATGCTCTACGAGGAAGTCCGTTAGAGCTTACCCTTTGATTGCTTTTTGTGGTACATACCTAATATCAAATTGTGACAGAAGAATGGACCATTTTACCAGTCGAGCATTGAGAGAACCTGCCTTTGTGACAAGGACCTTCAAGAGGTTGACCCTCGAGACCAGGTATACTGTGTTGGAAAGCAAGTAGTGACGCAACTTTTGTACGGCGAACATCACTGCAAGACATTCTTTTTCGACTGGAGAGTAGCGATGCTCTGCACCTACTAGCATGCGGCTGAGGTAATATAGAGCAGCTTCTTTTCTTTGATCATTTTCTTGCGCAAGCAGAGCTCCTAAAGAGTGATCAAGGGCTCTTGTGTACAAGATGAATGGTTTTCCAGTGGTAGGAGCAGCTAACACTGGAGGTTTTGTCAGGTATGACTTGATGTCTTGGAAAACAGCTTCACAGTTAGCATCCCAGACAAAGTTTACACCTTTTTTAATCAATCGGGAGAATGGACGGCATTTCCCCGAAAGATTGGAGATGAACCGTCTGATGTAGGCTAATCTCCCTTGAAGCCCTTTGAGTTCTCTCAAGGTTCTTGGAGAGGGCATTTCTAGAATGGCTTTGACTTTTATGGGGTCAAGCTCTATTCCAGCTTTCCGAACTAAAAATCCGAGGAACTTACCCGACGAGATGCCGAAGAAGCATTTCAAAGGATTCATTCGCAATTTGTGTTTGCGAAGCCGGAGGAAGACTTCTCGAATGTTTTCGAGATGATCTTCTATTCTTGACGGCGAGGTCATCAACGTAACATTCAACCGTCTTGTGCTGCATATCTTGGAATATTTTCATCATAGCCCTCTGATATGTGGCCCCAGCATTTTTCAGACCAAATGGCATGACAGTGTAGCAATACACGCCAAATGGGGTCCGAAAAGATGTATGTTTTTCATCTTCAGGTTGCATCTTTATCTGATTGTAGCCAGAGAAACCATCCATGAATGTCAATCGCTCGAATCCACAGGTATTATCGATCATTACCTCTGGTATGGGGAGCGGAAATTCATCTTTAGGGCATGCGCCCTTCAGGTCTCTATAGTCAATACAGACCCCGATCTGCCCGTTCTTCTTTGTCACGGGGACAATGTTGGCCAACCATTCAGGATGTTGTTCCTCACGGATGAAGCCGACGCTTTTGAGTTTTTGAACTTCTTGTTCAATTTTATCCATCACATCTGGACGGAATCTTCTTTGGCCTTGCTTGACAGGCTTGATGTCTTCTTGAAGATTGAGTTTGTGAACCGCTATTTTGGGGTCTAAGCCTGGCATTTCAGTGTAAGACCATGCAAAGCAGTCAACGAACTCACGAAGAAAGGCGATATACTCGGGAAACTCATCATCCTTTATATTCTTGCTTATGAATATAGGACGTGGGTTATCTGGTGTTCCCAAGTCTATCTTTTGAACAGGATCTTCTGTTGGAAGGTTCGAAGGTGGTTTCTCCACAATATTTTCGGAGGCTTCCAGCTCAACGAAACCTTCTGGGTTTTCAAAGGCATTTCCAGACCAAGGTTTTGTTCCTTTCCACGGGTCTTCTTGATCGGTAATTTTCCCAAGGCTTGCTATGAGATGATCCCAATCGCCTGTTGAAACCGGGTCGAAGTAGGCTACTTCTTTTGGAGATGAGGGTTCTTCTGGGTCAGAAGACCACACGTCTGTTCCATCGGACAACTCCTCTTCATTTTCGGAGAAATCGTGCCAATTGGATGAGCTTCCTGGATCTTTGTCAGGTAACTCATTAAAGAGATATCCAGGGAGATCGATGTCTTCATGGACTTGAGAAGTTGAGGCTTGGTCAGTATATTGACTTTTAAGCCTTTGTGTCAACTGTCTCAAGGGAGTGTCGGGATCATACCCTAACCCGTGTGAAGACTTTTCTACATAGCCGTAGAGTCTCCAATCTTCCAGCTGGCTTTTGGTCAAGACGGGCCCCAATGGCGTGAGAATACCGCGTCCTTCTCCCAAACCGACTGGGTTTTGAGCGTCATAGCCCATTTTCTTCATAATAGCTTGTGCCACAGAACTATATAAGGATAGTTGAGGCATACCTTCATTTTGGAAAGGTTCAAGCATGGAGTTTGATGAAGAAGCATCCGATCTATGGAAGAAGATCGGCTTTTCCTTTGCTAAAGTTGCTGGAACAACGAAGGAAGCTGACGTAGGATCTTATATGTCAGCAGTTATCTCCATTGGAGTGAGAGCAGGCTGAACTTGCTGAGTGTCAGCTTGGCTTGACGATGTATCGTCTTCTGGCTTTGAATCCGAGTCCGTGTCTTGCATGATAGACACGAAAGAGACAACAAATTTGCCCCCAGGCTTTTGCTTTGCCTTCTTCACTTTAGTTGTGATGACCAAAGGCTTTGAAGGTTTGAGGGAGATGATGAAGGGAGTTTGAATACTCTCTTCAGATTTACTGGATGGTTTGTTTTCTTCCGGTGATTGTTGAGGAGCTTTGCCTTTATCTTTCTGGAGATTTTCGGCAAAGGATGCTGTGTGCTTCTCCTCTTCTTCTTTTTCACCTTCATACATCTGTGAGTCTGCGAAGTGGACTTCTTTACCTTTGAAGGGTTTTCTGTCCGCAAAGACTCGATGTATCATGCCATCGTCGCCAACAAACTTGATGCATTGATGTAGAGTTGAAGGGACAACACCATTCTCATGGATCCAAAGGCGTCCGAGAAGGATGTTGTAGCATAAAGGGGTTTTTATTGCATACACTGTGACCTCAGAGATAAGATCACCGATCTGCAACTTGAACCTGATTTTGCCGATAGGCCTTTGAGTACTCCCATCGTATCCAAAGACAGATATAGATGTGTGGCTCAGCTTGCTGGGTGGGATGCCCAACTCTTCAAGAGCCGATGTGGAGATGAGGTTGAGTGCAGAACCTGGGTCGATCTGAACTCTGTGCATAGGCATTTCCTTGATATACCCTGTGAAGTACAGGGGTCGGTTATGCCTGGTTTCTCCAAGTAGGAGGTCGTCCTTTGTGAAGGCGATGGTTGCACTGGCTACTTTTTTAACCGAGAGGCATTCAATGCATGATCCCTCAGTTTTCTTCTTTTCTCCCTTTGAGGAGGCTTCTGAGTTTTTGACCCGGTAATCCATTTCAATTTGGAGGACTTACGGGGCATCTTTGTCAACATCCTCATTCAGCTTTTGTAATTCCGAGATGAGATTATCACGAGTGTGCGGAGACATTCGCAACAAATCTAGGATGTGCAGACGTGCAGGTATGTGCTTGAAGTGTTCAATCAAGTCATACTTGAAAGCCTCCTTAGGGCCTGCATGTTCATCATTGTTGCCACTAGGGGCGCTTACAACATCTTTTCCCGAAGGATTTACATATGTAAAGGAAGATTGGTTGTAATTTTTGTGGTAGTCCCGGCCAGAGCGGGTGCCTCTACCAACTTCGAGAGCTTCTTGAGAAGGGTCTTCATTTGGAAGATTGTCTTCAGGATCAAGAGGCTGTCATTTTTCATTTGCTGAGGATGAATCAGTAGCAGAGTTGCCATCCTCAGTGATCGTGTTACATGGAGCATTTTCCGGGAACAAGTCCTGAACAGCATCCAGCAACCTTTCTTCTTCGTTGACTAATTCATCGTCCCAAGCATCAATGGCTGGGGATTCTTCAGGCATTAAGGGTGTGAACTTTGAAGTCACAGTCTCAGGAGAAGAAACCTGAGAGGGTGTCATCTCAGTGAAAGTCACGTGAGACGAGGTGGCTTCAGAAGATACATTGCTAGGCGTCGCCGGAGTGTAAGTGCTCTCATCAGACGATGCTTCGGAAGAGCTATAATCCCGAATTATCACATTACAGGAAGCTCTGACGGGAGACGTTTCCTGATCGGAGTCAGACTCATCCTCGGATGTAAGAGGATCGTCTATCCAGCAATTTTCTCCATTTTCAGGAGTTAAGGGAGGATGTACCTGGTGGTCTTCAAGGACTTCAGGCTCTGGATTGCGAGGAGGCTCGTTGATGCGTTCTTGCTCTTGTTCTAGAGCGAGTCGCTGCAAGATCCTTGCATATTCTTCAAGATCAGGCATGGGAGCCGGATCTTCTTCTTCATCAACTCTTTGTGGCTCAACATGGTTGATTTCCACTGGAGTGATGAGAGGTGCTGGGTCAGCAGCATTTTCTTGTACAGCTTCTTGATCTTCTTCATCATCAGACCAGGATCCTGAAAGAAATCGCGATTCAGATCTGAAACTTCTCATAAAGAGACTACTATGGCTGATGCAAAGCATGACAGATTTTAAAAAATCTGATTTCTGCACTATGCAGCGGAAATCAGCCATAAAGAATCGCATAGAAACTCCATTAAATCATGACCAACATGTGTCTAATTAATAGAGATGATAGAAGACTAATACCTCGAAGATTTGTAGACTTCAAATCTCTGAAAAAATAGATCCAAAGGCGCGAACTCAGACTTGCAATTTGCAAACAAGTTGCTGGAATTTTCTTGCACTAGTATTGCCTTTGATCTTCTCCTCTATCTCACTTCCAAATCTGATTGGCTAAGATGGTGGGATCTCAATCTACGAAACAAGAACTATTTTTCTCATGAAAAATCTCAGACCTACAACTTTCTTCAAGGAAGAAGAAAGGAACTAGAGGGCTGGACGTGTGGGGCTCTTAGTGGGCTAAAAAAGTGTTGCTTCTCATTGTGGACGTCCAAGGGGAATGGTTCTCCTTTTATAGAAACTATGGGAAGCCTTTCCTATTTAGTTATCTCTCCTTCTTCTAATTTATGTCCAAAAAGGAAAGACTTCTTTCCTTTAAGAAACACTCTAATTAGAAAAGGAAACCAAAAGGAACTTTCCATACAATTAGTAATACTAGTTGTAGAACACTTACTAATTTTAAGTTCCTAATCCAAAAAGGAAACTAACTCATAGGAATACTAATCCAAATAGGAGTCCAACTTTCCAAGTAGAGTCCTACTCAAAGTTGGAAACCTTACCCATGGAAAACTTATTATGGACGTCCCATATATCAATGCACACCATGGCCCACATATAATTTATCTAGAGTTAAATTCATGTATGCCATCAAAGGCCTATTTGAATTTAAACTCAAAATTATTTTTCCATTAAAACAATTCATCCTTATGTTATCTAAACATCTTTAGGAATCCATGCCAATCTTGGTAAGTGACTAGAGAAGGGACCAAAAGACATATTTGCCATTGGCTCCCAAAATGACCAAAAATGTCCATGCTAAACCCACAGCAACATTAAGACCATTTTAACCTTAACTCATTCCACTAAAGAGTTATGGTTGAACTCCAAGGACAAATATATATTATAATAAGCTCGTCATAAGATGACGGTTGTCTTCGACCTACTAAGTGTAATGACCTGAATGCCCCTCTATGTAACATCCATAATCGAGTCAGGTTATCATATGTACTATCAACCTTCCCGATTACATCTAAACCTTAGAACTTCATATCCTTAAACATAATCATCATTCGAATATCATTCTCTTGATCCAGGGAGCGACCCACAAGTTCAATATCCATATGGAACATCCATATACTAAGATCTTAGATTTTGATGATTAATCGGATAATTCTAAGGGGACGATTATTCCATCATCAGATGGCATAGTGTCACGCCCCGAAACCGGGACCTGCAGCGAACCGATCTCGGGGTGCGAAATTTTGGAATAATTTGAAACTTTTTGTATAGTTCCCAAGATCCGCGTGAATGAGGATAAACACATGCCAACACAATCAGAGTATATTTTTCGCGGAAGCTAACCATGGTGTTACGACCCGGAATCCGTGGCCATCGGGTTCCGTGTCGTACGCAACCAATGTCATAAAGCCATCATAAACAGACTGGCATAAATCATAAATCACAACACACTGAGCTGGTAGTAACAAATCTATTATTTCCCATATTCAAATTTCGATTAACAAGTGTCTTAATTACAACCCAATAAAAAGGCTAGTGAAGCCATACAACAATATCCAACTAAACAGAAATCCTACCCCTTACATTTCATTACGAACTCTGGTGCCACACTTGACATCTAGATGATATCAACGGGCAGCCCCTCACGTCAGACCAGCGGTCCCACCGCCTCCTCTGATCAAACACCTACAAACAGAAAAGAGAAGAAACTGGCACCAAACAAAAAGGGTCAGACACGACGGTCTGGCAAGCAAATAAACAATTAATATGAATAAAAGAACATACATGAAACCAGGCGAAATCCTCGTAAAACCGAATAAGGAGTCTAACCAATAATAACAATAAATCACGAAAAGACGATCGAAAGACCGAACACGAATATCAAAGCAATAAACGAACAGTCTCTAAAGCATAAATGTCTCGAAAAGATAACCATCCAAGCAAAGCATTTAATAATTGGAAATACATTTAAAAACTGAATAGTAGAAACAATACGATGAAGGTCGATATCGTAAACGTTAAACAAATCAAAGCATAGAAAGCATAACCGACAATAATCATAAACTAAAGTAATATGCGGATAAAACCTAGGCGACCACGAATAGCTAAATCCTCCTATTACCGAAGTGATAAGAGCAGACAGAGCGTAGCCACTGAACGTGGTACTAAACAGAGGATCAGAACCGTAGCCATACAAATGGGACCGGCAGATCAAAGGTATCCGAACCGTAGCCATACAAATGGGACCGGCAGATAATTACCGTTGCCATGGTCGGTACAGACAGAATCCAAGCTGCAGCTGGCAGACAAATTAAAGATTCCAAGCCGGGTGATCAGCCCGACAAGGTGACCTAAGCCTAGTGGTGCCTTTAGTTTTCAAAACTCGAACGGATACAAATCTAACATAATACTAATCCCTTTGGCTCAGGGGCTCGCACCACATAGCTCTGGCCCCGTCTTGCCTCGGGGTTTTGTTTTCGGAATCATAGCCTCTTTGGCTCATGGCTCGCACCACATAGCTCTGGCCTCGTCTTGCCTCGAGGTTTTTATTTTCAAATACGAGTCTTATCGAAACAATAATCTCATCGAAGAAATCCCGAATATGACGAACATACTCCAAATCTCTTTTCAAATCGAATCGGAGAAAACATACGAATATCTCGGGTAAACCGTTCAAATACGCATCAGGTGATTTGTATAAAATCATACGGTCAATCCTTTCGAACGTGGAAAGCCACATGATTTTATAACAAATCATCGATGCTATTTGAATTAGTTCACCAAAGAATGCAAATACAAAATACAAATACAAATACATAATCTGACTTGAAATGGAAGGGAATTATGTAGGATGACTTAATGACTTACCAAGGAACCATCTCAATGCACAACTATCATTTAAACATTGATTAGTAAAGAGCGCGTTTGATGCCAATGAAAATCCATAATATTTAAATGATAAAGTGCGCATTGAGACTCAGACGATTCCCGGATAATTTTACATACTTTCATTCTCTCATTGGTCCCATTCCCATTTCACAAACTTTCCAAGTATCACAAGAAAATCCAAACTCTTTAAAACAGGCCTATAGTTGGCCTTAGACCGAGCCCACAACAGTCCTTAATAATAGTCCAAAACCAACTTCGAATGGCTCACAAAACAAATCTTAAAAACAGCCCAAAGCTAAATATTTGTTGGCCCACAAAACATACTTTAAAAACAACCCAAGACTAACCTGAACCAGACCCGCAAAAACAGATTTTTTTTAATGCAACCCAACTAACCTGGACAGGCCCACCAAACAACCTTGAAAACAGCCCAAAACCAAACTTAATTGGACCACCAACCTACTTTAAAACAGTCCCAAAACTAGACCTGAACCAGGCCCACAAACAGATTTTTAAAACATCCCAAAACTAGCCTTGAACAGGCCCACAAAACAAGTCTTAAAACAGTCCAATGTCAGGCCCAAAGATGACCCAATATCAGATTTACACTGGCCCAAAAACTGACTATGAATGGCCCAAGGAAGCCCCAAAAATCTGGCCCACAAACAATCCAAATCCAGGCCCGAACCCGAGCCCAGACTGAGCTGGGCTCGCTCGAGCGGACCCAGGCCCGCTCGAGCGGACCCAGACAGTGCCTGGTCCGCTCGAGCGACCCACTGGGTCGCTCGAGCGGACTGGGCCTGCCCAGTCCAGCCCGAGTCTTCTTCTTGCATTTTTTTCTGATTTTTCTTTGATTCCTTTGATTCCTTTCTTTCATACTAATTTCCATAAATTGTTGGGCCCTTCCTTGACCTTCCAAACTCATCAAACACCATCCATAAACCTATCAAATTGATCAAACACAAGCCTTTTTCAAAGATCAAAGTTTTCCCCCTTTCTATAAACACACCATTTAACATAAGAAAGACTAATTTTTCAAAGTGAGCAAAGTGAAGAGAAATCTACTATACAATGTAAAGCAATAGCATAAATGGAATACACATAGTGCTTCATCATTCATTCAAAGCCAATCCATAAACCATGAAAAATTGAGCAAAATAAGGAAAAGACATGAAGCTTAAACAAGAAACACAAGAACATCATATTAAATTGTGAAATTCACTTGCCTTGAGTCAAGAGAAGATGCAAAACACTCTATGAAAGTCCTCTAATGGCCTCAAGCTCCAAAACCATAAAACCCCCAAAATAGCTCATGGAAAAACCCTAAAAATCCAATCCATTGTAAACCTCCATGAAAACCCATTGCATGTGGAACTAAAACACTCCAAATGAGGAGAAAAACAAAGATCTAAAGAAAAGAAAACCAATGCTAACCTTTGGGTGTTCCAAATAAGAAGAAGGGCTTGAAGAGGAGGGTTGTCCTAGCCCAATGCTCTTGAAAATGGGGTCTTTGGAAAGCCAAGAGGGAGGAGAAGAACCTTGGGAGATCATTCCTCCATGAGAGCTCCAAGAGAGAGGTGTTTCAGATGAGAGAGAAGAGTGGGAAGAGAGGGAAAGAGCCCTAGCTCAACCCTTGCTGGGAACGAATGAAGGAGAAGAGGGGAGGGGTTCCCCTCTTATAGAATGGGTCTTGTGGGCCCCGGTCTTCATCAAGCTAAAAATGGTATATGCAGGCCCCGAATGAAAACGACGAAGGAGACAAAAACGATCGGCGAAAAATCTACTTTCCGAAAAGTATACTTTCCCCAATTTCTGAAATTTTCGAAATTCATGGACAGATTTCATGTGAAAGGTCAGTTTTGCCCTTTTTCCTCGAAAAACGCATTTTCTGAGTATCAAATCGAAATGATCAAAACATGAAAGTTGTTAAACTTCATCAAATGAGTCGAAATACACCAAATCCAGAGTTTTTAGAAATCCGAAGTAATTTCCCGTAAAAATACAAATCATAAGGACCGGGTCAAACTAAAGTCAACGGTCTACAAAATCTCCAAGGCAAGGAAAAATCCGGTCAAACTCAAATACGCGGTCAAATTAAATCAAATCTCGCTTAAAAAGCTAAACCACGATTAAAACAATGCTAAACAAAAGGACTGGGGTCGGGATCTTACATCCTCCCCCCCTTAGAATCCATTTGGTCCTCCAAATGGCTTAAACCAAATCAAAATCAAAAACCCAAAGGACAAACGAAAACGCTGATTACCTATGCTAGACCTTGGTGACTGAGAGACTCTCTGATCAAACCCAATGTTGAGATGCACGGTCAACCACACTCTGATTCGATTGAAGGCTTCACACTGCTCCACATATCTGTTCAAAACATACTCCTCTGACCAAACTAGAGTTCAATAATCCTTCTAGCCATCCTTGGTGTCATCTGTCGTTCCTGCACTGGATCATTTCTTTTACTTATCTCATCTGTCACTGTCGGTCTAAGAAACTGCAAATTCTGCCTCTTTCCATCACCTTGGAATTCTGTGCCTTACGTCCTTCAAAGCGGTACACGGTGCTCCCGACGCTTGTACGAAGATGTGATCGCAGACATGTTTTCACTGAAAAATCCTCATCCCGTAAAATTCTGGAATTCCGTATTCCTACTTATACTGTACCATTCAGACTCTGGCTTCTAAGAATACCGTCAATCCTTCTTCATTCCGAAATCACAACTCCAAATTCTAATCTTTCTGTGATGTACTCTGAATTCTTGCCCACATCTGATTCTATTTACTTGCTGCTCTTGATCCCTTACCTGATACTGTGTTATCAACAAAAATAGATCTGCCTAGCTGGCATCAATCCCTGAAGAACGGAAACTTTCAATTCAAGTCTTGAATGATGTTGATTCTCTCGTAGATCCAACCTTGTCCTCAACTGAACTAGTACCCATCCGGACATTCATCCTCCCTTCACTTCATACACCTCCGAACTCCAATCAAAGGCTATTACCACTCACTCCATTCGATGCAAAAGAAACCTTAAAATTCTTAAACATGATGACTAAACAATTACTTAGTTGAACTTCACCATTTTTAAAACATAATAGAAATTGAACTTTCAAATCATCAAATAAAGCTTAATAAATAAGGTTCATCAAAATTTGAATATGAAACAACGGTATTTGTTTTGAAATTTATGTTCTCACAACCCCACAATTCATTGAAACACTCAACAATTTCAAATTAGGATTTCAAAAATAAATTAAATTCATGTACTATGACCATACCTTGAGTTTTATTGAAATCCATTTCCAACCAAACATATACAAAATCTTGAAATCTTTAAGGTTTTAAAATGTAGATGTCAACATTTAAGAGAATTAAAACGAGAGCAAAATTCTAAGGTCATTGTAAAGTAATATCTTAAGAAAATTAAATAAAAATCTGAAACACAAAACCCTATGAAAACAAAATCATGTGACTCACGAAAAGAACATAATGACATAGTTTATTTCAAAGATAAGCCTTAAAGAAGAAACATAAATCCAATGTTTAAACACTACAAGAATAAATCATAGATATAAATGAAAAATATAACAAAAGTTGAAAACATCATGAAAATCATTTTAAATAAGAAATTGAACATCCAAATTACTGAGGTACTCCCTTGCATCTGCACGTTGTCCAATCCAATATCTTAAAAGTCGGTGAGATCCACGAGGTTTCCTCTACTGCCAAAAGTTATCTTGACTACAACGAACCATCCACTTGGTACCCCTGCTAAACCAACTACACTAGCTACGCTACAAGTCACCAAAATCTCAACCAAAACCATTCTTTTGCAGTCCTTCATCTCGGAAAGATAGTCTGAGTTCACCCAAAATCCACATTCACTTACCTTGGTGCATTGCATGACGATCTCCAATTAGCTGAAAGGGGATCTTCGAAAGCTGCTCAAGTCCAACTCTGACGGGCAAATGCACAAGTCTTTTCTCAATAACCACATTGAAAATGCTGAAGGTTGAAAGTCTGCTGATGTTCTCCGAAAACAACATACTGAATCTAGAAGGTTCTCAGTCTCCGACACAAACACAGACAAAAGACACCGAACAAAAGCATGGAGACTTTAAATTCTCCACCACTAAGGAGGAAATTTGGTCATCCAAATCTCCTAACAACACGAACTAAAAGACAAGACAAGCAAAATCTCCAGAACTGAAAGAAAAAACCGACTCAAATCCAACGAAACAAAGACACGAGAAAACAAATCGACACAATCTAACGAATCCTCACCACACGTCTTAATGTCTCTAGTGTATTTTATTTCCTAGAAACTAACCAGCTCTGATACCAAACCTGTCACGCCCCGAAACCGGGACCTGCAGCGAACCGATCTCGGGGTGCGAAATTTTGGAATAATTTGAAACTTTTTGTATAGTTCCCAAGATCCGCGTGAATGAGGATAAACACATGCCAACACAATCAGAGTATATTTTTCGCGGAAGCTAACCATGGTGTTACGACCCGGAATCCGTGGCCATCGGGTTCCGTGTCGTACGCAACCAATGTCATAAAGCCATCATAAACAGACTGGCATAAATCATAAATCAACAACACACTGAGCTGGTAGTAACAAATCTATTATTTCCCATATTCAAATTTCGATTAACAAGTGTCTTAATTACAACCCAATAAAAAGGCTAGTGAAGCCATACAACAATATCCAACTAAACAGAAATCCTACCCTTACATTTCATTACGAAACTCTGGTGCCACACTTGACATCTAGATGATATCAACGGGCAGCCCCTCACGTCAGACCAGCGGTCCCACCGCCTCCTCTGATCAAACACCTACAAACAGAAAAAGAGAAGAAACTGGCACCAAACAAAAAGGGTCAGACACGCCGGTCTGGCAAGCAAATAAACAATTAATATGAATAAAAGAACATACATGAAACCAGGCGAAATCCTCGTAAAACCGAATAAGGAGTCTAACCAATAATAACAATAAATCACGAAAAGACGATCGAAAGACCGAACACGAATATCAAAGCAATAAACGAACAGTCTCTAAAGCATAAATGTCTCGAAAAGATAACCATCCAAGCAAAGCATTTAATAATTGGAAATACATTTAAAAACTGAATAGTAGAAACAATACGATGAAGGTCGATATCGTAAACGTTAAACAAATCAAAGCATAGAAAAGCATAACCGACAATAATCATAACTAAAGTAATATGCGGATAAAACCTAGGCGACCACGAATAGCTAAATCCTCCTATTACCGAAGTGATAAGAGCAGACAGAGCGTAGCCACTGAACGTGGTACTAAACAGAGGATCAGAACCGTAGCCATACAAATGGGACCGGCAGATCAAAGGTATCCGAACCGTAGCCATACAAATGGGACCGGCAGATAATTACCGTTGCCATGGTCGGTACAGACAGAATCCAAGCTGCAGCTTGGCAGACAAATTAAAGATTCCAAGCCGGGTGATCAGCCCGACAAGGTGACCTAAGCCTAGTGGTGCCTTTAGTTTTCAAAACTCGAACGGATACAAATCTAACATAATACTAATCCCTTTGGCTCAGGGGCTCGCACCACATAGCTCTGGCCCCGTCTTGCCTCGGGGTTTTGTTTTCGGAATCATAGCCTCTTTGGCTCATGGCTCGCACCACATAGCTCTGGCCTCGTCTTGCCTCGAGGTTTTTATTTTCAAATACGAGTCTTATCGAAACAATAATCTCATCGAAGAAATCCCGAATATGACGAACATACTCCAAATCTCTTTTCAAATCGAATCGGAGAAAACATACGAATATCTCGGGTAAACCGTTCAAATACGCATCAAGGTGATTTGTATAAAATCATACGGTCAATCCTTTCGAACGTGGAAAGCCACATGATTTTATAACAAATCATCGATGCTATTTGAATTAGTTCACCAAAGAATGCAAATACAAAATACAAATACAAATACATAATCTGACTTGAAATGGAAGGGAATTATGTAGGATGACTTAATGACTTACCAAGGAACCATCTCAATGCACAACTATCATTTAAACATTGATTAGTAAAGAGCGCGTTTGATGCCAATGAAAATCCATAATATTTAAATGATAAAGTGCGCATTGAGACTCAGACGATTCCCGGATAATTTTACATACTTTCATTCTCTCATTGGTCCCATTCCCATTTCACAAACTTTCCAAGTATCACAAGAAAATCCAAACTCTTTAAAACAGGCCTATAGTTGGCCTTAGACCGAGCCCACAACAGTCCTTAATAATAGTCCAAAACCAACTTCGAATGGCTCACAAAACAAATCTTAAAAACAGCCCAAAGCTAAATATTTGTTGGCCCACAAAACATACTTTAAAAACAACCCAAGACTAACCTGAACCAGACCCGCAAAAACAGATTTTTTTTAATGCAACCCAACTAACCTGGACAGGCCCACCAAACAACCTTGAAAACAGCCCAAAACCAAACTTAATTGGACCACCAACCTACTTTAAAACAGTCCCAAAACTAGACCTGAACCAGGCCCACAAACAGATTTTTAAAACATCCCAAAACTAGCCTTGAACAGGCCCACAAAACAAGTCTTAAAACAGTCCAATGTCAGGCCCAAAGATGACCCAATATCAGATTTACACTGGCCCAAAAACTGACTATGAATGGCCCAAGGAAGCCCCAAAAATCTGGCCCACAAACAATCCAAATCCAGGCCCGAACCCGAGCCCAGACTGAGCTGGGCTCGCTCGAGCGGACCCAGGCCCGCTCGAGCGGACCCAGACAGAAGCTGGGTCGCTCGAGCGGACCCAGACAGTGCCTGGTCCGCTCGAGCGACCCACTGGGTTCGCTCGAGCGGACTGGGCCTGCCCAGTCCAGCCCGAGTCTTCTTCTTGCATTTTTTTCTGATTTTTCTTTGATTCCTTTGATTCCTTTCTTTCATACTAATTTCCATAAATTGTTGGGCCCTTCCTTGACCTTCCAAACTCATCAAACACCATCCATAAACCTATCAAATTGATCAAACACAAGCCTTTTTCAAAGATCAAAGTTTTCCCCCTTTCTATAAACACACCATTTAACATAAGAAAGACTAATTTTTCAAAGTGAGCAAAGTGAAGAGAAATCTACTATACAATGTAAAGCAATAGCATAAATGGAATACACATAGTGCTTCATCATTCATTCAAAGCCAATCCATAAACCATGAAAAATTGAGCAAAATAAGGAAAAGACATGAAGCTTAAACAAGAAACACAAGAACATCATATTAAATTGTGAAATTCACTTGCCTTGAGTCAAGAGAAGATGCAAAACACTCTATGAAAGTCCTCTAATGGCCTCAAGCTCCAAAACCATAAAACCCCCAAAATAGCTCATGGAAAAACCCTAAAAATCCAATCCATTGTAAACCTCCATGAAAACCCATTGCATGTGGAACTAAAACACTCCAAATGAGGAGAAAAACAAAGATCTAAAGAAAAGAAAACCAATGCTAACCTTTGGGTGTTCCAAATAAGAAGAAGGGCTTGAAGAGGAGGGTTGTCCTAGCCCAATGCTCTTGAAAATGGGGTCTTTGGAAAGCCAAGAGGGAGGAGAAGAACCTTGGGAGATCATTCCTCCATGAGAGCTCCAAGAGAGAGGTGTTTCAGATGAGAGAGAAAGAGTGGGAAGAGAGGGAAAGAGCCCTAGCTCAACCCTTGCTGGGAACGAATGAAGGAGAAGAGGGGAGGGGTTCCCCTCTTATAGAATGGGTCTTGTGGGCCCCGGTCTTCATCAAGCTAAAAATGGTATATGCAGGCCCCGAATGAAAACGACGAAGGAGACAAAAACGATCGGCGAAAAATCTACTTTCCGAAAAGTATACTTTCCCCAATTTCTGAAATTTTCGAAATTCATGGACAGATTTCATGTGAAAGGTCAGTTTTGCCCTTTTTCCTCGAAAAACGCATTTTCTGAGTATCAAATCGAAATGATCAAAACATGAAAGTTGTTAAACTTCATCAAATGAGTTGAAATACACCAAATCCAGAGTTTTTAGAAATCCGAAGTAATTTCCCGTAAAAATACAAATCATAAGGACCGGGTCAAACTAAAGTCAACGGTCTACAAAATCTCCAAGGCAAGGAAAAAATCCGGTCAAACTCAAATACGCGGTCAAATTAAATCAAATCTCGCTTAAAAGCTAAACCACGATTAAAACAATGCTAAACAAAAGGACTGGGGTCGGGATCTTACACATAGATTCTATATTGCATCTGCACGTCCCAACTAATCAAGTCCGAGTACCCAAAACACAGAGCTGTTGACCCATGAATAGAATCTCACCCATAGTGAATTAAAGCACAAGAACTTGACTTCATCAGTTCATCCACAAATGCTCAAGATTAAGAGCACCGGTTACTTAGTAGCATGAGGTGACTTGATCTCTTTTCTGTGATAGTACTATTATAGAGATCACACCTACAACGGTCCTGTTCAATGCATGACACATGCACTAATGAGATAGATCCGGGAAAGCCCTCCCGTGACTTAGGTATGTCACCCTATATAGGAGAGTATCTCATTATAACTTCTACCAAGATGAAGTGCCCAGCTCCATCTTTCAGTTATGAACAAATATGATGTTTCCAGTTGTCCATGAATTAGACCTATCTGTGTGTAGACACTACACACCTAATTCATTTACTAGAAACAATGGGCCTTACACAACCATACATATATACATGTTTAAGCATAAAAGAGTCTTTTCATTAAATAACCAGTTAAATATCCAGTAACAAAAGATGAGAATGCAGCTAGTGGGCTTTAGGGCATACACCAATCCCAACAAACTCCCACTTGCACTAAAGATCACTGCTTCCTAACCTAACACCCATAGACTCAACATGAGAAGTGAAGACTTTCTCAATAAGAGTCTTAGTGAATGGGTCAGCTAAGTTATTTGCTGAAGCAATATGCTCCACCACTATCTCTCCATCCTGAATGAATTCCCGGATCAAGTGGTACTTTCTCTGAATGTGCTTGCCTTTCTTGTGATTCCTGGGCTCTTTGCACTGTGCTACAGCACCAGTGTTATCGCAGTACATGACAATCGGTTTATGCACTGCAGGAACAACTCCTAATTCCAACAGGAATTTTCTGAGCTATACTGCTTCCTTCGCAGCTTCCGATGCCGCCACATACTCTGATTGAAAGGTTAGCATATAATCTTTCGTTCTCCGAAGATACTTGAATATATGTTTAACAGCTGTCCAATGCATAGGTCCAGGGTTTGACTGATATCTGCTAACCATGCCAACGGCAAAGCAAATATCTGGTCTATAACATAGCATACATGAGGCTTCCAACAGCGGATGCATATGGAACTCTCCTCATGGTCTCTATCTCTTCAGATGTCTTTGGACATTGATCTCGGGACAGTGGTACTCCATGTCTAGAAGGTAGGAGGCCCTTCTTGGAGTCATGCATGTTAAACTTGACCAATATCTTCTCAATATAAGAAGATTGGGATAGGGCTAACATCTTATTCTTGCGATCACGCAAAAGCTTGATCCCTAAGATATAGCTGGCCTCACCCAAATCCTTCATCTGAAATTGAGAGGATAACCAAACTTTTGTGGATGACAATAAACCTACATCATTTCCTATGAGTAATATGTCATCTACATATAGAACCAAAAATGCAACTGCTTTCCCATTTCCTTTCTTATACACACATGGTTCATCAATGTTTTGATCAAAGCCAAAGGATTTGACTGCCTGATTAAACTTGATGTTCCATGCTCTAGATGCTTGCTTAAGTCCATAGATGGACTTCTTAAGTTTACAAACCATGTTATCTTGGCCACTAGCAATGAAGCCCTCTGGTTGCATCATATAGATGCATTCGTCAAGACTTCCATTAAGAAAAGCTGTCTTGACATCCATCTGCCATATCTCGTAGTCATAATGACATGCGATGGCCAAGAGAATCCTTATGGACTTAAGCATAGCCACTGGTGAAAAGGTTTCCTCATAATCGATACCTTCTTTCTGAGTATATCCTTTCGCCACCAGTCTTGCTGTGAAGGTTTCCACCTTCCCATCCACTCCTCTCTTTCTCTTGTAGATCCACTTGCACCCTATGGGTTTGATCCCTTCAGGTGCATCTACAAGTTCCCAGACTTGATTGGAATACAAAGAATCCATTTCAGATTTCATCGCTTGCTGCCACATGTCAGCATCTATATCTGTTACTGCTTCATCATAACTAGTAGGATCCTCAACCAGATCTCCAGAGTCTGTCTTAAAAGACACTCCTAGATATCTTTCTGGCTGTCTAGAAATTCTCCCACTACGACGAGGCTCCGGAGTGTTTAAAGGAATATCTTGTTCATCTACTGTTTCAGGATCTGGTACAGATGTTATAGGAGATCCCGGAAGAATCTCCTCGAGGGTTTCTTTACAACTAAGCTCTTGGTGCATCATGCAATCATCCTCCAAGTACCTAGCATGAGTGCTGATGAGCACTTTTTGCTCCTTTGGATGATAAAAGATGCCACCTCTCGTTCCCTTAGGATACCCAATGAAGTAGCACATTTCCGATCTGGGTTCTAGCTTGGTAGCTTTATCATTCAGTACATAGGCTGGACAACCCCAAATGTGGATATGATTTAAACTAGGTTTTCGACCTGTCCATATTTCTTGTGGTGTCCTAGGTACTGACTTAGATGGTACCAGATTTAAAATGTATGCTGCTGCTTCTAAGGCATATCCCCAAAAAGATATAGGTAGGGTTGCATGACTCATCATGGACCTTACCATATCAAGAAGGGTACGGTTTCTTCTCTCCGCTACACCATTTTGCTGGGGTGTACCCGGTGCAGACAACTGAGACACAATCCCATGTTGTGTGAGGTACTCCTTGAACTCACCCAGGAGGTACTCGCCACCTCGATCGGATCGAAGGGCTTTGATATGTTTTCCTAGTTGTAGCTCCGCCTCAGCCTTGAATTGTTTGAACTTATCAAACGCCTCAGACTTGCGTCGCATTAGGTATACATATCCAAACCTAGAGTAATCATCAGTGAAGGTGATGTAATACTCATACCCTCCTCGAGCCGGTTCGTTCATAGGACCACACACATCAGTGTGAATCAATTCTAACAACTCCTTTGACCTAAGTCCCTTTCCAGAGAATGACCGTTTGGTCATCTTTCCCTTGAGACAAGATTCGCACTGAGGAAAAGGTTCGAAATCTAATGAGCTCAAGGGCCCATCTTCTACCAACCTCTGAATCCGTTTTGGGTTAATGTGACCCAAACGTAAGTGCCAAAGATATGTGTCATTGATTGAAGATACCTTCCTCTTAAGGGAAGTTGAGCTTTCTTGTTGTACATTATGCAGTGTAGGAGCAACAGGATATATATAAAATAAGTTGTCATGTATTCTACCGGAACATATAATATTTCCATCTCTACTGATATCAATACCAGAATGGAAAGAAACTGAATAATTAAATTCAATCAATCTGGAAACTGAAATTAAATTCTTCCTCATGTCCGGAACATAGAAAACATTATTTAAAACTAATATCCTATTACATGGAAAATGTAAGGTAACAACTCCTACTGCAACTGCCCAAACTTTAGCTCCAGTTCCGACTCTAAAGGCAAATTCTCCTTTCTCAATTCTCTGCATTATCTGAAACCCTTGTCCTTCTTATTACCAGCATTGTCCTTTTTCTGCCCTTTTCCCTTATTCTGCTTCTTCTTGGACTTCTTCCCTTTCGGGTTCAGTTTAGAGGAAGACTGGAAAAAATGAGCTTGGGCTTTGGGCTTCATGATAGCCTCTGCCGCCTGGAGTTCTTTCATTAACTCAGGTAGAGTCATGTCCATCTTGCTCATATTGAAATTGAGCTTGAACTGATTGAAAGATTCCGGCAGAGTTTCGAGAATCATGTCAGTCTGACTCCCTGCATCAATCTCAGCCCCTAGAATCTCAGCTTCATTGAAACAATCTATCATCTTGAGCATATTCTCTCTGACAGGTGTTCCCTCAGCCATCCTAGCATTCATGATGGTCCTCATAGCAGCTTGCCTAGCTGGCCTGCTCTTGTCTGCGAACATCTCAGACAAGGACATCATGATTTCATAGGCTGTGTCCATTTGCTCGTGCTGTGTTTGCAACACGTTGGACATGGAAGCGAGCATGTAGCATTTAGCCATGCTATTCGCTTTCTTCCATTTCTTCTCAGCCTCTCGCTGGTCATCAGTAGAATTAGCATCAATTTCGGGACAGTTTTCCAGCAAGACATACTTGTACTCCTCAGCTGTGAGTACTATGTCAAGATTTCTTTTCCAGTCTACGTAGTTAGGGCCAGTCAGTTTATTCTCACGAAGAATGCACATCAACGGACTAAAAGAGTCTTTTCCCATCTCTTTCTGGATATAAAACGGTTTATAATTAGACATGCAGTATATATGTAATATGCATATGGTGCTTGTTATAAAAGGAAAAACAAAGCACGAAAACTTTTTACATTATTCAACCCCAATTATAATGTATCAGTGTTTCAACCTCCTCATAGACCCTCCATCGAAGGGATGGCCGAGCCTACAGTCACGTTGAATTAAGGCAGACTTATTTGGATTATCACTATCTGGATACACATCCAGTGGTAGTCCAATCACTGATTGATTTGGCCTCATATGACAAATAACCCTTAACTCCTAAGGAGAGGTCATCACCGTCTTATGTCAAGTGTATAACCATCTCTTATGAAATTCCCAGAATGTCTATGATTAAGTCTTCCGAGGGGAAGAGACTTTTATCCTTCCTAGAAGTGAACTTTAGTAAAGAGCTCCACCGAAGGGATGGCCGCTCCTACCAACACTTCATTGACATTCTATAGAAGTGATCTTTAGTAAAGAACTCCACCGAAGGGATGGCCGCTCCTACTAACACCTCATTATGAATATTCACATTAGTTCACCCATTAACTCATCAAAGCGTTCTTTAGTTAAAGAACTCCACCGAAGGGATGGCCGTTCCCACTAACACTTTAATGAGGTAACATGAACCGAAAATGGAAGGCCGTGGGGTCTTTCCTAAAACCCCTCTCCCACTTGATTATTTATCGCTAGGGTTTATACTTTTTGACCTTTACATTGTTTTACTCAAAAGCCCTTTTTAAATCTAGCAAACTTGGTTAATTAAATTCATGACTTAAGTCATCTTAAAATCAAATAACCTTTGCTTTAAAACATTTGAGCAAATCCCTTCAAAGAGTCAAAAACCTATCTTGGGTTATGAAAACCCATAGGTAGCATCTAATTAGATTTTAGTTTAGCCTCCTTTGGAAACCAAGGGTACCAAGATAAACTAAACCCTATCCAATTTTAAACCTTAGACAAATAGAAGGTGCTGGTCTAAGTTCCGTTTAAAATAATTTGCCAAACTAAAAACAATCTAATACAATAAAGATGCCAATTTTAGAACCTAACGGTGGCCATGTTTCTAGGTGACAATTATAGCAATTATATAAAGCATTCATCCATGCATTCCATATATAAAAGCAAATAAAAGTATGCAATCCTTGATGGCTCCTTGCTCTTAGGATTTCAAATCCTAATCGAATTAGGACTCCTCATGCATCTAGAAGTCTTGACTCCTTGATCTCCAAGGACTCCAATTTCTTGCAACCTTCTTGTCTTGAAACAAAACCAAAATTACATTGGAGATTCCTATGCTTTCCAAGAAAGCTTACATCAAGACTAGTTGGAATAAAATTAAGGAAACTTTACAACTTCCTATGATTGCTAACCGCGCAATCGTACACTTTCCAACTAATTAAAAAACATCCAAATCCACACAACATACATGCGAACCATCAAGGATGCTAATTATGGCTGCAAACAAAGAGGTTAGTGCATGCAAACTCACTATGTGCATCATTAAACAAATCTGGAAAATAAATTCCAGCAATGTTAATGAAACTTGCACACAACATGCATCACAACATAACTTTAATAGGGTGCCACCATACCCATAATCAATCTAGGATTAATTACACACAACATGGGATCATGATTTCACATGGAGTGGCTTTGATACCACTGAAAGAAATCGCGATTCAGATCTGAAACTTCTCATAAAGAGACTACTATGGCTGATGCAAAGCATGACAGATTTTAAAAAATCTGATTTCTGCACTATGCAGCGGAAATCAGCCATAAAGAATCGCATAGAAACTCCATTAAATCATGACCAACATGTGTCTAATTAATAGAGATGATAGAAGACTAATACCTCGAAGATTTGTAGACTTCAAATCTCTGAAAAAATAGATCCAAAGGCGCG
Organism: Litsea cubeba; assembly: GCA_012931725.1. Classification (NCBI taxonomy): domain Eukaryota; kingdom Viridiplantae; phylum Streptophyta; class Magnoliopsida; order Laurales; family Lauraceae; genus Litsea; species Litsea cubeba. Next base: position 40,000,316 of record CM022952.1, read on the forward strand.
AACTCAGACTTGCAATTTGCAAACAAGTTGCTGGAATTTTCTTGCACTAGTATTGCCTTTGATCTTCTCCTCTATCTCACTTCCAAATCTGATTGGCTAAGATGGTGGGATCTCAATCTACGAAACAAGAACTATTTTTCTCATGAAAAATCTCATACCTACAACTTTCTTCAAGGAAGAAGAAAGGAACTAGAGGGCTGGACGTGTGGGGCTCTTAGTGGGCTAAAAAAGTGTTGCTTCTCATTGTGGACGTCCAAGGGGAATGGTTCTCCTTTTATAGAAACTATGGGAAGCCTTTCCTATTTAGTTATCTCTCCTTCTTCTAATTTATGTCCAAAAAGGAAAGACTTCTTTCCTTTAAGAAACACTCTAATTAGAAAAGGAAACCAAAAGGAACTTTCCATACAATTAGTAATACTAGTTGTAGAACACTTACTAATTTTAAGTTCCTAATCCAAAAAGGAAACTAACTCATAGGAATACTAATCCAAATAGGAGTCCAACTTTCCAAGTAGAGTCCTACTCAAAGTTGGAAACCTTACCCATGGAAAACTTATTATGGACGTCCCGCATATCAATGCACACCATGGCCCACATATAATTTATCTAGAGTTAAATTCATGTATGCCATCAAAGGCCTATTTGAATTTAAACTCAAAATTATTTTTCCATTAAAACAATTCATCCTTATGTTATCTAAACATCTTTAGGAATCCATGCCAATCTTGGTAAGTGACTAGAGAAGGGACCAAAAGACATATTTGCCATTGGCTCCCAAAATGACCAAAAATGTCCATGCTAAACCCATAGCAACATTAAGACCATTTTAACCTTAACTCATTCCACTAAAGAGTTATGGTTGAACTCCAAGGACAAATATATATTATAATAAGCTCGTCATAAGATGACGGTTGTCTTCGACCTACTAAGTGTAATGACCTGAATGCCCCTCTATGTAACATCCATAATCGAGTCAGGTTATCATATGTACTATCAACCTTCCCGATTACATCTAAACCTTAGAACTTCATATCCTTAAACATAATCATCATTCGAATATCATTCTCTTGATCCAGGGAGCGACCCACAAGTTCAATATCCATATGGAACATCCATATACTAAGATCTTAGATTTTGATGATTAATCGGATAATTCTAAGGGGACGATTATTCCATCATCAGATGGCATAGATTCTATATTGCATCTGCACGTCCCAACTAATCAAGTCCGAGTACCCAAAACACAGAGCTGTTGACCCATGAATAGAATCTCACCCATAGTGAATTAAAGCACAAGAACTTGACTTCGTCAGTTCATCCACAAATGCTCAAGATTAAGAGCACCGGTTACTTAGTAGCATGAGGTGACTTGATCTCTTTTCTGTGATAGTACTATTATAGAGATCACACCTACAACGGTCCTGTTCAATGCATGACACATGCACTAATGAGATAGATCCGGGAAAGCCCTCCCGTGACTTAGGTATGTCACCCTATATAGGAGAGTATCTCATTATAACTTCTACCAAGATGAAGTGCCCAGCTCCATCTTTCAGTTATGAACAAATATGATGTTTCCAGTTGTCCATGAATTAGACCTATCTGTGTGTAGACACTACACACCTAATTCATTTACTAGAAACAATGGGCCTTACACAACCATACATATATACATGTTTAAGCATAAAAGAGTCTTTTCATTAAATAACCAGTTAAATATCCAGTAACAAAAGATGAGAATGCAGCTAGTGGGCTTTAGGGCATACACCAATCCCAACAGATCCTTGTGGCTGTAGGGGGTTATACCAGATTACTGGCATAAGATGAGACTCAGGAACCCATTCTTCATCGGAGAGATATTCTCCTATTTCAAGGGACTCCTCCCACTCATCTGTGTAGTTGGATTCGAATCCATCATCGGTGTCGCTGGACTCGTATCCATCAATGGAGAATCCAACTACCGAATTGCAAGAGTATGATGCCTCCTGCATGGCTTCTTTGAATTGAGGTGGCATGAAATCACTGAGAGTGAATTTCCTTACCCCCTTTGAAGTCTCTGGAAGGGATGTTTTTGTTGCCTCCAGTGAAGCGGTAGAGGAAGCCTCTGCCTTTTCTTTGACCTCTAGTTTTGGCTGGGTCTTCTCTTGCCGTTTGAGCTTGAGGAGTTGTTTCCTAGCCTGCCTTCACTGTTGAGCTGTAGGCTTTGTTTTCACGACCTCCCAATTTTCATCTTCCAGGAGATCAGGATGTACCCATATTGGTTGTCCGTCTGGTGTCGGGTAAGGAACCAGTTGCTCGGACGCTTGTATTGAGTTTATTACCTTGAAGGAAGTAATGATCTTCTTCTTCAGTGATTTTGATGTTTGTCCACATGTCACCATGTTGACGGAGGCAGGCCCATAGTTTTTGTCAAAGGTGATGACTCCATTTTTCCACATCTCGTTTATTTTCTCTCTCACAACGAAGCATTGATTGAGAGGATGCGAGATCATCTGGTGGTATGGACAGTACCAAGGATCGTTGGTTTTGCCAACATCACCCGGTCTTTTTGGTTCAGGCAAGGTGAGCTTGCCGTTTGCCACAAGAGCCCCGAAGATTTCATCAGCATCTTCATCAAACGGGTATTTCTTCTCTAGCTACTCGTTCTTTGAAGGCATCTGAGAGTTCAGGTCTCTTACCAGCAACTTTATTTTCAGCTTTCTTTGGTGGCTGAGGAGCTGACTTGGTCTGCACATTGAGGACCTCTTTTTTCTTTGGTTTAGAGGTTGCAATGGCGGTTGGCTCTTTTCTTGATGATTTCTGACTGTTGAGGTCTTTAATCACCGTTTCAGCTTCCATGGAAGCTTCTAGGAGTTTTCCCAGGTTTTTTGATTTGTTGCCGATGATCATGGAGCGGATTCTGGCTCTCATGTTGTTTCGGCAAAAGTCGACTAGCGACGCTTGTGGCAATACATCAGAGCATTTGTATGCCATTGCTTTCCACTTGTGAATGAAGTCATATGTTGATTCATTCTCCCCCTGTTTTAGGCTGCACAGCTGAGCCATAGTAGCGGGATGATCTTCACCTTTGAAGTGAGTCAGGAAGCGTGTCTCTAGCATGGCCCAGTTTTGGATTGAATCCTCCGGCAGAGTGGAGTACCAATCGAAGGCCGTACCTTTTAGGGTACTTGCAAAGAGGCGGATCTTGAGTGCATCTTGATCCGCGATAGCTCCCGTCAGGATCTTGAAGTGGATGACGTGCTGTCTGGCTGATCCTTTCCCCGTATATGTTTGGAGAGTAGGATGCTTGAATTTGGTGGGGAACGGGACCAAGTCCATCCATAAGGGATATGGTGGCTTGATCCCATGCTCCTTGAGTATATCCTCTTCTTTTGCTTTGGCGAGGATACTGTCTACGTCCTTTTTGGTAAGGGCGCGTGACTCATTTTCTTCTCCACTTACCTCGTCGTTTTGATGATTCGGAGGAGGTTCATTGTTCGCCTGATTTTGGAAGGCGAGGAGAAGGTTTTCCATCAGAGTTTCAATCCTCTGCTAGCCCCGTTCCAACTGCTGGATGCGGGTGATCGCATCTTCTGGAGGTGGATTGCGGGGTGGTGGCTCAGAATTTGTAGCCAAGACATTCATCCTTCGTGATTCGAACGATGAAACTGTCCTGGTGACTGAGCTGGGGCTCATTCTTTTTGAAGAAGAGCTTGAGGAAGGATCACTCTGCTGTCCTTTGCTTGAAGGAGCAGGGGATTCTTCTGAATGTCTTCTTGTCCTTGAGACGCTGCGGGTCATCGGACGTCGGACATGGATTTTTGTTGCTGATTTTTTGCGCCTTCTGGTTTTTCCAACCATATGGACGGCAGCAACTTGGTTGGGTCTTTCTTTTTCGACCCATTTGGGAGAGACTTGGAGTGTAGGAGGCTGGGTCCTTTGCTTTTCTAGTCTCTTTTGCCGGTATGACGCGCGGCTGCGTATGCGACGGGCAATTTGAGCTTCGGTCAGTTCTGGCAGGGCTTTAACGATGAAGGATGTGCTTCCCCGGGCGCAGCAGCCGAGCCTGTCTTCTTTGCAGCTGGGCAAGGACAGGATGCGAACCCTGTCCTTCGCCTGTTGCAGTGAAGCTTTGAATTTTTGGAGTTCGGCCCCTGTAGAGATGAAGGGTCGAACTGCAGGTTTGTAGGCCTTAGCAGGTGCTTGTAGAGGCCTTGTGATGCATGACTTGATTTTGGGCTTGTAGGAACAAGCCGGCTCATGCTAGGATGACTTGGAAGTCAGGTTGGAGATGGGTTTCTCCTCTTTCATGTAGGCAAGAGGGTAGAACTGGTTCTCGTTGAGTGGGGCCAGGAATGCTGGCTTAGTGGATGTTTGGGACCTTCTTTGTTTTGGTGAAGGTCTTGGGGACCAAGTCTTGGGATAGACCTGGTCGTTTGCAGGTCGAGGCTTCGTGGGGTTGCCACGGGCTTCGGGCCTTCTGGTGCTCGCCTTTGGTGTCACAGTAGTGACACGTTGAGAGGCGAGTTTCTGCTTCTTGGAAGGAGCAGTTTGTTCTTCGGGAAGTGGGAATGGTCCCAACGTCCTAAAGACAATAGTCCAGGGAGTCGAGCTCGACCCAGAGTTCAGAGAGTTGCCGAGGGAGTTGACGCTTCGGCAACTGATGGGGCGCTTGTAGGTGCGCGTGGTTTGCTTCTGTTGAAGCATGAGCTGGTGCTTGTTCTCATCGAAGGTAATGGTTAGTGAAGCTGCCATTGTTAGTTTTCGAAAATTTCTGAAACAAGACCACATCCATTAGTAATCACAAGAATATAATGATCATAAATGGGAAGTTCTATGGTTTCGGCTTTTCAAATTGCTAGAGGAAGATGACCCAAGCAACATGACGAAGGCAAAGCGCCATAGAGGGTACAATTGTTCTGATTGCAGGTATGGTAAGCCCAGAATGAGCGTCCCAGTGACTGCTAGAAGCAATTGTGAACTTAAATTCGACTTATCGAGAAGCAAAGCTTGCTCGAGATAAGAAGAATATAAAGTTTGGAGTTACAGATGTGCCGGTCGCAATATAGTAGACCCTGAAAGGGCGTACTAGTACCGCTAGACACAAATGTTTTGAGACCGCATCTATGAGATGAGATTCTCTGTTTTGAAAGGTCAAGATTGGATTCATCAAAGAGAGCAGATGGTATTCCGATCTGAACACGGGCTCAGCGATTTCCGCGAGCGCCAGTGCTCAGAAAGAAATGAACCATAATTTCTCGGATCTGAATCTAAAAATGACGAGTTTTTTTTTTGAAAGGCCAATATCGGGTTCATCAAAGAGAGCAAAAGACACTCCAATCTGAACACGCCGGAGATCAACCTTCGCAAGTAAAAAGGAAATCAACTTCTTTCAAGTTTTCCATTGCACATATATTTAAGAAAAGAGACATTTTCTTAGTTTGCCGTGAAAGGCGATTTTTTTGGCATTTATAGCCGATTTTGGCGTTTATAGCCGATTTTTGGCGTTTATAGCCGATTTTTGCGTTTATAGCCGATTTATAATCCTTATCAATAATGAAAGACAAGAGTTGTGATTTTTGTCTCTATTGAAAAAATACAAACTACAATGAAAAGCAAGAAAAGGAGGATCTAACTTCTCAGGAGATTGTGGGGGACCCGTTTAGATTTACGGTCGCAAGCCATATGTGGGCTTCGCCATCATCCATGCAGATGAGAATAGAGGATGCTATTGATTCGCTTGGCTTGGCTATAACCTCAGGTTTTTAGAGAACAAAGACCAAAAGAAGGTCCTATGTCCAATGAAAAGCCGAGTAGACGGGCTTGAAAAGCCATGTCTAAGCCATTGGCGGCAGAAGGAGAAGGCAAGGACCTTGGGGGGGTACCCCCCAAGGGACTTTTGTCACCTTGTAGCGGTGGTCGGTGTAGGATTTCCGCAGAGTTTTCTCTCTTAGATTTCTGATGCCTCTTTCTGTCTGAGTTTCCGGATTTTCTACAGTCTATTGTCTGTGTGTCTGCTGTTCTTTCTTCTTGGAGAGCTCTCCTATTTATAGGCTTTTAGGTAGCCATTTAGGAGGGTTTATCAGCCTTGATTGTCATAAAGCTACATAAAGGGAGGAGTTACAAAATTGAATTCTTTATTTTGTAACTCCTTTTTCTTGGCTTCTGATTGGCCGGAGGAGATTGAGGGCTTTTAATCGCCTTTAATCGCCATGATGGGAGGAGTTTCATGGGTTAAATGTCATGAATCTCTTGACTTGTAACTCCCGGATGCTTGCTTCTGATTGGTCCGTCCAAAGAAATGGATTAATGACTGTAATAAAGCTAGTCAATTAATCGCATTAAGTGGTCGCCGAGCATCTGAAGAGTCGCGGGCCGTGCCGTGTCTTTTGGGATTCTTCTGGCGATGATCATCGATGGATCTTCATGTAGATCGACATCGGATGACCATGTAATTTCAGGTGTTTGTTGCCAACAGCAGGTCGGTGCCATCTGTCTTGTCGATTTCTCGATCGGTCGGGTAGAAAGCACACTTTTTTTGGTTGACCGGGTGGCGATCAATATTGTTTTCGATACTCTTGATGATTGACCCATGTTTTGGACGGATGTCAGAGGATTTGGTGTCTCAAAAGTATGAATTTTGGAAAATACCAGAGGCTGGGCGCTTCGAATCGCGAAAAAACGGCGAAAACCGGGGTTTCCGGGGCCTTCCCGGCGACCCCGGCCTCCAGGGTCGCAGGGGTCTGCGACCCTGGGGGGGTTTTCCCCCTTTTTGTCCCGTTTTGTGTCCGTTTTTGCTGTTTTTCGATTCTTTTTTCTTCTGTATTTTTCCTTGACATTTTTGACCATTTATTGGCCTGATTTCCATGTAGGAAACCTGATGAGAATCCTTGCATTTTATTTTGCAAAGTTTCCAATTTCCTGAGAAAGCCGAAGACTTTGTCGCGCAGAGCTGTCGATTTTCCGTCAGAAGCTGAAACTGGGTCAAACGATGTCGGAATGACCTGAAATTTGGTGTGAAGCCTCCTGAGCAATAAATAAGACCAGCCATAGGCTTTTGTTTAAGTTTTGAAGTCGTTTGGGGTCCCATCACCGGTAGACTCGCTTTTGTCGCGATGAAGATGTCGCGGTTTGATGTGCGGTCAACCGATGTCCGATTGACTTGAAATTTGACAGGGAACCTATTGGAGTCATTTTAAGATGATCCATAGGCTCTGTCTTGGAAACCATGGTCCCGGAGAGTTTTTCCGCCGAGAGGCCTGATTTGGCTTCCGAGCGTCAAACTATGGTCAAATGTTGTCGAAATGACCTGAAATTTGACGTGTAGCCCTTTATAAGCATTTTGAAGCCGTCCATGTGCTCTATCTGATGAGTAATGGCCTCGGTGGTTCTCGCCGCCGAGAGGCTTGATTTAGCTGTTCGAGGGTTGATGTAGGGTCAAACGTTGTCGGTTTGACTCGGAACTTGACGTGGAACCTTTTGGAAGTATTTTGAGACCATCCATCGGCTCTGATCGAAGATTTGGTGTCTCCGATGCTTTTGCCGCCGAGAGCTCCTTTTCGGCTGTCGGAGAAGCGAAGTTAGGCCAAATGATTTTGAAATGGCCCGAAACTTCTTGTGTACTCCTCTTTTGGCTGTCTTGAAGGATCTTGCAGTTTTTGTTTGATTCTGACAAGATTTGATTTTTGGAAGTAGCATTGCCTATTTATGGCAGGTTGCGACTTCATGTAGCTCTTTGGATTTTGAAGAGGCAAAGTGACATTTTTGGTGTCAACACTGGATCTAACTTTCAAACCCTCATTCTCCTTCAAAAAGTCATAGAAGGTGATAAGCTAAAAGTACAGAAGCCTGAACTCCTCAGACTGCTCCTCAAGGACGCTGTCGATCAGCATAAACTCCTCATAGAGTTTGCCAAGGATGGGCAATCTAGTAATGGCGCTCAGCTCCTTCAAAGAAAAACTAATATCACCATTCGTCACAACGAAGGTATTGGTTTGTGGGAGGAATGACTCCAGCATAGCCATGAAGGCCTCGTTAGAAAAGATCACGGTCTCCCTAAAGGCACGGACCGCATCAAAAATCCCAGCTTCCTTCAAAACAGCGCCACCAATCAGCAGGACGCGATCAGTCCACGACTTCCACTCGGAGTCAGCATTGAAACGGCCACGAAGTCGAAAAGGCTTTATCCAATTGCTGCCGTCACCGCTGAAAATACCAAGGCCCACCGGTCTCAAATCGACCGATGGATAATCAGAGGCCTGGTAGCCGCTGGATGGCATCAACAGGTCCATGTCAGCAGGCGACCTCTCCGTATATCTAGGAGAACCGCCAACAAAAACCCCAGTCTTAATTATATTTGTTCTTCTCACCCAGCTTGGAGGATCTTCCCTTTTAGAGCACGTGGGGGCAAGGCTCATGATCGAGACGGTGCGATCAAACATCGACCGGGTAGCAACAGTCTTCTTCTCACCATCTGTTGTGAAAGAGAACTGAAAACATCTCATCTGGTATGTCATGTCATCAGGGACGGCATCACCAAAGAAGAAGGAAGGCTTGGGTAAAACACTCTGATCTTCCAACACCCATGGACGACTGCTTACCATGATCTTATAGAATTGCTCTCCCTTGAGAGCGATCAGTCGTTGCCTCATCTCATCTCTGTTGAGGGAGTCGCACTCTTCCAGATTTCTCTCAACATACTGGACCTTCTCAAAGGCCTGCTGAACGGCCGGATTAGAAGATCTAGCAGATCGACGAGGTACGCTTGTAGCATGCTCTGTACCCTTGTTCGTTCTGGAAGAACCACCTGCAAAGGATGGAAAAGAAAAAGATCAAACATCAAAATGACAGAATCTCGCTAAAAAAAATAAAATCTGGTGAAATTCTGACATGATGTCGGGGCAATTCCGAAGAAAAGGAACTATCCCGAAAGAAATAGAAAGCTTGAAGATGGTCTCAACATTGCTGCGAGCTCCGAAACTCAAACTTTCGAAACCTCAAAGTCTCCGTAAAATCAGGAAGGGCTCAACATCGCTGCAAGCTCCAAATTCCCAAATTTGCGAAAACTTCAGGTATGCTATCACATCATGCTACAATTCAATTTACAAAAAAATATACATGCATGAACATCTTGGTTTGCAAAAAAAAAATGCATTATCATGATAAGCAAAAAAGGAAAAAGAAGAAAAGAAACTTTCTCAAAAAAAAAAGAGAGAAAGAAAACAAAAAAAGAGAGAAAGAAGAGGGCTGGCCCACAGGCCACGTGGCCGTACGGTTCTGTCTGTACGCCCACAAAAAAAAACATGCAAAAAAAAGAAGAAGAAGAAAGCATTAAAAAAAACATGTAAAAAAAAGAAGAAAAGAGCAAACACGTGAAAAAAAAAAGAAAAGAAAAGAAAGAACTTTTTCCTACAATGGGGTTTTCTTGAAAAAGGGGAACTTACTTGAAGCCATTGATGGAGAAGAAGAAGAAAAGTCTTGAAGATCTTGAAGAAGAAGAACTCTTGGTCTTGAAGCCCTCTTGGGATTGTTGCAAAAGAAAGCAATAAGAGCAAGAGATCCAACCTCCTCCTTGCTTTTATAGAAGAGAGCAAACCAAAGAAGGAAAGAAGAAAGAGGTAAGTGTTACTAATTAGTAACCTTACCAAAAGAAAGAAATTAGAAAGATTCTTTCCCAAAAAAAGATATCTTGAGGGATTCTCTCCCAAAAAGAAATCAATGAGAGATTTTCTCCCAAAAGATAGGATCAATGAAAGATTCTTTCCCAAAGGAAGATATCTTGAGATATTCTCTCCCAAAATAAAGGGAACATGAGAGATTCTCTCCAAGTAAAGATATTCTTAGATATTCTCTATCCAAATGAGATATTTTTGGATATTCTTTATAAAAATGACATCATATGAGATCTAAGCCATTTCAAAAGCTTAAGGTCCCTTGGGTTAGCCCATATGAGCTAGGTTTGACCATCTAGGCACTAAAAAAAAAAATTTGGGCTTTTAGTCAAAGAGAAACCCCTCTTACCAAGAGCATACAGAAATGGTTCCATGCCTCTTTTGAGTTGATTTGACCATACAAAAGAGAATTCCAAGCCCCATGAGCTTCCAAAAATCAAACCATCCAGCCTCATGTACCAATTTGAGCCAAAATCTTGAAATTGACATTCTGCAAAAATCCAAACCAAATCCCGGTCCCCTAACTTGCCACATACAGCTTGTTAGGTCACAAGACCAAAAACAAAAACCAAAACCTGATCCCCTAACTTGCCACATACAGCCTGTTAGGTCACAAGATCAAAACCAAAATTGATCCCCCAACATTCCACATACAGCTTGTTGGGTCACACGGTCAAAACCAAACCCGACCCCTTAAACTGCCACATACAGCCTGTTAGGTCACAAGGTCAAAACCCAAATCCACATCCCTGATGTCATCTTCAAAACTTTGCCTCGAGATGGTATGTGATCCCTTTCCCTACCATAAAATTCCCCTGGAAGCTCAAAAGGCTACAAATACCAAAAAGAAAGACTGCTCAAAGACTCTTGGTCAAGTCACAAGCTCTCTTCATAAATCTTTTCGAGGCACATCTGAAAGAAGCTGCGATTCAGATCTGAAACTTCTCCTAAAGAGACTACTATGGCTGATGCAAAGCATGACAGATTTTAAAAAATCTGATTTCTGCACTATGCAGCGGAAATCAGCCATAAAGAATCGCATAGAAACTCCATTAAATCATGATCAACATGTGTCCAATTAATAGAGATGATAGAAGACTATTACCTCAAAGATTTGTAGACTTCAAATCTCTGAAAAAATAGATCCAAAGGCCCGAACTCAGACTTGCAATTTGCAAACAAGTTGCTGGAATTTTCCTGCACTGCCTTTGATCTTCTCCTCTATCTCACTTCCAAATCTGATTGGCTAAGATGGTGGGATCTTAATCTAGGAATTAAGAACTATTTCTCCAAGGGAAAATCTCAGACCTTAAGCTTTCTTCTCTCAAGAAGAGAAGCAACCAAGGGCTGGGCGTGTGGCTCTTCTAGTGACTCCAAGCATAGTGGACGTCCAAGGGGTGCTTGGTTTCTTTTATAGAAACTTCTTGGAAACCTTTCCCATAAAGTTATCTCTCCTTATTCTAATTGATGTCCAAAAAGGAAAGACTTATTTCCTTTTAACAAACACTCTAATTAGAAAAGGAAACCAAAAGGAACTTTCCATACAATTAGTAATCCTAGTTGTAGAACACTTACTAATTTTAAGTTCCTAATCCAAAAAGGAAACTAACTCATAGGAATACTAATCCAAAGAGGAGTCCAACTTTCCAAGTAGAGAGTCCTACTCAAAGTTGGAAACCTTACCCATGGAAATCCTATTATGGACGTCCCACATATCAATGCACACCATGGCCCACATATAATTTATCCAGAGTTAAATTCATGTATGCCATCAAAAGCCTATTTGAATTTAAACTCAAAATTGTTTTTCCACTAAAATAATTCATCCTTATGTTATCTAAACATTTTAGGAAACCATGCCAATCTTGGTAAGTGACTAGAGAAGGGACCAAAAGACATATTTGCCATTGGCTCCCAAAATGACCAAAATGTCCATGCTAAACCCATAGCAACATAAAGACCATTTTAACCTTAACTCATTCCACTAAAGAGTTATGGTTGAACTACAAGGACAAATATATAATATAATAAGCTCGTCATAAAATGACAGTTGTCTTCGACCTACTAAATGTAATGACCTGAATGCCCCTCTATGTAACATCCATAATCGAGTCAGGTTATCATATGTACTATCAACCTTCCCGATTACATCTAAACCTTAGAACTTCATATCCTTAAACATAATCATCATTCGAATATCATTCTCTTGATCCAGGGAGCGACCCACAAGTTCAATATCCATATGGAACATCCATATACTAAGATCTTAGATTTTGATGATTAATCGGATAATTCTAAGGGGATGATTATTCCATCATCAGATGGCATAGATTCTATATTGCATTTGCACGTCCCAACCGATCAAGTCCGAGTACCCAAAACACAGAGCTGTTGACCCATGAAAAGAATCTCACCCATAGTGAATCAAAGCACAAGAACTTGACTTCGTCAGTTCATCCACAAATGCTCAAGATTAAGAGCACCGGTTACTTAGTAGCATGAGGTGACTTGATCTCTTTTCTGTGATAGTACTATTTTAGAGATCACACCTACCATGGTCCTGTTCAATGCATGACACATGCACTAATGAGATAGATCCGGGAAAGCCCTCCCGTGACTTAGGTATGTCACCCTATATAGGAGAGTATCTCATTATAACTTCTACCAAGATGAAGTGCCCAGCTCCATCTTTCAGTTATGAACAAATATGATGTTTCCAGTTGTCCATGAATTAGACCTATCTGTGTGTAGACACTACACAGCTAATTCATTTACTAGAAACAATGGGCCTTACGCAACCATACATATATACATGTTTAAGCATAAAAGAGTCTTTCAATTAAATAACCAGTAAATATCCAGTAACAAAAGATGAGAGTGCAGCTAGTGGGCTTTAGGGCATACACCAATCCCAACAAACTCCCACTTGCACTAAAGATCACTGCTTCCTAACCTAACACCCATAGACTCAACATGAGAAGTGAAGACTTTCTCAGTAAGAGTCTTAGTGAATGGGTCAGCTAAGTTATTTGCTGAAGCAATATGCTCCACCACTATCTCTCCATCCTGAATGAATTCCCGGATCAAGAGTACTTTCTCTGAATGTGCTTTCCTTTCTTGTGATTCATGGGCTCTTTGCACTGTGCTACAGCACTAGTGTTATCGCAGTACATGACAATCGGTTTTTTTGTACTGCAGGAACAACTCCCAATTCCATCAGGAATTTTCTGAGCCATACCGCTTCCTTCGCAGCTTCCGATGCCACCACATACTCTGCTTCCATGGTAGAATCAGCTATACAGGATTGCTTGACACTTCTCCATGATATAGCCCCTCCTGACAAAGTAAAGACGTACCCTGAGGTAGACTTTCTGGCATCACTATCAGATTGGAAATCAGAGTCTGTATACGCCAATGGCGTTAGATCATCTGCTCGAAAGGTTAGCATATAATCTTTCGTTCTCCGAAGATACTTGAATATATGCTTAACTGCTGTCCAATGCATAGGTCCAGGGTTTGACTGATATCTGCTAACCATGCCAACGGCAAAGCAAATATCTGGTCTAGTACATAACATAGCATACATGAGGCTTCCAACAGCGGATGCATATGGAACTCTCCTCATGCTCTCTATCTCTTCAGATGTCTTTGGACATTGATCTCGAGACAGTGGTACTCCATGTCTAGAAGGTAAGAGGCCCTTCTTGGAGTCATGCATATTAAACTTGACCAATATCTTCTCAATGTAAGAAGATTGGGATAGGGCTAACATCTTATTCTTGCGATCACGCAAAAGCTTGATCCCTAAGATATAGCTGGCCTCACCCAAATTCTTCATCTGAAATTGAGAGGATAACCAAACCTTTGTGGATGACAATAAACCTACATCATTTCCTATGAGTAATATGTCATCTACATATAGAACCAAAAATGCAACTGCTTTCCCATTTCCTTTCTTATACACACATGGTTCATCAATGTTTTGATCAAAGCCAAAGGATTTGACTGCCTGATTAAACTTGATGTTCCATGCTCTAGATGCTTGCTTAAGTCCATAGATGGACTTCTTAAGTTTACAAACCATGTTATCTTGGCCACTAGCAATGAAGCCCTCTGGTTGCATCATATAGATGCATTCGTCAAGACTTCCATTAAGAAAAGCTGTCTTGACATCCATCTGCCATATCTCGTAGTCATAATGACATGCGATGGCCAAGAGAATCCTTATGGACTTAAGCATAGCCACTGGTGAAAAGGTTTCCTCATAATCGATACCCTCTTTCTGAGTATATCCTTTCGCCACCAGTCTTGCTTTGAAGGTTTCCACCTTCCCATCCACTCCTCTCTTCCTCTTGTAGATCCACTTGCACCCTATGGATTTAATTCCTTCAGGTGCATCTACAAGTTCCCAGACTTGATTGGAATACAAAGAATCCATTTCAGATTTCATCGCTTGCTGCCACATGTCAGCATCTATATCCGTTACTGCTTCATCATAACTAGTAGGATCCTCAACCAGATCTTCAGAGTCTGTCTTAAATGACACTCCTAGATATCTTTCTGGCTGTCTAGAAATTCTCCCACTACGACGAGGCTCCGGAGTGTTTAAAGGAATATCTTGTTCATCTACTGCCTCAGGATCTGGTACAGATGTTATAGGAGATCCCGGAAGAATCTCCTCAAGGGTTTCTTTACAACTAAGCTCTTGGTGCATCATACAATCATCCTCCAAGTACCTAGCATGAGTGCTGATGAGCACCTTTTGCTCCTTTGGATGATAAAAGATGCCACCTCTCGTTCCTTTAGGATACCCAATGAAGTAGCACATTTCCGATCTAGGTTCCAGCTTGGTAGCTTTATCATTCAGTACATAGGCTGGACAACCCCAAATGTGAATATGTCTTAAACTAGGTTTTCGACTTGTCCACATTTCTTGGGGTGTCCTAGGTACTGATTTAGAAGGTACCAGATTTAAAATGTATGCTGTTGCTTCTAGAGCATATCCCCAAAAAGATATAGGTAGGGTTGCATGACTCATCATGGACCTTACCATATCAAGAAGGGTACGGTTTCTTCTCTCTGCTACACCATTTTGCTGGGGTGTACCCGGTGCAGATAACTGAGACACAATCCCATGTTGTGTGAGGTACTCCTTGAACTCACCTAGGAGGTACTTGCCACCTCGATCAGATCGAAGGGCTTTGATATGTTTTCCTAGTTGTAGCTCCGCCTCAGCCTTGAATTGTTTGAACTTATCAAATGCCTCAGACTTGCGTCGCATTAGGTATACATATCCATATCTAGAGTAATCATCGGTGAAGGTGATGTAATACTCATACCCTCCTCGAACCGGTTTGTTCATAGGACTACACACATCAGTGTGAATCAATTCTAACAACTCCTTTGACCTTAGTCCCTTTCCAGAGAATGACCGTTTGGTCATCTTTCCCTTGAGACAAGATTCGCACTGAGGAAAAGGTTCGAAATCTAATGAGCTCAAGGGCCCATCTTCTACCAACCTCTGAATCCGTTTTGGGTTAATGTGGCCCAAACGTAAGTGCCAAAGATATGTGTCATTGATTGAAGATACCTTCCTCTTAAGGGAAGTTGAGCTTTCTTGTTGTACATTATGCAGTGTAGGAGCAATAGGATATATATAAAATAAGTTATCATGTATTCTACCGGAACATATAATATTTCCATCTCTACTGATATCAACACCAGAATGGAAAGAAACTGAATAATTAAATTCAATCAATCTGGAAACTGAAATTAAATTCTTCCTCATGTCCGGAACATAGAAAACATTATTTAAAACTAATATCCTATTACATGGAAAATGTAAGGTAACAACTCCTACTGCAACTGCCCAAACTTTAGCTCCAGTTCCGACTCTAAAGGAAAACTCTCCTTTCTCAATTTTCTGCATTATCTGAAACCCCTGCAATGAATTGCAGATATGATTAGTGGCTCCTGAGTCTACTATCCATGAGTCAGTAGAATCAACCACTAGATAAGTTTCAATGTAGTATGAAAAAGATGTACCTTTCTTAACTGAGGCCAGGAACTTGGGACAATCTTTCTTCCAATGACCTTTGAGGCCACACTTGAAGCATTTCCCTTTGGGCTTTCCATCTGTACCCTTGTCCTTCTTATTACCAGCATTGTCCTTTTTCTGCCCTTTTCCCTTATTCTGCTTCTTCTTGGACTTCTTCCCTTTCGGGTTCAGTTTAGAGGAAGACTGGAAAAAATGAGCTTGGGCTTTGGGCTTCATGATAGCCTCTGCCGCCTGGAGTTCTTTCATTAACTCAGGTAGAGTCATGTCCATCTTGCTCATATTGAAATTAAGCTTGAACTGATTGAAAGATTCCGGCAAAGTTTCGAGAATCATGTCAGTCTGACTCCCTGCATCAATCTCAGCCCCTAGAATCTCAGCTTCATTGAAACAATCTATCAGCTTGAGCATATGCTCTCTGACAGGTGTTCCCTCAGCCATCCTAGCATTCATGATGGTCCTCATAGCAGCTTGCCTAGCTGGCCTGCTCTTGTCCGCAAACATCTCAGACAAGGACATCATGATTTCATAGGCTGTGTCCATTTGCTCGTGCTGTGTTTGCAACACGTTGGACATGGAAGCGAGCATGTAGCATTTAGCCATGCTATTCGCTTTCTTCCATTTCCTCTCAGCCTCTCGCTGGTCATCAGTAGAATTAGCATCAATTTCGGGACAGTTTTCCAGCAAGACATACTTGTACTCCTCGGCTGTGAGTACTATGTCAAGATTTCTTTTCCAGTCTACGTAGTTAGCGCCAGTCAGTTTGTTCTCACGAAGAATGCAAATCAACGGACTAAAAGAATCTCTACCCATCTCTTTCTGGATATAAAACGGTTTATGATTAGACATGCAGTATATATGTAATATGCATATGGTGCTTGTTATAAAAGGAAAAACAAAGCACAAAACTTTTTACATTATTCAACCCTGGTCATAATGTATCAGTGTTTCAACCTCCTCATAGACCCTCCATCGAAGGGATGGCCGAGCCTACAGTCACGTTGAATTAAGGCAGACTTATTTGGATTATCACTATCTGGACACACATCCAGTGGTAGTCCAATCACTGATTGGTTTGGCCTCATATGACAAATAACCCTTAACTCCTAAGGAGAGGTCATCACCGTCTTATGTCAAGTGTATAACCATCTCTTATGAAATTCCCAGAATGTCTATGATTAAGTCTTCCGAAGGGAAGAGACTTTTATCCTTTCTAGAAGTGAACTTTAGTAAAGAACTCCACCGAAGGGATGGCCGCTCCCACCAACACTTCATTGACATTCTATAGAAGTGATCTTTAGTAAAGAACTCCACCGAAGGGATGGCCGCTCCTACTAACACCTCATTACGAATATTCACATTAGTTCACCCATTAACCCATCAAAGCGTTCTTTAGTTAAAGAACTCCACCGAAGGGATGGCCGTTCCCACTAACACTTTAATGAGATAACATGAACCGAAAATGGAAGGCCGTGGGGTCTTTCCTAAAACCCCTCTCCCACTTGATTATTTATCGCTAGGGTTTATACTTTTTGACCTTTACATTGTTTTACACAAAAGCCCTTTTTAAATCTAGCAAACTTGGTTAATTAAATTTATGACTTAAGTCATCTTAAAATCAAATAACCTTTGCTTTAAAACATTTGAGCAAATCCCTTCAAAGAGTCAAAAACCTATCTTGGGTTATGAAAACCCATAGGTAGCATCTAATTAGATTTTAGTTTAGCCTTCTTTGGAAACCAAGGGTACCAAGATAAACTAAACCCTATCCAATTTTAAACCTTAGACAAATAGAAGGTGCTGGTCTAAGTTCCGTTTAAAATAATTTGCCAAACTAAAAACAATCTAATACAATAAAGATGCCAATTTTAGAGCCTAATGGTGGCCATGTTTCTAGGTGACAATTATAGCAATTATATAAAGCATTCAACCATGCATTCCATATATAAAAGCAAATAAAAGTATGCATTCCTTGATGGCTCCCTGTTCTTAGGATTTCGAATCCTAATCGAATTAGGACTCCTCATGCATCTAGAAGTCTTGACTCCTTCATCTCCAAGGATTCCAATTTCTTGCAACCTTCTTGTCTTGAAACAAAACCAAAATTACATTGGAGATTCCTATGCTTTTCAAGAAAGCTTACATCAAGACTAGTTGGAATAAAATTAAGGAAACTTTACGACTTCCTATGATTGCTAACCGCGCAATCGTACACTTTCCAACTAATTAAAAAACATCCAAATCCACATAACAATCATGCGAACCATCAAGGATGCAATACATGGCTGCAAACAAAGAGGTTAGTGCATGCAAACTCACTATGTGCATCATTAAACAAATCTGGAAAATAAATTCCAGCAATGTTAATGAAACTTGCACACAACATGCATCACAACATAACTTTAATAGGGTGCCACCATACCCATAATCAATCTAAGATTAATTACACACAACATGGGATCATGATTTCACATGGAGTGGCTCTGATACCACTGAAA
This sequence comes from Litsea cubeba, assembly GCA_012931725.1. Classification (NCBI taxonomy): domain Eukaryota; kingdom Viridiplantae; phylum Streptophyta; class Magnoliopsida; order Laurales; family Lauraceae; genus Litsea; species Litsea cubeba. The sequence continues at coordinate 40,018,519 of CM022952.1, forward strand.
GAAACTGCGATTCAGATCTGAAACTTCTCCTAAAGAGACTACTATGGCTGATGCAAAGCATGACAGATTTTAAAAAATCTGATTTCTGCACTATGCAGCGGAAATCAGCCATAAAGAATCGCATAGAAACTCCATTAAATCATGATCAACATGTGTCCAATTAATAGAGATGATAGAAGACTATTACCTCGAAGATTTGTAGACTTCAAATCTCTGAAAAAATAGATCCAAAGGCCCGAACTCAGACTTGCAATTTGCAAACAAGTTGCTGGAATTTTCCTGCACTGCCTTTGATCTTCTCCTCTATCTCACTTCCAAATCTGATTGGCTAAGATGGTGGGATCTTAATCTAGGAATTAAGAACTATTTCTCCAAGGGAAAATCTCAGACCTTAAGCTTTCTTCTCTCAAGAAGAGAAGCAACCAAGGGCTGGGCGTGTGGCTCTTCTAGTGACTCCAAGCATAGTGGACGTCCAAGGGGTGCTTGGTTTCTTTTATAGAAACTTCTTGGAAACCTTTCCCATAAAGTTATCTCTCCTTATTCTAATTGATGTCCAAAAAGGAAAGACTTATTTCCTTTTAACAAACACTCTAATTAGAAAAGGAAACCAAAAGGAACTTTCTATACAATTAGTAATCCTAGTTGTAGAACACTTACTAATTTTAAGTTCCTAATCCAAAAAGGAAACTAACTCATAGGAATACTAATCCAAAGAGGAGTCCAACTTTCCAAGTAGAGAGTCCTACTCAAAGTTGGAAACCTTACCCATGGAAATCCTATTATGGACGTCCCACATATCAATGCACACCATGGCCCACATATAATTTATCCAGAGTTAAATTCATGTATGCCATCAAAAGCCTATTTGAATTTAAACTCAAAATTATTTTTCCACTAAAATAATTCATCCTTATGTTATCTAAACATTTTAGGAAACCATGCCAATCTTGGTAAGTGACTAGAGAAGGGACCAAAAGACATATTTGCCATTGGCTCCCAAAATGACCAAAATGTCCATGCTAAACCCATAGCAACATAAAGACCATTTTAACCTTAACTCATTCCACTAAAGAGTTATGGTTGAACTCCAAGGACAAATATATAATATAATAAGCTCGTCATAAAATGACAGTTGTCTTCGACCTACTAAGTGTAATGACCTGAATGCCCCTCTATGTAACATCCATAATCGAGTCAGGTTATCATATGTACTATCAACCTTCCCGATTACATCTAAACCTTAGAACTTCATATCCTTAAACATAATCATCATTCGAATATCATTCTCTTGATCCAGGGAGCGACCCACAAGTTCAATATCCATATGGAACATCCATATACTAAGATCTTAGATTTTGATGATTAATCGGATAATTCTAAGGGGATGATTATTCCATCATCAGATGGCATAGATTCTATATTGCATTTGCACGTCCCAACTGATCAAGTCCGAGTACCCAAAACACAGAGCTGTTGACCCATGAAAAGAATCTCACCCATAGTGAATCAAAGCACAAGAACTTGACTTCGTCAGTTCATCCACAAATGCTCAAGATTAAGAGCACCGGTAACTTAGTAGCATGAGGTGACTTGATCTCTTTTCTGTGATAGTACTATTTTAGAGATCACACCTACCATGGTCCTGTTCAATGCATGACACATGCATTAATGAGATAGATCCGGGAAAGCCCTCCCGTGACTTAGGTATGTCACCCTATATAGGAGAGTATCTCATTATAACTTCTACCAAGATGAAGTGCCCAGCTCCATCTTTCAGTTATGAACAAATATGATGTTTCCAGTTGTCCATGAATTAGACCTATCTGTGTGTAGACACTACACAGCTAATTCATTTACTAGAAACAATGGGCCTTACGCAACCATACATATATACATGTTTAAGCATAAAAGAGTCTTTCAATTAAATAACCAGTAAATATCCAGTAACAAAAGATGAGAGTGCAGCTAGCTAGGGCATACACCAATCCCAACAACATCGACTACAAAAGTTAAGCCACTCATCGCTGCACCTCGAAGGGGCATTTGATGACACCAAAAATGTCACTTTGCCTCTTCAAGATCCAGAAAACAGCATGAAGTCGCAACCTGGCATAAATAGGCAATGCTACTTCCAAAAAATCAAATCTTGTCAGAATCAAACAAAAACTGCAAGATCCTTCAAGACAGCCAAAAGAGGAGTACATGAGAAGTTTCGGGCCATTTCAAAATCATTTGGCCTAACTTCGCTTCTCCGGCAGCTGAAAAGGAGCTCCCGGCGGCGAAAGCATCGGAGACACCAAATCTTCGATCAGAGCCGATGGATGGTCTCAAAATACGTCCAAAAGGCTCCACGTCAAGTTCCGAGTCAAACCGACAACGTTTGACCCTACATTAACCCTCGAACAGTTAAATCAAGCCTCTCGGCGGCGAGAACCACCGAGGCCATCACTCATCAGATAGAGCACATGGACGGCTTCAAAAAGCTTACAAAGGGCTACACGTCAAATTTCAGGTCATTTCGACAACATTTGACCATATTTTGACGCTGGGAAGCCAAATTAGGCCTCTCGGCGGCGAAGCTCCCCGAGACCATGGTTTCCAAGACAGAGCCGATGGATCATCTTAAAATGACTCCAATAGGTTCCCTATCAAATTTCAAGTCAATCGGACATCGGTTGACCGCACATCAAGTCGCGACGTCTTCATCGCGACAAAAACAAGTCTACTAGTGATAGGACCCCAAACCGCTTCAAAACTCAAACAAAAGCCTATGGTTGGTCTTATTTATTGCTCAGGAGACTTCACCTCAAATTTCAGGTCATTCCAACATCGTTTGACCCAGTTTCAGCTTCTGATGGAAAATCGGCAGCTCTGCGCGACAAAGTCTTCGGCTTTCTCAGAAAATTGGAAACTTTGCAAAATAAAATGCAAGGATTCTCATCAGGTTTTCTAAGGGAAATCCGGCCAATAAATTATCAAAAACTGTCAAGGAAAAATGCAGAAGAAAAAAGAATCGAAAAACAGCAAAAACGGACACAAAACGGGACAAAAAAGGGGAAAAACCCTCCAGGGTCGCAGACCCCTGCGACCCTGGAGCCCGGGATCGCCGGGTGGGCCCTAGAAACCCCATTTTTCGCCGTTTCTTCGCGATTTGAAGCATCCGACTCCTCTGATTTTCTAAAACTCATACTTTTAAGACACAAATCCTTTGACATCCGTCAAAATCATGGGTCAATCATCAAGAGTATCGAAATCCACATTGATTGCCAACCGGTCAACCAAAAAGTGTGCTTTCTACCCGACCGATTAAGAAATCGACAGGACAGATGGCACCGACCCACTGTTGGCAACCAATACCTGAAGTTACATGGTCATCTGATGCCGATCTACATGAAGATCCATCATTGATCATCGCCAGAAGAATCCCAAAAGACGCGGTACGGCCCCCGACTCTTCAACTGCTCCGCGACCACTTAATGCGATTAATTGATTAGCTTAATAACTTCATTAATCCATTTCTTTGGATGGCCCAATCAGAAGCAAGCATTCGGGAGTTACAAGTCAAGAGATTCATGGCATTTAACCCATGAAACTCCTCACATCATGGCGATTAAAGGCGATTAAAAGCCCTCAATCTCCTCCAGCTAATCAGAAGCCAAGAAAAAGGAGTTACAAAATAAAGATTTCAATCTTGTAACTCCTCCCTTTATGTAGCTTTATGACAATTAAGGCTCATAAATCCTCCTAAATGGCTACCTAAAAGCCTATAAATAGGAGAGCATTCCAAAGAATTCCAGATCGGAAAAACCACAGACAGAGATCGGAAAAACAAGACAGATCCCAGATCAGAAAAAAGTACAGAAATTCAGAGAAAGAAAGAGAGAAAACTCTACGGAAGTTCTACACCGACCACCGCTACAAGGTGACAAAAGTCCCTTGGGGGATACCCCCCCAAGGTCCTTGCCTTCTCCTTCTGCCTCCAATGGCTTAGACGTGGCGTTTCAGCCAGTCTACTTGGCTTTTTATTGGACATAGGACCTCCTCTTGGTCTTTGTCCTCTAAAAACTTGAGGTTATAGCCAACCCAAGCGAATCAATAGCATCCTCTGTTCTCATCTGCATGGATGATGGCGAAGTCCACATATGGCTTACGACCGTCAATCTGAACGGGTCCCCCACAATCTCCTGAGAAGTTAGATCCTCCTTTTCTTGCTTTTCATTGTAGTTTGTATTTTTTCAAAAGAGACAAAAATCACAACTCGTCTTTCATTATTGATAAGGATTGTAAATCGGCTATAAACGCCAAAAATCGGCTATAAAAGCTTGATGGACCAGAGCATTCTGCTCGCTCGGTTCTACCGAGGTCGGCGGACGTGGGAGTCCGTTTGTGTCCGACCCTTTCGTAACCGGAGGAGGCCAGAGGCGTGCATCAACATTTCTTTTGTGTGGGTGTGCCAGATTTTCTATTTTACTTGGAATTGCAAGTGGTGATCCGGAGATCAACCTTCGCAAGTAAAAAGGAAATCAACTTCTTTCAAGTTTTCCATTGCACATATATTTAAGAAAAGAGACATTTTCTTGATTTGCCATGAAAGGCGATTTTTTTGTCATTTATAGCCGATTTTGGCGTTTATAGCCAATTTTTGGCGTTTATAGCCGATTTACAATCCTTATCAATAATGAAAGACAAGAATTGTGATTTTTGTCTCTTTTGAAAAAATACAAACTATAATGAAAAGCAAGAAAAAGAGGATCTAACTTCTTAGGAGATAGTGGGGGACCCGTTCAGATTGACGGTCGCAAGCCATATGTGGAATTTGCCATCATCCATGCAGATGAGAACAGAGGATGCTATTGATTCGCTTGGCTCGGCTATCACCTCAGGTTTTTAGAGGACAAAGACCAAGAGGAGGTCCTATGTCCAATAAAAAGCCAAGTAGACGGGCTGAAAAGCCACGTCTAAGCCATTGGAGGCACAAGGAGAAGGCAAGGACCTTGGAGGGGTACCCCCCAAGGGACTTTTGTCACCTTGTAGCGATGGTCGGTGTAGCACTTCCGCAGAGTTTTCTCTCTTTCTTTCTCTGAATTTCTGTGCTTTTTTCTGATTTGGGATCTGTCTTGTTTTTCCGATCTCTGTCTGTGGTTTTTCCGATCTCTGTCTGTGGTTTTTCCGATCTGGAATTCTTTGGAATGCTCTCTCCTATTTATAGGCTTTTAGGTAGCCATTTAGGAGGATTTATGAGCCTTAATTGTCATAAAACTACATAAAGGGAGGAGTTACAAGATTGAATTCTTTATTAATTTTGTAACTCCTTTTTCTTGGCTTTTGATTGGCCAGAGGAGATTGAGGGCTTTTAATCGCCTTTAATCGCCATGATGGGAGGAGTTTCATGGGTTAAATGCCATGAATCTCTTGACTTGTAACTCCCGAATGCTTGCTTCTGATTGGGCCGTCCAAAGAAATGGATTAATGACTGTAATAAAGCTAGTCAATTAATCGCATTAAGTGGTCACCGAGCAGTTGAAGAGTTGCGGGCCGTGCCGCGTCTTTTGGGATTCTTCTGGCGATGATCAATGATGGATCTTCATGTAGATCGGCATCAGATGACCATGTAACTTCAGGTATTGGTTGCCAACAGCGAGTAGGTGCCGTCTGTCCTGTCGATTTCTCAATCGATCGGGTAGAAAGCACACTTTTTGGTTGACCGGTTGGCGATCAATGTGGATTTCGATACTCTTGATGATTGACCCGTGATTTTGACGGATGTCAAAGGATTTGGTGTCTCAAAAGTATGAATTTTGAAAAATCAGAGGAGTCGGACGCTTCGAATCGCGAAGAAACGGCGAAAAACGGGGTTTCCAGGGCCTACCCGGCGATCCCGGGTTCCAGGGTCGCAGGCAACCCTGGAGGGTTTTTCCCCCTTTTTGTCTCATTTTGTGTCCGTTTTTGCTGTTTTTCAATTCTTTTTTCTTCTGTATTTTTCCTTGACATTTTTTGTCATTTATTGGCCTGATTTCCCTATAGAAAACCTGATGAGAATCCTTGAATTTTATTTTGCAAAGTTTCCAATTTTCTTAGAAAGCCGAAGACTTTGTCGCGCAGAGCTGCCGATTTTCCGTCAGAAGCTGAAACTGGGTCAAACGATGTCGGAATGACCTGAAATTTGAGGTCAAGTCTCCTGAGCAATAAATAAGACTAACCATAGGCTTTTGTTTGAGTATTGAAGCCGTTTGGGGTCCTATCACTAGTAGACTTATTTTTGTCGCAATTAAGACATCGCGGCTTGATGTGCAGTCAACCGATGTCCGATTGACTTAAAATCTGACAGGGAACCTATTGGAGTCATTTTAAGATGATCCATAGGATCTATCTTGGAAACCATGGTCCCGGGGAGCTTCACCGCCGAGAGGCCTGATTTGGCTTCCGAGCGTCAAAGTATGGTCAAATGTTGTCGAAATGACCTGAAATTTGACGTGTAGCCCTTTGTAAGCATTTTGAAGCCGTCCATGTACTCTATCTGATGAGTGATGGCCTCGGTGGTTCTCGCTGCCGAGAGGCTTGATTTAGCTGTTCGAGGGTTGATGTAGGGTCAAACGTTGTCCGTTTGACTCGAAACTTGACGTGGAGCCTTTTGGATGTATTTTGAGACCATCCATCGGCTCTGATCGAAGATTTGGTGTCTCCGATGCTTTCGCCGCTAGGAGCTCCTTTTCAGCTGCCGGAGAAGCGAAGTTTGGGCAAATGATTTTGAAATGGCCCGAAACTTCTCGTGTACTCCTCTTTTGGCTGTCTTGAAGGATCTTGCAGTTTTTGTTTGATTCTGACAAGATTTGATTTTTTGGAAGTAGCATTGCCTATTATGGCAGGTTGCGACTTCATGCAGTTTTCTGTATCTTGAAGAGGCAAAGTGACATTTTTGGTGTCAACAGACTCAGCCTGCTACCCTTCAAGTCTTTCACAAATGGGTTGAAAAAGAAAGACCCAACCAAGTTGCTGCTGTCCATATGGTTGGAAAAACCAGAAGACGCCAAAAGTCAGCATCCAAAATCTATGTCCGACGTCCGGTGACCCACAGCGTCTCCAGGACAAGAAGTCATTCAGAAGAATCCCCTGCTCCTTCAAGCCAAGGATGGCAAAGTGATTCTTCCTCAAGCTCTCATCAAAAAGAATGAGCCCCAGCTCAGTCACCAGGATAATTTCTTCGTTCGAATCACGAGGGATGAACATCCTGGCTATAAATTCTGAGACACCACCTCGCAATCCACCTCAAGATGATGCGCTCACACGCATGCAGCAGTTGGAACAAGGCCAACAGAGGATTGAAACTCTGATGGAAAACCTTCTCCTCGCCTTCCAAAATCAGGCGAACAATGAACCTCCTCCGAATCATCAAGATGATGAGGTAAATGGAGAAGAAAATGAGTCACGGGCCCTCACCAAAAATGACGTAGGCAGTATCCTCGCAACAGCTAAAGAAGAGGATATACTCAAAGAGCATGGGATCAAACCACCATACCCCTTATGGATGGACTCGGTCCCATTCCCTACAAAATTCTAGCATCCTACTCTCCAAACATATATGGGGAAAGGATCAGCCAGACAGGACATCATCCACTTCAAGATGTTGACGGGAGCTATCGCGGATCAATATGCACTCAAGATCCGCCTCTTTACAAGTACCCTAAAAAGTACGGCCTTTGATTGGTACTCTACTTTGCCGGAGGACTCCATCCAAAACTGGGCTATGCTGGAGACAGACTTCTTGACTCACTTCAAAGGTGAGGATCATCCCGCTACTATAGCTCAGCTTTGTAGCCTAAAACAGGGGGAGAATGAGTCAACATACAACTTCATTCACAAGTGGAAAGCAATGGCATACAAATACTCTGATGTATTGCCACAAGCGTCGCTAGTCGACATCTACCGAAACAACATGAGAGCTAGAATCCACTCCATGATCATTGGCAACAAATCAAAGAACCTGGGAGAGCTCCTAGAAGCTTCCATGAAGCTGAAACGGTGATCAAAGACCTCAACAGTCAGAAATCATCAAGAAAGGAGCCATCCGCCATTGGAACCTCAAAACCAAAAAAAAGGAGGTCCTCAATGTGCAAACCAAGTCAGCTCCTCAGCCACCAAAGAAAGCTGAAAACAAAGCTGCTGGTAAGAGAACTGAACTCTCTGATGCCTTCAAAGTGCGAGTAGAAAAGAAATACCCGTTCGATGAAGATGTTGATGAAATCTTTGGGGCCCTCGTGGCAAACGGCAAGCTCACCTTGCCTGAACCCAAAAAGCCAGGAGATTTTGGCAACACCAACGATCCTCGGTACTGTCCATACCACCAGATGATATCGCATCCTCTCAATCAATGCTTTGTTGTGAGGGAGAAAATAAGCGACTTATGGAAAAATGGAGTCATCACCTTTGACAAAAACTATGGGTCTGCCTCCGTCAACATGGTGTCATGTGGACAAACACAAAAATCACCAAAGAAGAAGATCACTACTTCCTTCAAGGTGATAAACAGAATTGAAGCGTCCGAAGGACTAGTTCCTTACCCGACACCAGACGGACAACCCATATATGCGTACATCCCGATCTCCTAGAAGATGAAAACTGGGAGATTGTGAAAACAAAGCCAACAGCTCAACAGCGAAGGCAAGCTAGAAAACATCTCCTCAAGCTCAAACGGCAAGAGAAGACCCAACCAAAACAAAAAGTCCAAGAAAAGGCAGAGGCCTCCTCTACCGCTTCACTGGGGGAAACAAAAACGTCCCTTCTAGAGACTTCAAAGGGGGTAAGAAAATTCACTCTCAGTGATTTCAAGCCACCTCAATTCAAAGAAAAAGCCACGCAGGGGGCATCATACTCTTGCAATTCGGTAGTTGGATTCTCCATTGATGGATATGAGTCCAGCGACACCGATGATGGATTTGAATCCAACTACACCGACGAGTGGGAGGATTCCCTTGAAACAGGAGAATATCTCTCCGATGAAGAATGGGTTCCTGAAGCTCACCTTATGCCAGTAACCTGGTATAACCCCTTACAGCCACAAGGATCCTGGTCTGATGATGAAGAAGACTAAGAAACTGTACAAGAAAATGTTGTTGGCCCAGCACCCATCATTGCTCCAGTGGATATCAACCATGTTGAACCATGAAGAGCAGACGAAAAAGAAGATTTGGCTCCCATGCCTGATCTTAAAGAATATGTAAGGATCTTGCATCATCTCGCTCTAAAACAAGAGCAAGTCCGCATCAACGAGCCTCCTCGCAATCCAGAGCCGGAAGTCCCTGAAGACCATCAGGTACATCCTCCCTACACTCCTTAAAATGGAGACACTTGCTGGATAGATGATCCTGTTACATCCAAGGATGAGTCTGACTCCGAATAGGCAACGTCTCCTGTCAGAGCTTCCTGTAATGTGATAATTCAGGATTATAGCTCTTCCGAAGCGTCGTCTGAAGAGATCACTTATACTCCGACGACGCCCATCACCATATCTTCTTGAGCTAGCTTGTCTCACGTGACTTTCACTGAGGCAACACCCTCTCAGGTTTCTTCTCCTGAGACCGTGACTTCAGAGCTCACACCCTCCTGACTGAAGAAACCCTAGCTATTGATGCTTGGGATGATGAATTGGTCAACGAATAAGAAAAGTTGCTGGATGCTATTCAGGACTTGTTCCCGGAAACTGCTCCACGCAACATAATCACTGAGGGTGGCAACTCTGCTACAGATACATCCTCAGTAAATGAGAAACGACAGCCTCTTGACCTTGAAGACAATCTTCCAAATGAAGACCCTTCTCAAGAAGCTCTTGAAGTTGGTAGAGGCACCCGCTCTGGCCGGGACTATCACAAAAATTACAACCAATCTTCCTATACTTATGTAAATCCTTCGGGAAAAGATGTTGTAAACGCCCCTAGTGGCAACCATGATGAACATGCAGGCCCCAAGGAGGCTTTCAATTATGACTTGATCGAAACTTCAAGCACATACTTGCACGTCTGCACATCAAAGACTTATTGCAAATGTCTCCGCGCACTCGTTATAATCTCATTTATGAATTACAAAGCTGAATGAGGATGTCGATAAACATGCCCCGCAACTCCTCCAAATTGAAATGGATTACCGGGTCAAAAACTCAGAAACTTCCTCAAAGGGAGAAAAGAAGAAGACTGAGGGATCATGCACCAAATGCCTCTCAGTTCAAAAGGCAACAAGTGTTAGATATCGCGATCACTGAGAGGGGGGGGGGTGAATCAGTGATCCCTTAAAAACAGGTCCAATTTAACAACAAAAGCAAATCAAATCACACAAGGACACCAGATTTAACGTGGTTCACCAAAAGGCTACGTCCACGGTTCAAAGACTGTCCGAACACCGATCCGGAACAGGTCTGAATCTATTTAGTCGCACCAACGACAAAGAGCACCAACCCTTAAGTTTCAGATAGCACCAACTATCTAGGAAGCACCTACCCCCTTTACAATTTTTCTGCACCAACAGATAGGATCACCAAACCCCTAACACCAAGCACCAACTTGATGTTCTACAGAATTAAAGTAGAGAACTTTTCTACAGCCCTTCCCCTCTACAATCTCTCTCTCATTCCCTTACAAATTGAAATTTAAAGCATAAAAAGAGAGACACTTATCTATGGATGAATCACCATCTTCATGAGCATATTTTCATCCAACTTGCTGTAGAAACTTGCAGCACAACAGCACACAGCAGCGCCTTCTTCTCCAATCACTCTTCTTTCCAAAACCCTCTCTTTTGTTCTCTCTTCTCTTCTCTACTCATGAAAACGAACTTAGCAAGCCTTTATATAGGTTTTGGTAACCCTAAAGAGTGTTCAAATTAGGCTAGAATTCGTTTAGAAAGAGTCCCAAACGAAATATATAAGTTTCCTGAATTTTCGTGCAAAACTTTTATTTCTGCGCAATTCTGGTTCCCGTGCTCGGTCGACCGCGTGGGGTCCCCGGTCGACTGGCGACACACTGTGGCACAAAATAACTGGGAGCTAACTGTCTTGCCCGGTCGACTGCGTGGGGTCCTCGGTCGACCGGCCACACTGCTTCAGGAATTCTGATTTCCTGAACTGTTTCAGCTCTGTTTTCTCTTTGAAGCTCTATCAATACCACACTATCAACACCACACTTGTGACATTATGTTGACAATAATTCCAACACAAAATGATACTTGAGATACTAAACACTTCAATGCTTCATAAGACTTCTCAAGGCATCTCAAATTCCAACAATCTCCCCCTTTGGAATTGTTGGCAACACTTGGAACTTCAACACTTGGAACACTTTGAACCAGTTGACCTTCATGAAGCTTCTTCAGAACCATAGACTCCCCCTGTCTTAAAAAACCAATAGAATCAAGATCTTCACATTCACATTCTTGATACCAATCTCCCCCAAGCTATCATAGCATAACTTCTTCTAGCATAGCTTTCTCCTAGCGTAACTTTCTCCCCCTTTGACAACAAGTCCAAAGGGACCAACCAAGGAGCGAATAGGATATTCAAGCAATACATTGCTCCCCCTTTCAAGCACAACTCCTAAGGATTAGGAGAGTGAGTAACTCCTAATTTTTTCCGGAGATACTCGAAGACTTCCTTTGGCAGAGGTTTTGTGAAGATATCAGCAACTTGCTCAGTAGTTGGAACATATTCCAACTTTACCTCACCGTCTGCAACCTTTTCCTTGAGAAAGTGATAGCGGATTGCAACATGCTTCGTTCTAGAATGCTGAACAGGATTCTTAGAGATGTGAATTGCACTTGTGTTGTCACAGAGGATCGGCGTAGGATCCGTTGTCGGAACTCCTAGATCAGAGAGCATTTGCTGCATCCATAACACTTGCGTACAACAAAATTTGCCGCTGCAATATATTCCGCTTCCGCTGTAGAAAGGGATACTGAATCTTATTTCTTACTGTGCCATGCCACCAACCTTTCACCGAGATAGAATGCACCACCGCTTGTACTCTTGCGATCATCTATACATCCAGCCCAATCGGCGTCAGAGTATGCAACAAGAGTGAAGGATTTGCCTTTAGGATACCAAATGCCAAGCTCCATGGTACCTTTCAGATATCGAAATATCCTTTTTACTGCTGTAAGGTGCGTCTCAGTTGGTGATGCTTGAAATCGAGCCACCATACATACTGCTTGCAGAAGATCCGGTCTTGTAGCAGTCAAATAAAGCAAGCTTCCTATCATCAAACGATAAGTGGTGTGATCAACGGACGAACCCTTATCATCTTTGCTTAGCTTTGTGTTCGTTGTCATTGGTGTGCTCACTGGCTTGCTGTCTTCCATGTTAAAACGCTTCAGCATTTCCTTGATGTATTTCATCTGTGATATGAAGATACCATGTTTCAGCTGCTGAACTTGTAAGCCAAGGAAGAACTTTAGTTCTCCAAGCATTGACATCTCAAATTCTTTCTTCATCTCTTCAGCAAAATTCCTGCACATTTCCTCATCATTGCCACCAAATATTATGTCATCGACATAAACAATGACAACCAGCTGTTTGCTCAACTCTGTTTTGACATAAAGATTGCTATCAACCAGTCCTTTTCCAAAGCCGATCTTGCGGAGATAGAGGTCCAGCCTTGCATACCACGCCCTTGGCGCTTGTTTTAGCCCATAAATAGCCTTTTTCAACTTGCACACTAGGTCTGAATTTTTGCTAATGAGAAAACCATCAGGTTGCTCAATGTAGACCTCTTCTTCAAGTAATCCATTCAAGAAGGCTGACTTTACATCCATCTAAAATACCTTAAAGGTTTTGTATGCAGCCAATGCAAGAAACATACGAATGGCTTCCAGACGAGCCACCGGTGCAAAGGTCTCTTCAAAATCTAGGCCTTCAACTTGAGCATAGCCTTTACAAACCAACCTTGCTTTGTTTCGTATGACCTGACCATCTTCATTCAGCTTATTCCGAAAGACCCATTTAGTACCAATAACATTCTTATCGGTAGGTCTAGAAACTAGTTCCCATGTGGAGTTCTTCTCAATTTGCTCCAACTCCTCATGCATAGCTTTCAACCAACTTTCATCGAGACTGGCTTCAGTCACAGTCTTGGGTTCAATGGTGGACACAAGTGAGTAATTGCTAACTACACTTTGTCTTGTTTTAACACCGGCCTCAGGATCTCCAATGATTTGATCCTTAGGGTGTTGCTCTACCCAAGTGCTTTTCTTTCTAGGTGTAGCATCCTCTGAGTCATCCTTTGATTTCTCAGAATCATTAGGTTCAGCCACTTCATCATCAATCTCACTCGAGTCCTCATAAACTGGACTGTCATAATGAGTTACATTCTTTGATTCACGGTTTTCATCAATTCTAACATCGGCACTTTCTATGATTTTTCTGGTCCTTTTGTTAAGACATCTGTAAGCCTTACTAGAGGAGGAGTAACCCAGAAATATACCTTCATCAGCTCTTTCTTCAAATTTGCCCGGATTTTGTTCAAGACGCTTGATGTAACACTTGCTACCGAAGACTCTGAAGTGCTTGACTGTTGCTTTTCTCCCAAACCATAGCTCATAAGGAGTTTTGTCTTCATGTGGCCTGATCAAGCATCGATTCTGAATGTATACAGCCGTATGGATTGCCTCCTTCCAGTATTTGTCAGCTAGCTTGCTCTCAGTTAGCATTGTGCGAGACATCTCTTGCACGGTGCGATTTTTCTGTTCCACAACTCCATTTTGCTGTGGAGTTCTAGGGGCTGAATATTGTCTTTGAATGCCATGGTGCTCACAATAGTTAGTGAACTCTTCAGATGTGAATTCACCTCCTCGATCAGACCTTAAAATCTTGATACGTTTTCCAAGCATATTTTCAACCTGTGCTTTAAACACTTTAAAACGATCAAGTGCTTGATGTTTATGCTTAAGAAACAATACCCATGTCATACGAGTATAATCATCAATGCATAACATAAAATACTTATCTCCATTGGTGCTTTGAGTTCGCATCGGTCCACAGAGATCAGTGTGCACTAGCTCAAGAGGTTTCTTTGAATGATGCTCCTTTGACTTGAACATTACCCTCGTTTGCTTTCCCTTTTGGCAAGAATCGCAAATGGGGTTGGAAGGCTTTTCAACTGTAGACATACCTCTGACAGCCTTTGAATTGCAAATCTTTGACATGTTATCAAAGTTTAGATGCTAAAGGCGTTTGTGCCACAACCAACTTTCCTCTGTCCGACTCATCAAGCAAGTCTTTTCAGCTCCATCTGACAATGTATAGAGATTTCCAGCAGTCCTAGATCCAGTAGCCACTGTTTTGCCGTTGCTACACTTCTTGATAGCAAACCCATTCTTAGTGAAGACAACTTCGTGGCCTTTGTCACAGATCTGGCTCACACTAAGCAAGTTGTGTCTCAGTCCAAACACATATAAGACCTCGTCTGATCTGATCTTGTTTGCCTTTAGCTGAACAACACCATTTCCGCAGATTTTGGCACCATCATTGTTACCAAACTTCACTGATCCGCCTTCATAGTGCTGTAATTTGATGAATTTTTCCTTATCACCTGTCATATGGCTTGAACAGCCACTATCAAGGACCCATGGTGCTGCCTTCTTTTGTGCATTGAATGCCATTTGCACAATGAGAGATTCCTTGGAAATATCTTCCCTTTTCTTTGCCTTCCATGCCTTAACTAACTTGGGTTTCTTTTCAACCTGAAATTGGTTAGCAATAGGCAACCTACAATCCCTAGTCAAGTGTCCATAATTATGACACTTATAGCACTCAATTTTGTGGCTGTTTAGGATTGAAAAAGGGTTCCTAGTCACAAATGGGCTGTTTCTAACATAGAATTTGCATTCAGCCCTTTTATGTCCATATCTATTGCAATGATAATAGTAACCATAAAATTTGAATCTTCTTTGTGGCTGGTTAGACTTCATTTCCTTTCTCACATGAATGGACTCTTTTCTAGGCTAGGTGGGCTTCACAGGTTTTGTCTTTTCAGGAGGTGTAATCTTAGAGGATTCTCCATTCTCAAATCCTAGACCAAATTTGAAGTGAGAAGGCCTTTGAACTTTCAGTATTTCATTTAGCTTCAATGTTCCATTGATTGCTTGGAATTCCTTGAGCTTTTGATTCATTTGTATATTTTCAGTCCTTGCTCCAAGGATTTCATTCTCAAGTTTCACCACTTCCTCAGTTTTGGTACTGATTTGTATTTCTAGGACTTCTACCATTCTTTTATATTCTTCAACTTGAGTTTTCAAAGCAATAACTGAACTTTCAGATTCATGAAGAAGTTTCAGATTTTTCTTACTTGTTTTTCGTTCCGTGCTAAGCTCCTCAAGTGCGGCAATGAGTTCTTCTTCAAGATTGACCTCAGCCTCCTCTTCCTCTTCCGGCTCTTGCTCCTCTTCTTCTTCAACAGTAACCATGAAGAGAGCTTCAGTTGCCTCGGCTGATTCATCATCGTCTGAAGTTTCAGACGTGCTATCATTATATTGACTGATGAAGCTTTTTGCTTTGCCCCTCTTTCTGAAATTTTTCTTCCATTTACTCTTATCAACATAAGAGTCATCATCATTGTTTTCTTTCAGCGGACAATTCGCAGCAAAGGGACCAACACCGCCACAATTGAAGCATTTAAAGGGTAGCTTCCCTTTGTACTTTCCATTGCTTCCTTTCTTCAGCTTTCTAACTAATTGAGCCTCAAGCTCATCATCATCAGTATCAGCATCATGACCAGCAGTCTCTTTTCCCTTTTTCTGAACTTTGAAGGCCGCTTCTCTATCAGATGAAGACGTCTTACCTATGCGCATCTCATAGGCGGTGAGTGAACCATGCAACTCATCCATGGTAAATTCATTCAGATCCTTGGCTTCTTCTATGGCTGAGACTTTTGAATCAAACCGGGGAAGAAGAGATCTTAGAACCTTTTTGACGATGACTGGTTCTTTAATCTCCTCCCCTAGTCCACGAATGTCATTCGTGACTTCATTCACTCGTTGCATATACAAGTCAACATTCTCGCTTTCCTCCATGCGAAGAGACTCGAATTGAGAGCGATGAGTTTGCAATTTCGCTTCTTTGATCTTCTCATCTCCTTCATGAATGCTTTTCAACTTGTCCCATATTTCCTTGGCTGTTTTGCATGCAATTACTTTGACCAGCTCGCTGTCCACAAGGCCACTAAAGAGTGCATTCTGCGCCTTGGAGTCGTTGTCTGCTAACTTCTTCGTTGCAGCATCAATGGGTACGATGGCAATATTGTAACCGACTCTGACAGTCTCCCAGACATCATAGCCAAGTGATTTGATGAAAGCCTGCATTCTGATCTTCCAGAAGGAGTAATTAGAACCATCAAACAAAGGTGCTTTCTTATTCCCTGTATTGGATGCCATGTGATTTGACAAGAGATCACCCTTAGCGTGTTAAGCTTATCAAGGGAGCCTTGGCGCTTTGATACCAATTATTAGATATCGCGATCACTGAGAGGGGGGGGTGAATCAGTGATCCCTTAAAAACAGGTCCAATTTAACAACAAAAGCAAATCAAATCACACAAGGACACCAGATTTAACGTGGTTCACCAAAAGGCTACATCCACGGTTCAAAGACTGTCTGAACACCGATCCGGAACAGGTCTGAATCTATTTAGTTGCACCAATGACAAAGAGCACCAACCCTTAAGTTTCAGATAGCACCAACTATCTAGGAAGCACCTACCCCCTTTACAATTTATATGCACCAACAGATAGGATCACCAAACCCCTAACACCAAGCACCAACTTGATGTTCTACAAAATTAACGTAGAGAACTTTTCTACAGCCCTTCCCCTCTACAATCTCTCTCTCTCAATCCCTTACAAATTGAAATTTAAAGCATAAAAAGAGAGACACTTATCTATGGACGAATCACCATCTTCATGAGCATATTTTCGTCCAACTTGCTGTAGAAACTTGCAGCACAACAGCACACAGCAGCGCCTTCTTCTCCAATCACTCTTCTTTCCAAAACCCTCTCTTTTGTTCTCTCTTCTCTTCTCTACTCATGAAAACGAACTTAGCAAGCCTTTATATAGGTTTTGGTAACCCTAAAGAGTGTTCAAATTAGGCTAGAATTCGTTTAGAAAGAGTCCCAAACGAAATACATAAGTTTCCTGAATTTTCGTGCAAAACTTCTATTTCTGCGCAATTCTGGTTCCCGTGCTCGGTCGACCGCGTGGGGTCCCTGGTCGACCGGCGACACACTGTGGCACAAAATAACTGGGAGCTAACTGTCTTGCCCGGTCGACTGCGTGGGGTCCTCGGTCGACCGGCCACACTGCTTCAGGAATTCTAATTTCCTGAACTGTTTCAGCTCTATTTTCTCTTTGAAGCTCTATCAATACCACACTATCAACACCACACTTGTGACATTGTGTTGACAATAATTCCAACACAAAATGATACTTGAGATACTAAACACTTCAATGCTTCATAAGACTTCTCAAGGCATCTCAAATTCCAACAACAAGTGCAACCATTGCCTTCACAAAAGAAGACCTCCTACTTCACGAAACAAGGCACAACTGACCCATGTACTTCACAGGGTACATCAAGGAAATGCCTATGCACAGAGTTCAGATCGACCCAGGTTCTGTACTCAACCTCATCTCCACTTCAACTCTCGAAGAGTTGGGCATCCCACCCAGCAAGCTGAGCCACACATCTGAATCTATCTTTGGATACGACGGGAGTACTCAAAGGCCTATCGGCAAAATCAGGTTCAAATTACAAATCGGTGATCTTATCTCTGAGGTCACTGTGTATGCAATAAAAATCCCTTCATGCTACAACATCCTTCTCGGACGCCCCTGGATACACAAGAATGGTGTTGTCCCTTCAACTTTACATCAATGCATCAAATTCGTCGGCGACGACGGCATGATACATCAAGTCTTTGCGGACAGAAAACCCTTCAAAGGTAAAGAAGTCCACTTCGCAGACTCCCAGATGTATGAAGGTGAAAAAGAAAATGAGGAAATAGCACTCTTTACTGGCGAAAATCTCCAGAAAGATAAAGGCAAGGCTCCTCAACAATCACCAGAAGAAAACAAACCATCTGGTAAATCCGAAGAGAGCATGCAAACTCCCTTCGTCATCTCCCTCAAGACTTCGAAGCCTTTGGTCATCACAACTAAAGTGAAGAAGGCAAAGCAAAAGTCTGGGTGCAAATTTGTTGTCTCTTTCATGTCTATCATGCAAGACACGGATTTGGATTCAGAGCCAGAAGACTACGCATCGTCAAGACAAGCTAGCACTCAGTAAGTTCAGCCTGCTCTTACTCAATGGAGACACCTGCTGATGTAGAAGATCCTACATCTGCTTCCTTCATTGTTCCAGCAACTTCAACAAAAGAAAAACCGATCTTCTTCCATAGATCGGATTCTTCTTCATCAAACTCCATGCTTGAACCTTTCCAAAATGAAGGTATGCCTCAACTATCCTCATATAGTCCTGTGGTACAAGCTATTATGAAGAAAATGGGCTATGACTGTCACACCCCCAAACCGGGACCCTGCAGTGGTCTGATCTCAGGGTGCGAAATTTTTGGGATTAATTAAAATTTTTGCTTTTCCCAAGATCCGCGTGGATGAGATTCACACATTTCCACACAATCCAAATGTTTCGCGGAAGCTTGTACAGCGTTGCGATCCGGAGCCCGTGGCCATTGGATTCCGTGTCGCACTCAACCACTAACATAAGGTCATCAATTAAGCAGACTGGTATAAATCATGAATCCTAAAACATTGAGCTGACAGTAACAGGGCATTTTATTTCCCACATATGTTCAAGTTACTATTTACAAAGTACTTTCATAACAGTCCCAAAGAAAAGGGCTAATAAAATCCATTCAAACAAAAACTAACTAAATAAATCACTACCCCAATTATGTTACGAACTCCGGTGCCATCTTGACATCTAAATGACATCAATGGGCAGCCTCTCGCGTCCAACCGACGGCTCAACCGCTTACTCAATCAAATCACCTAAAAAGGCAAAGAGATAAAGTCCTGGAACCAAACAAAAGGGGTCAGACACGACGGTCTGGCAAGTAAATAAACAGGTAATGTGATAATAAACATTTATAAAACAATATAAAAAAATCAGACTTGATACATTTAAGGTCTGAAACATAAATAAACACTGGAGCAAAGGAAACACTTTCTAATTCATTGACAATATGAAGAAATGTGACAAGGTGAATAAATCAATGATAAACAAATAAATCAATAGTATTCGAATAAATCAGTGGCGATCGAGTAAAACCATTAACTATCAATAAGTCCATGACGATCAAATAAATCGATGGTGTCGGATAAAAACATTGGCAATCTCAAAGAATATGACAGAACGATTAAAACGATGGCAACCACATATGCTATATTCTCCTATTACCGAAGTAACAAGAGCACTCACTCAATAACGTACTATATCACTGAAGTGATAAAAGTACTCGTACCTTATTACCGAAGTAACAAGAGTACTCGTACCCTATTACCGAAGTAACAAGGGTACTCGATCAATTCCATACGGAACAATCTCACCGTCGCCCTGGCCGGAAACACTCACTCATATAAAGCTCCAAACTGTAGTTGGCAAACAATATAAGGATCCCAAGCCGGGTGATCAGCCCGAAGAGGAACCCAAGCCTAGTGGTGCCAAACGAAATCCAAATCGATACAATCAAATCACTTCGATACCTTTTCATCGATAAAAGCAACTACTCTGGGCATTTAGCATACTGACAATATCACTCATTCAAACGTGTAGTTTTATCAATATTCAAACGTGGCGAACCGCTCAAATACACTTCAAATCACTTAGTATAAAATTCATACAATCGATCCTTTTGAAACGTGGGAAAACCAGTCAAATAAATACTCAATCGATTTGTTGAAAAGATAATAATTTCCGTGGCGAACCACTTAAATACATCCCAAATCAATTAGTAGGAAAACATACAAGTTTCCGTAATGAATTACTCAAATACACATCAAGGTAATTTATATAAAAATCATACAATCAATCCTTTCGAACGTGGAAAACCACTTAACTCTATTTCAAATCACCGATGCTTTCAAACATGAAGAATCACTTAAATCCTTTCAAATTAATTTAGCAAAGAATACATATACTTTTTCTAACTTGAAATGGAATGGAATAATTATGTGATTCAATGGTTTACCAATGGATATCTCAATGCACACTTAAATCCCTAAATGTTGATTTATAAACATATGTTTGGTACCAATGAAAATCCACAACTATTTTAGTTATAAAGTGTGCATTAAGACATATAAAATTCCCGGGTAAAATCTCACATCAAACTTTCTCTCATCTTCTCAATAAAGTTTCACTATTCATAGTAGTTCAAAACAAAGTATCCTTACGGGCTTTCATATGTCAAATGGGCATTGAATTGGGCTCCAAGCTAAGGGGAGACAAGGGCCAAAGAGGGGCTGCAAATGGGCCTAAAACAGGTTGGAAATTGGCCTTAAAACAAGCTGAAAACAGGGCCTTAAACAGGTTGAAAACATGCCTCAAAACAGGTTGAAAACAGGCCTCAAAACAGGGCCTTAAACAGCCCATAAAATGGGCTAAAAACAAGCCATTCCAGAAGCCTGGCTTGCTATAGCGAGCTAGGCTGCTGTCCATCCCGTGCAGGGGAGTTTTTCTCCCCTGATTTCTGCACTTCTTCCTCTCCATTTGATTTTTCTTTCTCTCCCACTTCTTCTACATCAAATCTAACATAATTTGGGCTTCTCCTTGCCACACCATATCCATGAAGTCATCCACACACTAAATCATTCCATCATTTCCAACATTGCTAACATGAACAAAGTATTCTCCATTCATCAAAGACAATAATTTCTGAAATATAAAGAACTAATCCAAAGATAATCATTTGAAGAACAAAGATTCCGGATTGTTGCAAAATAACAACTTAAAGGAGAATATGTATAAAACATTACTCAAGCATTTCAAAGATAAATCCATAAATTGTAAAGAGAAAACGACATAGAGTAGAGATCCATAAAAATCATTCACATTAATCAACAAACATCATATTAGCTGTAGTATTTACTTGCCTTGGTCAAAAGATCCACAAAATCACTCCAAACACAACTCTCTAGGGTCCAAGGTCTTCCATCTACAAAAGCCCCAAAATAAACCAAGAGCAAACCCAGAAATCAATCATTTGCAAGCCTCAATGAAAACCCTTTACATGTTTGATAAAAACATTCCAAAAACTTAGGAAAACGAGACTTTTAAGAAGAGAAGGCCATTGCTAACCTTTTGAAGTTCAAACAAAGAAGAAAGGCTTGGAGAAGAAGGTTTCCTTGGCTCAAATCCTGTGAAAAATGCATCCTTGGAAAGCTTGGAAGGTGGGGAAGAAGGTTTGGAGATCATTCCTCTATTTAGCACACAAGAGGAAAGCATATAGGAGGATAGAGAGTGGCTGGAAGAAGGGTCCAGCCACAACTGGAATCGTTGCAGGGAAAGAGGAAAAATGGGGAAGAAGAAGACTAGTTGGGCTTTTATAAAGAGTAAGTGGGCTGGGTCCCATGGGCCCCAATCTTTATGAGGTTAAAACAGGTGTTTGTGGGTCCCAGACGATGATGACGAAGAAGACAAATTTGTTCGTCGAAATATCTACTATCCAAAAAGTATATTTTTCCCAATTTCTGAAATTTTCAAAATTTATGGACAGATTTAGTGAAAATATCATTTTTGCCTCTTTTTTTCGAAAAACGCAATTTCTGAGTATTAAATCAAAATCATCAAAACATGAAAGTTGTTAATAACAATAAAATGGATCAAAATAAATAAAATTTAGGATTTTTTAGAAATCAAGAGTAATTTCTCTCAAAAATACATTTTACAAAGGCCGGGTCAACTAAATCAACGGTCCTCAAAACTCTCCAAGGTTATGCAAAATCTAGTCCAACTCAAAAACAAGGTCAAAGCAACTCAAATATTGCTTAAAAAGTTAAACCACAATTAAAATAACACTAAACAAAAGATTAGGGGGTCGGGGTCTTACATCCTCCCCCCTTTAGAACCCTTTTGGTCCTCCAAATGGTCTAAACCAAATAAAAAAAAAAAAACTCAAAAGACCAAAGAAAACACTGACACCCTGCGCTGAACCTCGGCAACTGAGATATCCCCTGATCAAACTTGGCGGTGAGATACTTTTGCAAACAACATATCTGATCTAGTTAAAAGCTCCACACTATCACACGCATCTGCTCAACAACATACTCCTCTGACCAAACTGATGTTTAAAATTTCTTCCAGTCACCCTTCGATGGTCACCTGGCATCCTTACACTGGATCATTTCTTTACTTACGTTATCAGTCACTGTTGGTTCAAGAAACTATAAGTTCTGTCTCCTTCTGTTATCCTGGAATTATGTGCCTTAAGTCATACCGTACTGTACACGATGATTCTGACACTTCCATAAAGATGTGGTCATAGACATGCTTTCACTGAAATAATCTCCATCCTAGAAGATTCTAGAATTCCATATGTTTGCTCTTATTTTGCTTCTCGGATCCTGTTTCAACCCTTCCATTCAGTTTAGTCTTCGAAGAATTGGAGAAGCTGAAATACTACCACGTACCAGTCTCTTCCATTTTCAATCAATGTCATTCAAATTCTTAAAACAATGCTACCACCCCTATTAAAGCTCTTAAAACAAAAGTCTCATGTCTACGCATTATCTTCTAAGTGAGTAACTTAGCAACCCACTGGTTCCTCGCCTGCATCATCTGTCTTCTCCCGTGAGTAATAGACTGATCGAGTCAACTGGCTATGTGAACCTCATGACAAAATACCAATCCTCCTGCTCTGTCCTGAAATCACAAACTCCAAAATTCTGTAGATACCCTACCTCTGACTTGGTCTACTATAACTCAGATACTACACTGCTCTAAACCAGATGCTAAACTGCCATAACCTGCTGAGCTGCTCTGAGTGTCAACACCTCGCACGGTTTGCCTCTTTCAGATTTCATTTTTCAGGTCTTCTAGCTTGACTAGTATAACCGATCTTAGAAACCCAACATGTGTGTTTTTAAAATCCTAAAGTTCAAGTCTTTCTCCACTGTGCTCAAAAGTTCATGCTCGCTCTGATCCTATCTGCTTATTGTTCTTGATCTCCTGCCTGAAAGTGTGTTATTAACAAAAACATTTGTCAACCTGGTGTCATTCCGTGAAAAGCTGAAACTTTCAATCCAAGCTTCTAAACAACTCCACCACTCCTTGCTTGACTGAAAATTTCATAATCCAGAATCTACTCAATCTTCTGCTTCTGTCTCATAGTCTACCTTTCCTGCAAGAGTGATATTCTCTTCTACATCCGAAAGTCCCGTCATGAATCATGTTCACTATCTCACAAATCTGAATTTATTTCCAACTTTCTTTCATGCAACTAATATACCTCCATCCATAGAGTAGAGGAAACCATAACGAACTTGTGACACTTCTTCAGCTTGTATCTGTACACTGTCCAATCCAATAACCCGTAAATCGATAAAATCCACAAAATCTCTTTTATCATGCTATCAAGTCAGGCTCTTTTCGGTACAGTACCCTTTCTTCTGGCGCTGAAAATTATCTTGAATGCATCTAATCATCCACTTGGCATTTTTGCTGAGTCAATTGCACCGGTTTAGCTGTAAGTCATGAAAATTCTCAACCAAAACCACGACAAAAGCTCTTTGAAACCGGAAATCCCTTAGCCTCTGGCACCAACTTCTAACCTTACTAACTTAAAATCACCTCACCCTTCATAAGATCAACATCCAATACAGCTTCTGCAGTCCTTCATCTCTGAAAAATGGTCCATGTTCACTCCAAAAATCCACACTTACTTACCTTGGTAGGCTGCATGACGATATTTAATTAGCTGAAAGGGGGCCTTTAAATACTGCTCATGTTCTTCTCGAACAACCATAGGCATACTTCTTCTATCACTAACCACATTGGTGATGCTGGAAGGCTGTCGAAGTCTTCCGAATGCAACATGCTAGGCCCACGAGGTTCTCAGTCTCTGGTACGAACAAAGGCAAAAGACACTAAATGTGGGTTTGGAGACTTTAAACTCTCCCCCACAAAAGAGGAAATTTGATCATCCAAATTCCCTAACAACAAGAACAAAAGAAAAGATAGGCGGAGAGTCTCTGATAAAAAGAAAAACGAACTCAAACTCAAAGAAACAAAAACAAGGGAAAACAAATCTATACAATTTAACGAGTGCTCATCACACGTCCAGACGTCCTAATGTCTCTAGAGTATTTTATTTCATAGAAACTGACCAGCTCTGACACCAATCTGTCACACCCCCAAACCGGGACCCTGCAGTGGTCTAATCTCGGGGTTCGAAATTTTTGGGATTAATTAAAAATTTTGCTTTTCCCAAGATCCGCGTGGATGAGGTTCGCACATTTCCACACAATCCAAATGTTTCGCGGAAGCTTGTACGATGTTGCGATCCAGAGCCCGTGGCCATTGGATTCCGTGTCGCACTCAACCACTAACATAAGGTCATCAATTAAGCAGACTGGTATAAATCATGAATCCTAAAACATTCAGCTGACAGTATTAGGGCATTTTATTTCCCACATATGTTCAAGTTACTATTTACAAAGTAGTTTCATAACAGTCCCAAAGAAAAGGGCTAATAAAAGCCATTCAAACAAAAACTAACTAAATAAATCACTACCCCAATTATGTTACGAACTCCGGTGCCATCTTGACATCTAAATGACATCAATGGGCAGCCTCTCGCATCCAACCGACGGCTCAACCGCTTACTCAATCAAATCACCTAAAAAGGCAAAGAGATAAAGTCCTGGCACCAAACAAAAGGAGTCAGACATGACGGTCTGGCAAGTAAATAAACAGGTAATGTGATAATAAACATTTATAAAACAATATAAAAAAATCAGTCTTGATACATTTAAGGTTTGAAACATAAATAAACACTGGAGTAAAGCAAACACTTACTAATTCATTGACAATATGAAGAAATGTGACAAGGTGAATAAATCAATGATAAACAAATAAATCAATAGTATTCGAATAAATCAGTGGCGATCGAGTAAAATCATTAACTATCAATAAGTCCATAACGATCAAATAAATCGATGGTGTCCGATAAAAACATTGGCAATCTCAAAGAATATGACAGAACGATTAAAACGATGGCAACCACATATGCTATATTCTCCTATTACCGAAGTAACAAGAGCACTCACTCAATAACGTACTATATCACCGAAGTGATAAAAGTACTCGTACCTTATTACCGAAGTAACAAGAGTACTCGTACCCTATTACCGAAGTAACAAGGGTACTCGATCAATTCCATACAAAACGATCTCACCGTCGCCCTGGCCGGAAACACTCACTCATATAGAGCTCCAAACTGTAGTTGGCAAACAATATAAGGATCCCAAGCCAGGTGATCAGCCTGAAAAGGAACCCAAGCCTAGTGGTGCCAAACGAAATCCAAATCGATACAATCAAATCACTTCGATACCTTTTCATCGAAAAAAGCAACTACTCTGGGCATTTAGCATACTGACAATATCACTCATTCAAACGTGTAGTTTTATCAATATTCAAACGTGGCGAACCGCTCAAATACACTTCAAATCACTTAGTATAAAATTCATACAATCGATCCTTTTGAAACGTGGGAAAACCAGTCAAATAAATACTCAATCGATTTGTTGAAAAGATAATAATTTCCGTGGCGAACCACTTAAATACATCCCAAATCAATTAGTAGGAAAACATACAAGTTTCCATAATGAATTACTCAAATACACATCAAGGTAATTTATATAAAAATCATACAATCAATCCTTTCGAACGTGGAAAACCACTTAACTCTATTTCAAATCACCGATGCTTTCAAACATGAAGAATCACTTAAATCCTTTCAAATTAATTTAGCAAAGAATACATGTACTTTTTCTAACTTGAAATGGAATGGAATAAACCAATGGATATCTCAATGCACACTTAAATCCCTAAATGTTGATTTATAAACATATGTTTGGTACCAATGAAAATCCACAACTATTTAAGTTATAAAGTGTGCATTAAGACTTATAAAATTCCCGGGTAAAATCTCACATCAAACTTTCTCTCATCTTCTCAATAAAGTTTCACTATTCATAGTAGTTCAAAACAAAGTATCCCTTACGGGCTTTCATATGTCAAATGGGCATTGAATTGGGCTCCAAGCTAAGGGGAGACAAGGGCCAAAGAGGGGATGCAAATGGGCCTAAAATAGGTTGGAAATTGGCCTTAAAACAAGCTGAAAACAGGGCCTTAAACAGGTTGAAAATAGGCCTCAAAACAGGGCCTTAAATAGGTTGAAAACAGGCCTCAAAATAGGGCCTTAAATAGCCCAGAAAATGGGCTAAAAACAAGCCATTCCAGAAGCCTGGCTCGCTATAGCGAGCCTATAGCAAGCTGGGCTGTTGTCCAGCCCGTGCAGGGGAGTTTTTCTCCCCTGATTTCTGCACTTCTTCCTCTCCATTTGATTTTTCTTTCTCTCCCACTACTTCTACATCAATTCTAACATAATTCGGGCTTCTCCTTGCCACACCATATCCATTAAGTCATCCACACACTAAATCATTCCATCATTTCCAAAATTTCTAACATGAACAAAGTATTCTCCATTCATCAAAGACAATAATTTCTGAAATATAAAGAACTAATCCAAAGATAATCATTTGAAGAACAAAGATTCCGGATTGTTGCAAAACAACAACTTAAAGGAGAATTTGTATAAAACATTACTCAAGCATTTCAAAGATAAATCCATAAGTTGTAAAGAGAAAACAACATAGAGTAGAGATCCATAAAAATCATTCACATTAATCAACAAACATCATATTAGCTATAGTATTTACTTGCCTTGGTCAAAAGATCCACAAAATCACTCCAAACACAACTCTCTAGGGTCCAAGGTCTTCCATCTACAAAAGCCCCAAAATAAACCAAGAGCAAACCCCTGAAATCAATCATTTGGAAGCCTCAATGAAAACCCTTTGCATGTTTGATAAAAACATTCCAAAAACTTAGGAAAATAAGACTTTTAAGACGAGAAGGCCATTACTAACCTTTTGAAGTTCAAACAAAGAAGAAAGGCTTGGAGAAGAAGGTTTCCTTGGCTCAAATCCTTTGAAAAATGTATCCTTGGAAAGCTTGGAAGGTGGGGAAGAAGGTTTGGAGATCATTCCCCCATGTAGCACACAAGAGGAAAGCATATAGGAGGATAGAGAGTGGCTGGAAAAAGAGTTCCAACCACAACTAGAATCGTTGCAGGGAAAGAGGAAAAATGGGGAAGAAGAAGACTAGTTGGGCTTTTATAAAGAGTAAGTGGGCTGGGTCCCATGGGCCCCAATCTTCATGAGGTTAAAACAAGTGTTTGTGGGTCCCGGACGATGATGACGAAGAAGACAAATTTGTTCGTCAAAATATCAACTATCCAAAAAGTATATTTTCCCCAATATCTGAAATTTTCAAAATTTATGGACAGATTTTGTGAAAATGTCATTTTTGCCCCTTTTCTCGAAAAACGCGATTTCTGAGTATTAAATCAAAATGGTCAAAACATGAAAGTTGTTTATAACAATAAAATGGATCAAAATAAATAAAATTTGGGATTTTTTAGAAATCAAGAGTAATTTCTCTCAAAAATACATTTTACAAAGGCCGGGTCAACTAAGTCAACGGTCCTCAAAACTCTCCAAGGTTTTGAAAAATCTAGTCCAACTCAAAAACAAGGTCAAAGCAACTCAAATCTCGCTTAAGAAGTTAAACCACAATTAAAACAACACTAAACAAAAGATTAGGGGGTCGGGGTCTTACAATGACGCTTAAAACCCAGTCAGTTTGGGAGAAGGCCGCGGTATTCTCACGCCATTGAGGCCCGCCTTGACCAAGAGCCAGCTGGAAGATTGGAGACTCTACGGTTATGTAAAAAAGTCTTCACATGGGTTAGGGTATGATCCTGACACCCCCCTGAGACAGTTGACACAAAGGCTTAAAAGTCAGTTTGCTAACCAAGCCTCAACATCTCAAGTCCATGAAAACATCGATCTCCCTGGATATCTCTTCGATGAGGCACCTGACAAAGATCCAGGAAGCTCATCCAATTGGTACGGTTTCTCTGATGATGAAGAGGAATTATCCGATAACACAGACATATGGTATTCTGACCCAGATGAGCCCTCATCTCTAAAAGAAGTGCCCTACTTCGATCCGGTTTCAACAGGCGATTAGGAACATCTCATAGCAAGCCTTAAGAAGATCACCGATCAAGAAGACCCATGGAAAGGAACAAAAGCTTGGTCTGGAAATGCCTTGAAACCCCAGAAGGTTTCATTGAGCTGGAAGCCTCCGAAAATATTATGGAGGAACCACCTTCGAACCTTCCAACAGAAGATCCTGTTCAAAAGATAGACTTGGGAACACCAGATAACCCACGTCCTGTAGTCATAAGCAAGAATATAAAGGATGATGAGTTACCCGAGTATATCGATTTTCTTCGTGAGTTTGTCGATTGCTTCGCATGGTCTTATGCTGAAATGCCTGGTTTAGATCCCAAAGTAGCAGTCCACAAACTCAATCTTCAGGAAGACATCAAGCCTGTCAAGCAGGGCCAAAGAAGATTCCGTCCAGATGTGATGGATAAAATTGAACAAGGAATTCAAAAAATCAAAAGCGTCAGCTTCATCCATGAAGAACAACATCCTAAATGGTTGGCCAACATTGTCCCCGTGACAAAGAAAAATGGGCAGATCAGGGTCTGTATTGACTATAGAGACCTGAATGGTGCATGCCCTAAAGATGAATTCCCACTCCTTTTACCGGAGGTAATGATTGACAATACCTGTGGATTTGAGCGAATGACATTCATAGATGGCTTCTCTGGTTACAATCAGATAAAGATGCATCCTGAATATGAAAAACACAATCCTTTAGGACCCCATTTGGTGTGTATTGCTACACTGTCATGCCATTTGGTCTGAAAAATGCTGGTGCCACATATCAAAGGGCTATAATGAAAATATTCCAAGATATGCACCATAAGACAGTCGAATGTTACGTTGATGACCTTGCTGTCAAAAGCAAAAGAAAAGAAGACCATCTCAAAGATCTTCGAGAAGTCTTCCTCCGGCTTCGCAAACACAAACTGCGAATGAATCCTCTGAAGTGCTTCTTCGGCATCTCGTCGAGTAAGTTCCTCAGATTCCTAGTTCGGAAAGCTGGAATAGAGCTTGACCCCATAAAAGTCAAGGCTATTCTAGAAATACCCTCTCCAAGAACCTTAAGAGAACTCAAAGGGCTTCAAGGGAGATTGGCCTACATCAGACGATTCATCTCCAATCTTTCGGGGAAATGCCGTCCATTCTCCCGGTTGATGAAAAAAGGTGTAAACTTTGTTTGGGATGCTGACTATGAAGCTGCATTCCAAGATATCAAGTCATACATGACCAAACCTCTAGTGTTAGTTGCTCCTACCTCTGGAAAACCATTCAACTTGTACACAAGAGCCCTTGATCACTCACTAGGCGCTCTACTTGCACAAGAAAATGATAAAAGAAAAGAAGTTGCTCTAAACTACCTCAGCTGCATGCTAGTAGGTGCAGAGCATCGCTACTCTCCAATCGAAAAAGAATGCCTTGCAGTAATGTTTGTCATACAAAAGCTACGTCACTACTTGCTTTCCAACACAGTCTACCTGGTCTCGAGGATCAACCTCTTGAAGGTCCTTGTCACAAAAGCAGGTTCTCTCAATGCCCAACTGACAAAATGGTCCATCCTTCTGTCACAATTTGATATTAGGTATGTACCATAAAAGCGATCAAAGGGCAAGGACTTTCTCGCAGAGCATCCATTGCCTAAAGATTCTCCACTCAGAGATGATCTCCCAGACAAACCAGTATACAATGTGGAGACTTTCTCACAAAATGCCTCCTGGGACATGTACTTTGTCGGTGCAACCAAGATAAATGAAAAACGACAGCTGATCTCGGGAGTTAGCATCCTCTTTGTTAGCCCCGACAAATACATGATTCCACACGCTTTCTCGCTACTGGAACCATGCACAAACAATGCAGCTGAATACCAAGCTCTAATCCTAGGATTGGAACTCGCCATCGAATCTGGCATCACAATGCTGGAAGTCTTTGGAGACTCTCAACTGATCGTCAACTAGATGAATCAGAAATTTGAAGTCAGGAAGCCTGATCTGCTGCCTTACTACAACAAGGCACAATCGCTTCTGCAAAAGTTTGACATCTGTCACATCATCCACATTCGTAGATGTGAAAACATACGTGCAGATGCCTTAGCCGGACTTGCCACATCTATGGCAATCTAGGAAGGGGAAAACATGCAAATCATAGTGTGCGAAAGAAGAATCATCCCTCCTCTTAAAACACACCAAGCAATTGCTGAATGCCACCGAGTGGTTAGAAGTCGGATCTCCATCCTTTAACCTGCAATCGGCGACTGGAGGGATCCGTTCATTGATTACACTATGTTCGGAATCCTTCCTGAAGACCCAAAAGAATGGGTAATCATCCAAAGGCGAGCCCCGAACTTTCATTTGGATATTCCTTCAAAAATCCTTTACAGGAAATCTTTCAACTGAGTACTTCTATGCTGCTTGTCACAACAAGAGGCTGAAGAAACACTCAAAGAAGTTCATGCTGGTCTTTATGTAGCCCATCAGGCTGGTCTCAAGCTCTACGATCAGATAAAAAGGTTAGGTTATTATTGGCCTACCATGGTAGCTGACGTAATGCAATTTGCTAAGCGCTGCCAACAATGCCAAGTTCACGGAGATTACATTCACTTGCCTCCAAAATGGCTGCATCCTACAGCGATCTCATGGCCTTTCAAAGCCTGGGGTATGGACATCATTGGTCCTATTTCTCCCCCTTCAAGTAAAGGTCATCGCTTCATCTTTCCCGCTACGGATTATTTCTCCAAGTGGTCGGAAGTATTTGCGCTTAACGAAATGAAGACCTTATCAGTCCTTCAGTTCCTGCGCACCAACGTCATTTGTCGTTTCGGCATACCCAAAAGATTCGTCCATGATAACGGACCACAATTCCGAGATCATCGATTCTATAGGTTCTACGACAAATACAAAATCCGAAGCTGTCCTTCGACTCCATACAACCCGGCAGCAAATGGATTAGCAGAA
Organism: Litsea cubeba; assembly: GCA_012931725.1. Classification (NCBI taxonomy): domain Eukaryota; kingdom Viridiplantae; phylum Streptophyta; class Magnoliopsida; order Laurales; family Lauraceae; genus Litsea; species Litsea cubeba. Next base: position 40,049,816 of record CM022952.1, read on the forward strand.
GCTTTCAACCAGACACTCTGCAAAATCCTAAAAAAAATGGTCTCTAGTCACAAAAGAGACTGGAGCGACAAACTGTCTGAAGCTTTGTGGGCCTATCGAACTACCGTTCGAGGACCAACCCATAGCACACCATTCTCCTTGGTCTATGGATGCGAAGCTGTTGTACCCTTGGAAGTACAAATTCCTTCTTTAAGGGTATCTTTGTAAAATGACATGATTCAAGAAAGCAATTTCAAATTGCGACTCCATGAGCTGGACAATCTCGATGAGAGACGGCTCGAAGCTTGACAAAGCATTGAACTTTACCAAGCACGCATGGCAGGATCTTTCAACAATAAGGTCAGGCAACGCACCTACAAAAAGGATGACTTGGTTCTTGCGGTAAAAAAACCAATGGTCTTCGCTCATAAGTCCAAAGGCAAGTTTGAGCCAAAATGGGAGGGACCTTATGTCATCGACAAGGTTTTCTCTAACGGCGCATACACATTCCTAAACATAGAGGGTGACAGATGTATGTTGCCCATCAACAGCAAGTTCTTAAAGCGGTACTACCCTTGAGGACTTACCCAACTGGGTAAGAGCAGTGCCTGTACAGCCAAAACCTATTTCTAGGTACTCGCTCATCAAACCCACTCTTTTTAGAATTTTCATATCAAATGTTGAGATTTCTATAAATTCAAACAATGCTTAATTTCATCGTTTCATTGTTTAAAAATTCCAAGTTTAGGAGCCTCTCCCTAACTTGACCAAAAATTTTCGATTCTTGAACCCAAAATTCATGGTTTGAAACAAAATTCGGATTCAGGGATTTCCACCCTAGTCCGCCCTGCCTTTTACCGCCAAAATGGTTTTAGGTCAAAATTTACGACCTTCGTGTCTTTAAACAAAAAATGGTTTTTCAAAACCGCGAGGAAGCGACGCTTAGTCGATACTCGTACAAATCGGAAGCACACGAATCACGTTCAACACTTCAAAAAATCGCAGGGAAGTGACATTTCGTCGATACTTGCAAAATCCAAAAATCGTGGAGACGCAACATTTCAGTTGATATCCACAACCCAATTTTCAAAGGTTCGAGAAAACCTAAAATCATGGAGACGCAACATTTCTGTTGATATCTACAACCCAAATTTCAAAGGTTCGAAAAAAATACCTAAATCATGGAGACGCGACATTTCAGTTGATATCCACAACCCAAATTACAAAGGTTCGAAAAAACCAAGAAATTATGGAGATGAAATATTACAGTTGATATCCACAACCCAAAGGTTCGAGAAAACCGCAAATTTCAAAAATCATGAAGAAACGACACCAAGTCAGTACCCGCATAACCAAAATTTTTGAAAAGCAAGGATGAGACATTCCATCGATACTTGCACCCAAATCCATGAGGAGGCGACATTCCATCGATACTCGCAACTGAATGAGCAAGGATGCGACATTTCAACTATACTTGCAAGACCATTCAGTAGGGAGGCGACTTTTAGTTGATACTTGTATTTTTTTAAAACAAAAACTTGTTATAAATGCCACCAAAACCGGCTATAAATGCCATAAACCGGCTATAAATGCCAACAAACCGGCTATCAATGCCACAAAACAAAACCTGCTATCAATGCCACCAAATAAAACTTGGCTTTCAAAAAAAAAACTGGCTATCAATGCCACAAACCGGCTATCAATGCCACAAACTTGGCTATCAATGCCACAAAAAACCGGCTCTCATGCCAAAATCGGTTCTCATGCCACAAACAAAATCTGGCTCCCATGCCAAAATAATAATTTGACAAAAGATTTTCACAAAATGACAAAATTTTGATCAAATCCCATTTAGCAATTGCTTTCATCACAAAAAGATTTAAGTGAGCGTAGGGAAAACAAAAAAAAAATAGTACCAAAAAATACATGTGGTACCAAAAGAAAAAAAAAGAAAGTGTTTACAAGCACTACACAAAAAAAAAAGAGTACCAAAAAAATACATGTGGTACCAAAAAAAAGAAGGATAGTTTCTGCTACAAAAAATCAGGAGCTCAGCCAAAAATGGTCTCTAGCCAAAGTTTCAGCTCCTCAAGCAAACTCTTGGCCTCAACCGTCATAGGTTCCAAGGCACACTTCTTCAGGAACTTGCCATGAGATGCTGGAGAAGGCTGTAACCCTTCTTTTATACCAGAAAGCTTATCCCAAATAGTTTGCCATTGTTCGTCTTCTTGAATCATCCTTTCAAGAACTCGATCGGCATCTGCAACCCAGCGAATCAGAATATTCTCCATATCACAAGCCTCTGTTATAGCAGCCCACTTAGCAGCGACTTGTGGCTTCAAATGCTCAAGACGTTTCTTGGCCTCATCGACCTCCCTATCAAGGATGTTAAGGTCGTGCCTCAGCTGATGATGGCTAGCTCTTCTAAGTTCTTCTCTCGGACTACCTGCTTCCTGCTCTGTGTAGCCTCATTCAGGTCAGACTTAGCCCTGTTGGCAGGATCCAAGAACATCTCCTTGAAGAACTAGTCATCGGGGAAGTCCATGGTCTCAAACCACTTGTCACCCAGTGCAATAATCCTATCAATGATCGCCCTGGCACCTGTGACGTCCAGACCAAGTTCTTCGGCATTAGTGAGAATCTCCTGTACGTGCTGGATCATACCAAATCCGGCATCCAAGTGTCCAGAAAGGAGAGTCTCGGTCCAAGAGCTCAAAACCCGTGCCAACACCTTCTTCGCAAATAGAAGATATGGCCCAGATGAAGATTTGCCCCACTCCGTCGGTCGGCTGCTCATGTCATGACCCGTTGGAAGAGTAACAAAAGAACTCTTTCCAGTTGGAGCCGCTGGGGAAGGAATATCAGCACGAGATATATCCTCAACCGTGTCAGAACTAGTTCTACGAGTCTCTACCTCTGGATCAACCTTTGGCATCCCTTGCTCTGGTTCCGAAGGAAGGGATGGACTCTCTTCTGTCACTTCAAAACCTGCCAAAGAAACACAAAAGGGTATGAATATAATGTTGTTAGAAAAAAAATCTTTATCAAGGTTATTACTATAAAGTACCTTCTTCGACGACTGGCGAAATACTATCTTCCTCCATGAACTCATCGGAAGCATCATCAACATTTGCATCCATTGATGGTTCAAAGTCATCGGAATCCTATGGCAAATCAGGTGACACAAAAAAAATAAAGTTAGCAAATCAAGCCACGGACACAAAAAAAAAGCAAAAGAAGTCGTACCAATTGTAGATTCTGGAATCACTCCAGAGTCCCTCGGTTCTTCTTCAGGTGCTTCCACAGGATCTGTCACCACCTCATCGATCGGAACCTCAGGCATCGCCAAGTCTTCTTCTTCTGCTAAAAAAAAAGAGAGAGAAAAGCATAAACAAAACGCAAATCAAAACATGGAAAAATACCATGAAAGGACGGAAAGAGAAAGATGAAGAATCATACCTTCATCCACGGTCTCTTCTTCTCGGCTCCACTTTTCCAGAGGCTCGTCAGCATTCTCTGGCACCTCCTCATTAATAGTAAGAGGGACTTGCATATCAAGAGAGTCTTCGTGTTGCTCCCTGCTGCGATGCTGACTCCTCTTCCTCTTACCTCTACGGGCTCGCTTCGTAGAAGAACCTGGCCCACTGTCAAAGTCAAGTTTCTCACTTGACTCCCCACTGGATGGTCTACCCTTATCAGTAGACTCCACTGAAGCTCGCCTCTGTGCCGCTTGCATCCAAGCATTAAGCTCAGCTTCCTCCTGTTCTAGCTGCTCTAAAGCCTCATCAGGTATTTCTCGAACAGCTTCAAAACCAATGACGCCCTGGTCACCGAGAAAGCCTATCTTGTGCTTCTCTCCAGAAAGGAAGGCCCAAACTTCCTCTCGTCGGACGCCATTTGACTTTCCAAGGCCTTTTCCAGACGACAGCTTCACATCAAGCTCCTTCTTGGAAAGCCCCCGATATGCCAAAAAGCTCTCCGCGAACCACTTCGCGAAGCCGGCAGTACGGGAAGTCGACAATATAGGATAGGAAATCATGGTTGTAGTGTCTTCAGTACTATAGAAAGCCCAAGCATTTCTCCCGTCCAGTAAACCTCCAAAGCGCTTCACCATGCTTGAAAGCGCTCCAACAACGCCTTGAGAAAAGCCCAAATGCAGCGCAAAGCGAGAAAGTACATACGGATGGATGTCGACGAAAAGATGTCTGCGGTACACCATCGTGCCAACACTTATGCTGAAAAGCCACTCCTTCTCTACATTTGTCAAGGGTAATGCCTTCCCAACCCTTCCCTAGTAGAGTCTCGGGAGGCACCAAAGTCAAAAGCCTTCTTCCGCAACTCTGGAGAAAGCTTCACTAAAGATTGCCCCATCTCGACATCCCTGAATCGTAGGATCCTCATGCGGGCAAACAAAAGTGATTCGGATACGACTTTGCCCTCAGCCAATCAATCATCAGAGGTTCATCATCCTGTGCAGCACCCAGCCAATGGAAGCAGGACAGTGGTATACAAACCACGAATAAAAAATATGGGCTAAAAATACCCTGTTCGTGGGTAGCCCAAACCGAACCAAGAAAGCAGCAGCCTGCAATTTGGTGCACAAGTAGGAGTAGGAGGTTTCACCTCAAATTTCAGGTCATTCCGACATCGTTTGACCCAGTTTCAGCTTCTGACAGAAAATCGGTAGGTCTACGCTATAAAGTCTTCGACTTTCCCAGAAATTTGGAAACTTTGAACTCCAAAATGTAAGGATTCTAGTCAGGTTTTCTACAGGGAAACCAGACCAATAAATGTGCAAAAATGTCAAGAAACATACAGAACAAAAAAGAATTGGAAAAGACCTTAAAATGGCCGTGAAATGGGACCAAAACGGGATAATTCCCCCCAGGGTCGCCGGCGGCCATGGAGCTCCGGGTCTCCGGATTTCCCCCGGAGAGGCCCGTTTTCCGTCTTTTTTCACATTTCGAAGCGTCCAACTCCTGTGATTTTCCAAAATCCATACTTTTGAGGCACTAAATCCTTCGGTATCCGTCAAAATCACGGGTCCGTCTTCAAGAGTATCAAAATCAATACAGATCGTCAACCGGTCAACCAAAAAGTATGCTTTCTACCCGATCGATCGAGAAATCGACAGGACAGATGGCACGGACCCACTGTTGGCAATCAATGCCTGAAGTTACATGGTCATTCGATGTCGATCTACATGAAGATCCATTGATGATCATCGCCAGAAGAATCCTAAAAAGACGCGGCACGGCCCATGACTCTTCAACTGCTCGGCGACCACTTAATGCAATTAATTGGCTAGCTTTATTGCAGTTAATAATTCATTTCTTTGGACGGCCCAATCAGAAGCAGGCATCCAGGAGTTACAAGTCAATTGATTCATGGCATTTAACCCATGAAACTCCTCCCATCATGGTGATTAAAGGCGACTAAATGCCCTCAACCTCCATCGGCCAATAAGAAGCCAAGGTCTAGGAGTTACGAAATAAAGGAATTAAATAGGAGAGCATTCCAAAGAATTCCAGATCGGAAAAAATCACCAAAGATCCAGAGAAAACCACTCCCAAACACAGATCCCAGATCAGAAAAAAGCACAGAAAATCCAAAGAAAGAAAGAGAGAGAACTCTGCAAAGTTCTGCACTGACCACCGCTATAAGGTGACAAAAGTCCCTTAGGGGGCACCCCTCCCTCCTATGGTCCTTGCCTTATCCTTCTACTTCCAATGGCTTAGACATGGCTTTTCAACCCGTCTACTTAGCTTTTTATTGGGCATAGGACCTCCTCTTAGTCTTTGTCCTCTAAAAATCTGAGGTTATAGCCAAGCCAAGCGAATCAAGAGCATCCTCTATTCTCATCTGCATGGATGATGGCGAAGTCTCACATGGCTTGCGACCGTCAATTTGAACGAGTCCCCCACAATCTCCTGAGAAGTTAGATCCTCCTTTTCTTGTTTTTCATTGTATTTTGTATTTTTCTAAAAGAGACAAAAATCACAACTCTTGTCTTTCATTATTGATAAGAATTGTAAATCGGCTGTAAACGCCAAAATCGGCTATAAACGCCAAAAATTGGCTATAAATGCCAAAAGACCGCCTTCCACGGCAAATCAAGAAACTGTCTCTTTTCTTAAATATTTGTGCAATGGAAAACTTGAAAGAAGTTGATTTCCTTTTTACTTGCGAAGTTCGATCTCCGGATCACCATTTGCAATTCCAAGTAAAATAGAAAATCTGGCACACCACACACAAAAAAATGTTGATGCATGCCTTTGCTTCCCGGGCGCGAAAGGGTCGGATCAAACGGACTCCCACGTCCGCCGACCTCGGTAGCAGCGAGCAGAAGCGCAGTCCATCACTGTGGTTGCATTGTCCTGTTCCTGTAACACCTCTTTGAAAGTAGGGATTGTTGGGCAATCATCCGAAGAATGGGTGTCACAATCAAAAATACCACACACGGTGACGGGCTGTTTACTCCTCCCCGTTTCTACGCTTCAATTTTTTTGGTTAGGGAGGCTACTTTTGCATTGAGTTCCATTTCAACGTCCTGAAGTCGATATATTCCCCCTCCCTTAGGATGATTCGATTACCTTGGATTATCAACTCCATCTGAAGTAACCTAATTTTGGGCACTTTCTATAAGAGAATCTAAGTATTCCCATGCTTCATCTAGGTTTTTGCTCAAAAACTCACCATTACACATCATTTCAATGAATTGGCGCATTTCAGAAGTTAACCCATCATAAAACATACCAATTACGCGCCATGGTTCGAATCCATGATGTGGGTAGGCTTGTAAGAGCTCTTTGAAGCGTTCCCAACACTTGAAGAAAGACTCTTTTTCTTTTTGTTTGAAATTCATCACGTGTCTCCTCAAAGTGTTGGTTTTGTGAAGCGGGGAAAACTTTTTCAAGAATTCTCGCACCATAACATTCCAAGTGGTGATCTAATTGGGCCTAAGGGAATGCAACCATATTTTTGCCTTCTCCTTCAGTGAAGAAGGGAATAATTTGAATTTGACTATGTCCTCCCCAATATTATTGAAGTGTAAAGTGGCACATACTTCTTCAAATTCTCTTAAGTGCGAGTACGCACTTTCTGAATCGAGGCCATGGAACTTAGGGAGTAATTGTATCACGCCCGACTTTATTTCAAAATTTCCCACATTGGGTGGGACTACCATGCAAGAAGGTGTGGTTGTCCCTGTGGGTTGGAGGTATTCTCGTAAACTCCTAGCCCTTTGGTTAACCTCCCCATTATTATCATTGTCATTCCGGTCGTTCCGGTCATCATTTTCATTCCGGTCATCATTGTTGTTGCCACTACTGGACCCACTTGCCATTGTTGATGGTCTCAAAGAACTTGATGGATTTGGAGATTCAAAGTTTTCAATAATTCTCTTAATCAGAGACTCCTTCCTTCTTAATCTGCGCCCTGAATTTCTTTGCCAAATTGGTGGGGGCCTATCCTTCTTTTTGGGAATCTTGAAAAAAAAATTATTTAAAAAAATGGTGAAAATAAGAAACTAACTTAGAACAGCAACTAACCTCATTAGAGGTCAAAAAGTTCACCTCAACCCTTAACTCGAACTTATGAAGTTAACTCGACCAGGTTAGCCCCCAGGTAAGTGGTGAGGTCACAACAGTCCCGCTTAAAAACCACTTGCCTCGAATAGCTTGACTATCTCCCCTTTTGGGACAAGGCTTTTCTTAGGCATCGAGTTTAACCAAAGAACACAGCTTTAGGCCTTAGTTTCACTTTCCTTCCTTAAGGAGTTAACTACAAAAAATAAATCCTAAAAGAGAAAATTGGAAGATTTTGGTAACTTTTTGGAGTTTTCTAAAAATAAATGATGTGAATTGCTAACATTCCATGCACTTTCCTAATCCAAATTAGGGCAGATTCAACATTCCATGCATGCACCCTCCTATTTCTAGCAAGATGCCAAAACTAATGCACAATTTAAATAGGAAAGTCAGAAAGTTACCTTTACTGGCGCTCCCCGGCAACGGCGCCAAAAACTTGATCGGTCCCTAAGTGTAGGGTACGATTGTAGTAATAATCTAGTAAATCCAGGTCGATCCACAGGGAGCAATGCTTTTTAATAAACCTTCCAACTTTGACCTGTCCTAAATAAACCTTGAATCTGGCCTAAATGGAAACTAATTAAATTACATCAACTTTGCTAAAATAACTGAATGTAAAAAGTTTAGTTACAATGCTTTTCAAAAATAAAAGAACTATTGTAACAAAGGAAACCTAATCTAAGCAATCTAAAATATCTTAAAACCTGCAAAAGAACACATAAATCAAACAACTAATTTAATATAAAAAAAACCAAAACAAAGTTTCATAAATTAGATCCTACTTACCAAAATCAATTTTTATGCAAATATGAATGATCTATAATGCCCTAAATTCTAACAATGCAATTTTATGCAAGTTTCTAACTATATGATGCATGCTGTAAAAAGTCTATGTATGGAAACTATTGCGTAGCCCCAACTTTTCTAGACTGTATGACAGGCCTAAGATGATATTAACCTAAATCCAATGGCTGGAATCAATACTCTAATATGCATAAACACAAAAGAAAAGGAAGAATGGAGAAATGACTTAAAACGAAAAAGATATGATCACCTAAAGATACCTACTTGAACTGTTTTGTGCTGGAAATCTGATCGCGGGCTGTCCAACTACCCCTGTTTGGGCCGCTGTTTACCCCACTTCCTAAACTTATTTTTTTCTAAAATTCTGTGGTTACAAAGAGTTGTTTCCAAATATTAATTATGCAGAGTTTCGGTGGAAACTAAGCTCATTTACCTGACTTTCAAGTCGCACACTTTTACAACTCAGTAGAGTCAAATCTGCTAAAATGTGCAGAATTTTTATCTATTGTCCTACCAAGTCCGAATTTAGTCTTTCTAACCAGTTAATAATCTTGTGATTTCAGCAACAAAAGCCTATTCTAATGCAATTTTTAAATATGATGCATGTACAAAAAGACTTTTCAACCATCGATTAGGCCAGTAACAAAAATAGTAAGTTTCTACTAAACATGGAAAAATGCAAGTTAGGGTTTCTAAAGCAAGAATTTGCAAATAAAAATATGATCAGAATATTAACTTAAAATAAAAACAAATAGGGTGGAAAAAAATGAAAAGCGAAAAAGAGGTATCAAAGATCTAGAAACTAGACAATCATACAAGTATTGAAAATGCGATAATGAAGTCCTCACTTCTCAGAGTAGGAAAAAAAATAAATGCAAGTGATTACCTGATGTCTCTCAACTTTTAATCCATTCATTTTATTTTCAAAAACCTAGATCTAATCATGTGAAATATTGTCTCCAATCAAAACACATAAAAGAACTAGAAATAGAAAATTAAATCACTTACATAAAGAACATGCATAATCAATCGAAGTAGTGTCTTTATTCTTTGATCTTTGAGTACAAAAAAAATTAAGATTCTTCTCTCTTCATCATTCTATCAACATGATCTCTCAACCTATGTCTAAAGAATCAGAAGGGAGAAGAAGAAGAAAGGGATTAGAGAGAAAGGGTGGATGGGAGTGGGGAGAGAGAGAGAGAGAGAACCTCCAAGGTTTTTACACAAAAGTCATCCAATTCAATGAATTTTGACCATTTTCCCAAAAATATCCCCAAATACATGTAATCATGAAATTAAGTACAATTCTATGCAATTAAACCTAATTAAGTCCACAAATGCTCATGAAATGATGACCTAATGACATAATTTTGTGGACTTATCATATGCTAAGCTTGGAAAGTGTGAATTTTGGCTAGAACAAGTTGCTTTTCTAGGCCATATTATCTTCAAGGAAGGTTTGGCAGTCGATCCAGCAAAAATTAAGGCAGTGATCAAGTGGGAATGACCAAAGAATGTGACAGAAATCAGAAGTTTTATGGGTTTAGCAGGCTACTACATAAGGTTTGTGCAGGGATTTTCATCTATTACAGCACCTTTGACCAAACTAACCCGAAAAAATGTACCATTTGTGTGGTCAGAACAGTGTGAAGCCAGGTTTGATTAGTTGAAAAAGAAATTAATCACAGCACCTATTCTCACTTTATCTTTAGGCAGTGGTGGTTTTGTGATTTATACCGATGGTTCGAATGTGGGACTTGGTTGTGTGCTGATGTAAGATGGCAAAGTCATAGCGTATGGCTTAAGATAATTGAAGGAGCATTAGAAAAACTATGCAACGCGTGACTTGGAATTGGCAGCAGTAGTCTTTTCATTGAAGATGTGGAGACATTCTCTCTTTGGAGAAAATTTTGAAGTCCATTCGGACCACCGCAGTCTCAAGTATTTGTTTTCTCAGAAGGAATTGAACATGAGACAGAGGAGATGGATGGAGTAATCAAAGATTATGATTTTCCAATCGTTTATCATCCGGGGAAAGTGAATGTAGTGGCATATGCATTGGGCAGAAAGTCAGTTAGTGTAGCTAGTTTGCAAGGATTTTACAATTTTTAGCAGTTTAAAGACTTTGGAGTTGAATTCCAACCGCTAAGAAAGGGTGTTATGTTGGCAAATATGTCGGTGTCTGAGCCTATTTTCATTCAGAAAATTAAAGAGAGTCGGTTGTAAGACCTAAATTTGGCTAAAATTGCAGAGCACATCTCAGAACGCCTAGATTTTTGAATCGTGGATGGAGTACTTTACTTCCATGACCGACTCTGTGTCCCAAAGATAGATGATTTGAGAAATGACATCATGGTTGAAGCTCACAACACAAGGTATTCCATGCACCCGGGGAGTACGAAAATGTATCACAATTTGAAGAACTTTTTTTGTGGAACAATATAAAGAGAGAAATAGAAGTCTTTGTTTCCAGGTGGATGACTTTTCAGTTAGTGAAGGCAGAACATCAGAAGCCACGAGGTCTTTTACAACCGTTGGAGATCCCGCAGTGGAAATGGGAACATCTTACCATGGATTTCGTCTTAAGATTACCAGCTACTAGCAGAGGAAACAATGCAATTTGGGTTATAGTTGACCATCTCATGAAATCTGCACATTTCATTCCATTGAAGACCGGGAAGAAGATGCACATGCTACCTCTTGCAGAAGCATTTGTGAAAGAGATTGTTAGTCGTCATGGTTAACACCAGTCTCTATTACTTTGGACAAAGATAGCAGTTTTGTCTCAAGATTTTGGAAGACTTTGCATGAATCCATGGGTACGAAACTTCAATTCAGCATAGCTTATCACCCACAAACCAATGGACACTCAGAAGGAACCATTCAGACATTGGAAGACATGTTTAGGGCTTGTGTACTTGATTTGAAGACTCAGTGGGATGAGAGTTTACCTCTCTGTGAATTTGCATATAATAATATCTACCACTCGAGCATAGGAATGGCTCCTTTTAAAGCACTATATGGCAGGAGATGCAAAACTCCAGTATGTTGGGAAGAAGTATGAGAATGCAACTTTCATGGACCAACATTGGTTGGCGACACAAGTGATAAGGTTAAACTTATTCATGAACACTTGAAAATTGCAAGAAGCCGACAGAAAAGCTATGCCGATGTACGAAGAAGAGACCTACAGTTCCAAGTAGGAGATAAAGTATTTTTGAAGGTGTCACCGGCCAGAGGAACTTTGAGGTCTGGACAAAAGGGTAAGTTGTCAAGGAGATTCATTGGACCATATGAGATTTTGAATCGCGTTGGTGAAGTGGCCTACAGACTAGCTTTACCTCCAGAGCTTTCAGGTGTACACAATGTGTTTCACGCGTCAATGTTGAGGAAATATGTTTCAGACCCTTCACACGTATTACATCATGAGCCATTGGAGATTTGGGAATATGCCACCTATGTTGAGAAACTGGTCAGGATTATTGACACGAAAGAGCAAGAATTGAGGACTCGAACAATCCATTGGGTAAAAGTACTTTGGGAGAATCACGCCCAGAAGAAGCTACTTGGGAATTGCGTTATCAAGTATTAGAAGAAGTACCCTCACTTGCTACCAGAGGTTAGTATTCATTTGGAGGACCAAATGCTCTAATGGGTAGAGGATGTCAGACCCCGACCCAGGTTTTGTATAATTAATTATTATTTTAGCTGTGGTTAGTCTATAAGTGGGATTAGAGGATGATTAGCTTGATTTTTATCTAGATTAGACTTTTGAATAGCTTTAGGGAGTTTTGAGAGCCATCGAACTTCGTTTGACATGGGCCCGCGTACCCGTGTGATGCATGTTAATTTGGGGGATTTATTCTTTATTTCGAAAAATTTGGATTTTTACGTTTTTTTTAATTTGTTTTATTGATCTCAACAATTTTTATGTTTTGTCCGTTTGAATTTGAAACTCAAAGATCGCGTTTTTCGAGAAAAAAGGGGCAAAAATGACTTTTCACACCAAATCTATGCATGAATTTCGATATTTGCAAATCATGAGGAAAATACATTTTTTTGGAAACTAGGTATTTCGACGATCGACTTTGTCTTCTTCGTCGATCTCATTCGGGACCCACAAATTATAGTTCCAGCCACGTGAAGTTTAAGGCCAAATGGGGCCCACTTCCCCCACTTAACTCAAAAACCCACATTCGATTTCTTCTCCAAATTGCATTTTCATGCAACTGCTAGACTGAGAGAGAGAGTTTTGCTTCTTCTTCTTCGAGCCAACTTCTCTCTTCTTGCATGTCCATTTCTTGAGTACTATTTGGAGATTTGATTTCACCAATCTCTTCTCCTCACCTCTAGTTTCCCATTAGTACTGTTCTTGAAGAAATCCTAATGGAATCACCTCTCTTTACAAGCTTTTCTTCCTGGTTATTGCACTTTCAGGTAAGGTCTTGATTCCTCCTCTTAGATATGAGTTCTCTTGACCCTTGTGAGGTTCTCTATCATGCATGCAAGGTCTTCTGTGGAGAAGCCCTTTCCTTTTCAAAATGTTGAGCTTTTGAAGGGTTTCCTTGGGTGTTTGCTTAGATTGGAGCCTTGCTGTAGGAAGGGAGTGCTTGGAGTGAATTTTGGAACCATTTATTCTAGAGGCAAGTGATTAATTCAGCTATTGTGATGCATGCTACTTGAAGTGGCTAATTGTTCTTAAATTTATGAATCTCTACTCTATGTTGTTTTCTCTTTACAATTAATGGTTGATCTTGGAAATGTTTTAATTGATGATTTATATCTATTGTTCTCTAAGTTGTTGTTTCAACAATCTGAAATTTATTTAGCAATGAATCATCTTTGGATCAATTCTGTGCATCTCAGAATTTTAGTGTTTTGTTGAATGGAAATGCTTCGTCTAAATCAAATTTTGGAAAAATGGAATGAGTTAGTGTGTTGGTGCTTGAATGGAGTTTTGTTGAAGTAAGGATAAGCCCAAATTGGAAAGATTGCAGGTGGAAGAGGAAGGAGAAATGGAATCAAGAAGTGCAGGAAAACAGTGCAGAAATTCTACACTGAATGAGCCAGGCAGCAGCCTGACTCGCTCGAGCGGACCAGACCTCTACCTCCGCAGGACCAGGCAGTAGCCCAGTCTACCTGGGTTCTGCCCATGCCTATTTTGCTGCCCTCTTTTCTCTTTGTTTGAAGCATGTTGATCCCCTATTGATGTAGGAAGTCTGGGAATGGAGAAACTGAGTTGAAACACTTTGAATTGTCAATTAAATGGGAAAAATGAAAGGATTGTTTGATGTTGGAATTACCCGGGGAAATCTTATAAGTCTTAATGTACACTTTACAACCTTAATTGTTGAAGATCTTCATTGGTACCAAACTCTTCTCTTATAAATCGACATTGAGGAGCTAAGTGTGTATCGAGACGACCCTAGGTAAGCCTTTCAATCATTACACATTACTTCATTCCCAGTTAGATAAATTTGTATGTTTTCTACAAATTGGTTTGAAATAGATTTGAGTGGTTCACCACGTTTAAAATTATCGATAAGGCTACGCATTTGATTCGTTCGATATTGTCCGTATGTATTTGTTCAGAGTAGTCCTCTTATCACTTTTGTAATGTATTATTATGATTTGATTTGTATCGATTCAAGTTTCGGTTTTGAAAGGCACCACTAAGCTTAGGTCACCTAGTTAGGCTGATCACCCGGCTTGGTATCTTTAAATTATTTGCTAACCCTCTGTTTGCTCCGGCAATGGCAATGGCTCTGTATTCCGGCCATTTTATATGGCAATGGCTTCTATTTGTTCCGTCCCACTTTATGTGGCAACGACTTCTGTTTGTGTGCTCTTGTTACTTCGGTAATAGGAGAATATAACTAAATGTGGATTGCCAGTGTGTTTTTTTTACTCAGATTATTATATTCTTTAAAATTTGTCAATGCTTTAGAAATTTTTTCATTTTTTCATCGATATTTATGTTTAGATTTTTAAATGTATTAGAATGAATTCATAATGTTTTACAAATACTTGTCATACTATTATTTGTTTTATTTGCTTGCCAAACCGTCGTGTCTGATACTCTTTGTTTGGTGCCAGATCTCGACCCAGCTGCCTTTGAGGTGGAGCGCGAGGAGGAGGCGATGGCACCGCCGGATGGACCCAAGTGGCAACCCAACGATGTCATCTAGACGTCGGGTTGGGTTATGAGATTCGAATCACATTTTGGGAGTTGATGTTGTCATTTTGGGAACTTGTTTATAGCCTTTGTTGGCTTTTTATGGGAATTGTAAACTCTAACTTACTTTTGGTATTTGTTAAACTTGAACTAACTATGGGCTTGCCTATTATATGTTTCTCATTTTGATGCAAGGATTGGTTCTCCATTTTATGTATTTGATAAGACTAAGTGTTTGCTACATTGCTTTCGTACATTTATGGACTTTGTGAATTTGATTATCAAGTTTGTGAAGGATCGGTTTCGGGATCCTCACTGCGGAAACCTGTGGAAAACTAGCGCGTGCAGGTGGAATTTTTTGGCTAGTCGCGCCACGACCCCAGATTAGGGACTTGGTTTGTTTAGTCTCGATCAGGAGGAGTGACAATACCCGTGCCAAAAAATGTTGATGCTCGCATTCACGGCCACGTGGTCGAGAAAGGTCGGACCTGACGGACTCTCACGTTTGCCGACCCCGGTAGCACCGCGAGCAGCGTGTTCGAAAGCGGGTTCATCGGTAGGCAAAAGGGTAAAACCTGTTCTCCTTGAGTGGGGCCAGGTATGCTGGCCTTGTGGAGGCTTGTGACCTTCTTTGTTTTGGCGAAGGTTTTGGGGACCAAGTCTTAGGATAGACATGGTTGTTTGTAGGTCAAGGCTTCGCGGGAGTGCCGCGGGCTTCAGGTTTCTTGGCGCTCACCTTTGTTGTCATGGTAGTGACACGTTGAGAGGCAATTTTCTGCTTTTTGCGGGGGCGGTTTCTTCTTCGGGAAGTGGGAATGGTCCCAGTGTCTCGAAGACGATGGTCAGGGGAGTCGAGGTCGACCCGGAGTTCAAAGAGTTGTCGAGAGAGATGACGTTTCAGCAGCTAACAGGGTGCTTGTGTGTGCGCTTGTTTTGTTTCTGTTGAAGCATGAGCTGGTACTTGCCTTCGTCGAAAGTAATGGTTAAAGAAGCTACCATTGTTAGTTTGAATAATTTCTGAAACAAGACCACTTCCAATTGTAATCACAAGAATATAATGATCATAAATGGGAAAAAAACTACAGTTTTGTCTTGTCAAATCGCTCGAGGGACATGGTCCGACTCAAGTGACATGAAGAAGGCAAAACGTCATAGAAGGTACAATTATTCTTATCGTAAGTATGGTGGTCCCAGAATGAGCATTCCAGTGACTGCTAGAAGCAATTGTAAACCTTAATTCAACTTATCGAGAAGAAAGGCTTGCTCGATCGAGGTAAGACGAATATAAGGTTGGAGTTACAAATGTGTCGGTCGCGAATACAGTAGACCTAAAAGGGAGTACTAGTACCGCTTGGCCCAAATGTTGGAAATCGCATCTATGCAAAGGACATGAGATGGGATTTTGAAAGGTCAAGATCGAATTAAAATAGGGAAAATGGTATTCCAATCCGAACGTAGGATCAACATTTCTGCAAACGCTTTATACGAAAGAGAAGGGACCAAAATTTCTCGAATGTGAACGAAAGTGATGGAAGTTTTTTTTTTTCAAAAGGTCAAGATCGAATTCATCGAAGAGAGCAAATGGTATTCCAATCCAAATGTATGCTCAACATTTCTGCAAGCGCTTTATCCAAAATGGAAGGGACCAAAATTTCTCGAATCTGAACCCGAAAGTGACGGAAGTTTTTTTTTTTTAAGATTTTCTTTTTTTTTTTTTTGAAGAGGAAGAACGAGATTGAAGAATACGTCCAGGCCTCCCGCTTCAGTCTTAGGATTACTTAATGAACCCGTTTGGAGGACCCTTGCCTAGAACAGTCTAGCTGTCTCCACACTCTGGACAAGGCTTTTCTTGGATCAATTTTGGTCAAAGAACGCAATTGGAGCAACCTTAGTGATCTTTGCCTCTTTTTTTTTGAAAGATTTTTAAAGGATTCATCAAAGAGAAAGGGCGGCTCATTCCCCAATCCGAATGTAGGCTCAACATTTCTCTGAGCGCTTGCCCGAAAGGGAAATGATCAAAGTTTCTCAAATCTGAACCATAAAAGTAAGAAATCTGATTTCTTTTTTTATTTTTCTTTTTTGAAAGATCTCTAAAGGATTCATCAAAGAAAAAAGGTGGCCCATTCCCCAATCCGAACGTAGGCTCAACATTTTTGCGAGCGCTTGCCTGAAAGGGAAAGGATCAAAGTTTCTCAAATTTGGACCCAGAATGTAAGAAATCTGATTTTTTTTTTGAAAGATCTCTAAAGGATTCAACAAAGAGAAAAGGTGGCCCACTCCCTAATCCAAACGTAGGCTCAACATTTCTGTGAGCGCTTGTCCGAAAGGGAAAGGATCAAAGTTTCTCAAATTTGGACCCAGAATGTAAGAAATCTATTTTTTTTTTTTTTTGAAAAGAGAAAGAGTGGGAATAAACTCAAAGATAGAATTAGAAAATTCCAAAAAAAGATCCATTCTCATTTTTTAGATGCAAAATCCAACATATGCCACCAATTAGAAGGGAGCCAAGGAATCTAGAAAATAAGCATAAGCATAGAACAAAAGATATCATATGCAAATGTTTCTTTTCTAAGCATCATGTTCTCAAATGAATGAGTCTCATCGGGTGTGCCAGCTTGATGGACCCGCTTTTTTTGCGCGCTCATGGCGGTACCGGGGTCAGCGGACGTGAGAGTCCATCGGGTCCAACCATTTCGCGGCAGGAGGCGGGTAAAGCAAGCATCAACATTCTCATGTACAGGTATTCCAGATCTTCTACTCTACTTGGAAATGCAAGTGGTGGTCCGAAGATCCACCTTCACAAATAGAAAAGAAAATCAACATTTTTCTAGTTTTTCATTACACATATAAAGAAAATAGACATGTTTGTTTTGAATGCCATAAAAGACGATTTCATTTGGTTTGCCGTACAAGGCAATTTTTGCCGCGAAAGGTGATGTTTGCCATAAAAGGCGGTTTTTGCCGTGAAAGGCGATTTATAATTCTTATAAATAGTAAAAGGCAAGAGTTGTGATTTTTTTATGTCTCTTTAAACAATACAAAATACAATGAAAAGCAAGAAAAGGGGATCTAACTTCTCAGGAGATGGTGGGGACTCGTTCAGATTAACGGTCGCAAGTCGTATGTGGACTTCGCCAGCATCCTTCAAATGAGAACAGAGGATGCTCTTCATTCGCTTGGCTCGGCTTAAACCTCATATTTTTAGAGGATAAAGACCAAGAAGAGGTCTTATGTCCAATAAAAAGCTAAGTAGACGGGCTGAAAAGCCACATCTAAGCCATGGAGACAGAAGGAGAAGGCCTTGGGGGGGGGGGTGCCCCATAAGGGACTTTTGTCACCTTGTAGTGGCAGTCGATGCAGGACTTCTTCAACAAAGGAGAGTTTGTTGGAGTCTTGGTGGCAGAGTTTTTCCTTGTACAAGAGATTTTCTGATGGATTTTCTCCTTTGATTCTCTAGATCGATTTTTTCTGGCCCTTTCTTCTTGGATTGACCTCCTTTTATAGGCTTTTTGGTAGCCTTTAGGAGAGTTTATGGGCTTTTAATGAATTAAAGCCACGTAATGGGAGGAGTTACAGGTTTTAATTCATTTATTTTGTAACTTCTTTTCTTTGGCTTTTGATTGGCCGATGGAGAATTAAGGGCTTTTAATTGCCTTTAATCTCCATGATGGGAGGAATTTCATAGTTTTAATGCCATGATTGCTTTGACTTGTAACTCCCATTTGCTCGCTTCTGATTGGGCCATCCAAAATAATGAGTCAATGACCGCATTAAGTTGCCATAAAATGGGCCAATTAACTGCATTAAGTGGTCGCCGAGGCATTTGAAGAGTCACGGGCCGTGCCGCGTCTTTTGGAATTCTTCTTGCGATGATCGACGATGGATCTTCATGCTAATCGATGTCGGATGACCATGCAACTTTAGACATTGCCAGTGGGCCGGTACCATCTGTCCTGTCGATTTCTCAATCAATCATGCTTGGTACCAGTGTGTTTTCTTGGTTGGCCGGTTGGTGATTTCGAAGCGATCAATGATGATTTGATGCTCTTGAAGACCAACCCGTGACGCTGATGAAAATCGACGAATTCGTGCCTTAAAAGTCAGAATTTTGGAAAACCACAGGGGCCGGACATCTCGAAATGCGAAAAGAGAACGAAAAATGATCATTCGGCGAAAATCCGGCGACCCGGATTTCCAGGGTCGCCTGTGACCATGTACCTAGGGTCGTCAATGACCATGGGGCAGTGTTGTCGATGACCATGGGCCAAGGTTGCCGGCGACCATGGGGGATTTTTCCCCTTTTGGTCGCCGATTTTCGGCTGTCTTTCCGGTTTTTCAATTTCCTTTTTCATCGGTATTTTTCCTGATATTTTTGTACATATTTTGGCCTGATTTCCCTACAGAGAACTTGATGAGAAGCCTTGCGTGTCAGAGTGCAGAGTTTCTGATTTTCTGGGAAAGCCGAAGACTTTGTCGCGAAGAGTTGCCGATTTGCCGTCAGAAGTAAAAATTGGGCCAAACAATGTCGGAATGACTTGAAGTTTGAGGTGAAGCCTCTTGAGCAATAAATAAGACCAACCATAGGCTTTTGTTTGAGTTTTGAAGTCGTGTAGAGTCCTGTCCCCAGTAGACTTGATTCTGTCGCGAGGAAGATGTCACGTTTTGATGTACGGTCAACCGATGTCCGATTGAATTGAATTTTGATAGGGAGCCTATTGGAGTCATTTTGAGATGATCCATTAGGCCCGATTTGGAAACCATGGTCCTGGAGAGCTTCGCCACCGGGAGCCCTGATTTGACTTCTGAGAGTCAAAGTTTGGTCAAATGTTGTCGAAATGGCTTGAAACTTGACATGTAGCCCTTTGCAAGTACTTTGAACTCACCCATGTGCTCTATTTGATGAGTGGTGGCCTCGGTGGTTCTCGCCGCCGAGAGGCTTGATTTTGCTGCTCGAGGGTTGATACAGGGTCAAACGTTGTCGGTTTAATCTGAAACTTGACGTGGAGCCTTTTGGAGGTATTTTGAGACCATTCACAGGCTCTGATCGAAGATCTGATGTCTTCGACGCTGTCGCTGCCGAAAGCTCCTGTTCAACTGCTGGAAGAGTGAAGTTAGGCCAAATAATGTTGAAATGGCCCGAAACTTCATGTGTACTATTCTTTTAGCTATTTTGAAGGATCTTGGGGTTTTTGTTTGATTCTGACAAGATTTGATTTTTGAAGTAGCATTGCCTGTTTGTGGTAGGCTGCGACTTCATGTAGCTTATTGATGTTGAGGAAGCAAAGTGACATTTTTGGTGTCAACAATGCTGTTATTTCTTCTTTAGGCGCTTCACAT
The DNA here is from genome assembly GCA_012931725.1 of Litsea cubeba. Taxonomy (NCBI): domain Eukaryota; kingdom Viridiplantae; phylum Streptophyta; class Magnoliopsida; order Laurales; family Lauraceae; genus Litsea; species Litsea cubeba. The sequence continues at coordinate 40,069,700 of CM022952.1, forward strand.
GTATCTTTGGGGGGGCAAGGTGTAGGCCCTACTATGACGAAGGACAAGTGTCGCCTTCCGTATCTCCTCCCCTGTTTCTGAGTAAGAGGATAGAAGGTGTTCTCTTCAAGTGATGCTAAGGCTATATCATGGCAAGCTTTGTTCTTGAATTTTCGTGGTTTTGGAGACCATGTTGTGCAACCTGGGTTATCTCCTTCTGCTACATTTTCTTCCTTCCGAGCACTTGGCGCGAGTCTTTACCTTTATAGGTTTTGACTTTGCCATTTGCCTGAACATTCTCAATATTTTGCACCCTCATTGCCCCTTTTACTTCTTTAGTGAGGGAAAGGCGAGCTGGTACAGTCTTTTCCAAGTTCTGGTGTTTTTTTAGATGAAAACCAAAAGGACTTTGGGCGTATTTTGACACCCATGATTTTTGTGATGCCGCCCTTCTGGTGGACTTGGTTGCAGGTGGAGTATTCCTAATGGCCAGGGCAGCAGGAGTTATCCGTTGAAAGACGGATACCCGAACTGGAAGTTCAGTTTCATTTTGGGCTCTTTTTGGTCCTTGCAGGCCTTGCTTTCTTGGATCGATATCTTGTACAAGCGTTCTTTCCTCTCGTCGAAGGTAATAACAAGCGAATTAATGTTTGATCTGCAACATAAATAAAAGACCAACAATGAATGAGTGATAGGAGAGCATATTTATTTGCTCAATCCTATATTAATCTATTTCATTCTCTATTTCCATGTTTTTATGTACATGCTACCGATAAATGGGCAGCACTTCGGTACAACAAACATAGCCCCGAAAATGGGTGGGAAAATGATTTGTAATCCAGCCATATTCATGGAGATGTATTTGGCTTTTGATCGACATACACCAATGAACTAATTAACTAGAATCTCGTCAAGTTTCATGGGCCAAAAGCAGGGCAGTAGATGCTCGCTACAGGCCAAAGGAAACTGACTTTGTATACCATAAAATAGACTAGTCAATATGGACTTATAAATTGAGACAACTTTATAAAAAAAGAGTCTATTGGCCATATTGTTTTGTGACATATTTAATTTCTATCACCATTTTTCAAATCTCCATTTAGTACTATTTAGGAGAGTCCTGGGGTCTGTACAATGAGTATTTGATAAGCACATATGCCTAGAATTTCATGACAAAACGTACCAGAAAAGAAAAATGTATAAAAAATCCAGCGGCCACTTTTCCTATGGACTGGCCGGTGAAGGCTGCTGGTACTAGCCGATGAAGGTTGCTGGTGTTGGCCGCTGGGTGCAAAGCACTCCAAGCTCACCGCGCTGGCTTCACACCCCTTAGCCGTTGAGTAGATGATGTCTTAAGCGTACAATCCACCGGCTGCGAGACTTAGTCAATCCCTGTGGCCTCCTTGGGATGCACTAACTTTAAAAGACATTGACCGTTTTGAATTGTAACAGTCGTTGGACGTGCGCAGTAGGATGTGAATGACCAGTCAACACCATTTTCTATGGCCGCAGTGTCGTTTCTGCATTGACCGCTAGGCGTCATGCATCTTCTCCATTCTGTCTCTATGAGCTTTCCCCTGACCTGTTCTTTATTCTATCTCTCTCTCTCTCTCTCTCTCTCTCTCTCTCTCTCTTTTAAAATAGCAGCAATTAAGGAACTCTCTTCAAACTCTTCCCAAGTATTTTTGACCAACGAAGCATTACTGATAATGTGTAATGATTCCCACAGATGGCGCCAATCTTCTGTTTCGCCCAAAAGAGGAAATAAGTGAAAAGAAATGCATGCTGAAGAAGCCTTTATTCATCTTTTGAACATTACAGAAAGATGTGAAAATGACCCTCACGTGTATTTGATCGTGCAGGAAGAGTCATCTCCACTTTTATTTACATGGGTTCTTCTTTGCTTCAACTTCTGAGTGCAGGTTGTTTATAAATTTTTATAGAACCCTCTCGTCAGGCTTAGCAAATCAAAACAAGGGAAATTTAAATTGAGATAAGAGGAGTCTGCTGCCTTCAGGAGTTTGCTGGAGAAGAAATCGGAGAAGTCTGCAATTTAGTTTCTTTTGTCAATCTTTGTAGTTCATCACCATTATTTAGGAAGAAGAATTAACAAAGAAGTATGGTTCAAAATAGCAAAGACACTCTCTGTCCTTTTCCCATGGTGAGAGAACCAAAGATTGGTTTTCATAAGCTTTGGCCCAGATCTACAGAGAAGTGTTTACTGTTGCCCGGTTCTCATCTTGTGGATGAAGGATGAGAGTTTTTAAAATGACAGATGATGGACCGCGCTCCTGCTCAGTTCTACCGAGGTCGGCGGACGTGGGAGTCCGTTGGGTCCGACCCTTTCGTAACCGGGGGGCAAGGGCGTGCATCAACATTTCTTTTGTGTGGGTGTGCCAGATTTTCTATTTTACTTGGAATTACAAGTTGTGATCCGGAGATCAACCTTCGCAAGTAAAAAGGAAATCAACTTCTTTCAAGTTTTCCATTGCACATATATTTAAGAAAAGATACATTTTTCTTGGTTTGCCGTGAAAGGCGATTTTTTGGCATTTATAGCCGATTTTGGCGTTTATAGCCGGTTTCTAGCGTTTATAGCCGATTTTGGCGTTTATAGCCGATTTACAATCCTTATCAATAATGAAAGACGAGTTGTGATTTTTGTCTCTTTTGAAAAAATACAAACTACAATGAAAAGCAAGAAAAGGAGGATCTAACTTCTCAAGAGATTGTGGGGGACCCGTTTAGATTGACGGTCGCAAGCCATATGTGGGCTTCACCATCATCCATGCAGATGAGAACAGAGGATGCTATTGATTCGCTTGGCTTGGCTATAACCTCAGGTTTTTAGAGGACAAAGACCAAAAGGAGGTCCTATGTCCAATAAAAAGCCGAGTAGACGGGCTGAAAAGCCACGTCTAAGCCATTTGGAGGCAGAAGGAGAAGGCAAGGTCCTTGGGGGGGTACCCCCAAGGGACTTTTGTCACCTTATAGCGGTGGTCGGTGTAGGATTTCCGCAGAGTTTTCTCTCTTTTCCTTCTCTGAATTTCTGTGCTTTGTCTGTGTCTCTGTCTGTGATTTTTCTTCGATCCCTTTCTTCTTGGAGAGCTCTCCTATTTATAGGCTTTTAGGTAGCCATTTAGGAGGGTTTATGGGCTTTTATTGTCATTAAGCCGCATAATGGGAGGAATTACAGGATTTAAATCTTTATTTTGTAACTCCTTTTTCTTGGCTTCTGATTGGCCGGAGGAGATTGAGGGCATTTAATCGCCTTTAATCGCCATGATGGGAGGAGTTTCATGGGTTAAATGCCATGAATCTCTTGACTTGTAACTCTCGGATGCTTGCTTCTGATTGGTCCATCCAAAGAAATGGATTAATGACTGTAATAAAGCTAGTCAATTAATCGCATTAAGTGGTCGCCGAGCAGTTGAAGAGTCGCGGGCCGTGCCGCGTCTTTTGGGATTCTTCTGGTAATGATCATCGATGGATCTTCATGTAGATCGACAACGGATGACCATGTGACTTCAGGTGTTGGTTGCCAACAGTGGGTCAGTGTCATCCGTCCTGTCGATTTCTCGATCGGTCGAGTAGAAAGCACACTTTTTTTGGTTGACCGGGTGGCGATCAATGTTGTTTTCGATACTTTTGATGATTGACCCGTGTTTTTGACGGATGTTAGAGGATTTGGTATCTCAAAAGTATGAGTTTTGGAAACTACCAGAGACCGGACGTTTCAAATCGCGAAAAAACGGCGAAAACCGGGGTTTCCGGGGCCTTCCCGGCGATCCCGGGCTCCAGGGTCGCAGGCTGCGACCCTGGGGGGTTTTTTCCCCTTTTTGTCCCGTTTTGTGTCCGTTTTTGCTGTTTTTCGATTCTTTTTTCTTCTGTATTTTTCCTTGACATTTTTGACCATTTATTGGCTTGATTTCCCTGTAGGAAATCTGATGAGAATCCTTGCATTTTATTTTGCAAAGTTTCCAATTTCTTGAGAAAGCCGAAGACTTTGTCGCGCAGAGCTGCCGATTTTCCGTCAGAAGCTGAAACTGGGCCAAACGATGTCGGAATGACCTGAAATTTGGTATGAAGCCTCCTGACCAATAAATAAGACCAACCATAGGCTTTTTTTTGAGTTTTGAAGCCGTTTGGGGTCCTATCACCAGTAGACTCGCTTTTGCCGCGATGAAGATGTCGCGGTTTGATGTGCGGTCAACCGATGTCCGATTAACTTGAAATTTGACAGGGAACCAATTGGAGTCATTTTAAGATGATCCATAGGCTCTGTCTTGGAAGCTCTATCTTGGAAACCATGGTCCCGGAGAGCTTTGCCGCCGAGATGCCTGATTTGGCTTCCGAGCGTCAAACTATGGTCAGATGTTGTCGAAATGACCTGAAATTTGACGTGCAGCCCCTTGTAAGCATTTTGAAGCCGTCCATGTGCTCTATCTGATGAGTGATGGCCTCAGCGGTTCTTGCTGCCGAGAGGCTTGATTTAGCTGTTCGAGGGTTGATGTAGGGTCAAACGTTGTTGGTTTGACTCGGAACTTGACGTGGAGCCTTTTGGATGTATTTTGAGCCCATCCATCGGCTCTGATCGAAGATTTGGTGTCTCCGATGCTTTCGCCGCCGAGAGCTCCTTTTCGGCTGTCGAAGAAGCGAAGTTAGGCCAAATGATTTTGAAATGGCCCGAAACTTCTTGTGTACTCCTCTTTTGGCTGTCTTGAAGGATCTTGCAGTTTTTGTTTGATTCTGACAAGATTTGATTTTTTGGAAGTAGCATTGCCTATTTATGGCGGTTGCGACTTCATATAGCTCTTTAGATCTTGAAGAGGCAAAGTGACATTTTTGGTGTCAACAAATGCCCCCTCGAGGCACAGCGACGAGTTACTTAACTTTTGTAGTCGATGTGCCTCGAAGAGATTTTTGAAGGAGAGCCTGTGACTTGACCAAGAGTCTTTGAGCAGTCTTTCTTTTTGGTATTTGTAGCCTTTTGAGCTTCCAGGGGAATTTTATGGTAGAGAAAGGGATCACGTACCATCTCGATGAAAAGTTTTGAAGATGACATCAGGGATGTGGATTTGGGTTTTGACCTTGTGACCTAACAGGCTGTATGTGGCAGGTTAGGGGGTCGGGTTTGGTTTTGATCGTGTGACCCAACAAGCTGTATGTGGAATGTTGGGGGATCAATTTTGGTTTTGATCTTATGACCTAACAGGCTATATGTGGCAAGTTAGGGGATCAGGTTTTGGTTTTTGATTTTAGTCTTGTGACCCAACAAGCTGTATGTGGCAAGTTAGGGGACCAGGATTTGGTTTGATTTTTCTGGAATGTCAATTTCAAGATTTTGGCTCAATTTGGTATATGAGGCTGGATGGTTTGATTTTTGGAAGCTCATGGGGCTTGGAATTCTCTTTTGTATGGTGGAATCAACTCAAAAGAGGCATGGAACCATTTTTGTATACTCTTGGTAAGAGGGATTTCTCTTTGACTAAAAGCCCAAAATTTTTTTTTTTTTTTTTGTACCTAGGTGGTCAAACCTGGCTCATATGGGCTAACCCATGGGACCTTAAGCTTTTGAAATGGCTTAGATCTCCTATGGTGTCATTTTTGTAAAGAATATCCAAAAATATCTCATTTGGATAGAGAATATCTAAGAATATCTTTACTTGGAGAGAATCTCTCATGTTCCCTTTATTTTGGGATAGGATATCTCAAGATATCTTTCTTTTGGAAAAGAATCCCTCATTGATTTCTATCTTTTGGAAAAAATCTCTCATTGATTTCTTTTTGGGAAAGAATCCTTCTAATCTCTTTCTTTTGGTAAGGTTACTAATTAGTAACACTTACCTCTTTCTTCTTTCCTTCTTTGGCTTGCTCTCTTCTATAAAAGCAAGGAGGAGGTTGGATCTCTTGCTCTTATTACTTTCTTTTGCAACAATCCCAAGAGGGCTTCAAGACCAAGAGTTCTTCTTCTTCAAGATCTTCAAGACTTTTCTTCTTCTTCTCCATCAATGGCTTCAAGTAAGTTCCCTTTTTCAAGAAAACTCCATTGTAGGAAAAATAAAAAGTTCTTTCTCTCTTTTTTTGTTTCTTTCTTTTTCTTTTCTTTTCTTTTTCTCCACGTGTTTTCCTTTTTTTTTTTACACGTGTTTTCTTTTTGCTTTTTTTTTGCATTTTTTTTTTGTTTCTTTTGTGGGCCGTACGGACAGATCCGTACGGATCTGGCCGTACGGCCACGTGGCCTGTGGGCCATCCCCTTTTTTTTTCTTCTTTTTTTTTTCTTTCTCCTTTCTCCTCTTTTTTTTGAGAAAGTTTCCTTCTTTTTTTTTTTTTGCTCATCATGATAATGCCCTTTTTTTTTTTTGGCAAACCTAGATGTTCATGCATTCATTCTATTGTAAATTAAATTTGTAGCATGATGTGATAGCATACCTGAAAGTTTTCGCAAATTTGGGAATTTGGAGCTTGCAGTGATGTTGAGCCCTTCCTGATTTTGCGGAGACTTTGAGGTTTCGAAAGTTTGGAGTTTCGGAGCTCGCAGCAATGTTGAGCCCATCTTCAAGCTTTCTATTTCTTTCGGGATAATTCCTTTTCTTCAGAATTGCCCCGTCATCATGTCAAAATTTCGCCAGATTTTTTTTTTAGCGAGATTCTGTCATTTTGATGTTTGATCTTTTTCTTTTCCATCCTTTGCAGGTGGTTCCTCCAGAACGAACAAGGGTAAAGAGCCTGCTATAAGCATACCTCGTCGATCTTCTAGATCTTCTAATCCGGCCATTCAGCAGGCCTTTGAGAAGGTCCAGTATGTTGAGAGAAATCTGGAAGAGTGCGACTCCCTCAACAGAGATGAGATGAGGCAGCGACTGATCACTCTCAAGGGAGAGGAATTCTATAAGATCATGGTAAGCAGTCGTCCATGGGTGATGGAAGATCAGAGTGTTTTACCCAAGCCTACCTTCTTCTTTGGTGATGCCGTCCCTGATGACATGACATACCAGAGGAGATGTTTTCAGTTCTCTTTCACAGCAAATGGTGAGAAGAAGACTGTTGCTACCCTGTTGACGTTTGATCGCACCGTCTCGATCATGAGCCTTGCCCCCCACATGCTCTAAGAGGGAAGATCCTCCAAGTTGGGTGAGAAGGACAAATGTAATCAAGACCGGGGTTTTTATTGGCGGTTCTCCTGGATATACGGAGAGGTCGCCTGTTGACATGGACCTGTTGATGCCATCCAGCGGCTACCAGGGTTCTGATTATCCGTCGGTCGATTTGAGACCGGTGGGCCTTGGTATTTTTAGCGGTGACGGCAGCAATTGGATCAAGCCTTTTCGACTTCGTGGCCGTTTCAATGCTGACTCCGAGTGGAAGTCGTGGACTGATCACGTCCTGCTGATTGGTGGCGCCGTTTTGAAGGAAGCCAGGATTTTTGATGCGGTCCGTGCCTTTAGGGAGACCGTGATCTTTTTCGACGAGGCCTTCATGGCTATGCTGGAATCATTCCTCCCTTAAACCAATACCTTCGTTGTGACGAATGGCGAGATTGGTTTTTCTTTGAAGGAGCTGAGCGCCATTACTGGATTGCCCATCCTCGGCAAACTCTATGAGGAGTTTATGCCGATTGACAGCGTCCTTGAGGGGCAGTCTGAGGAGTTCAGGCTTCTGTACTTTCAGCTCGTCGCCTTCTATGATTTTTTGAAGGAGAAAGAAGGTTTGAAAGTTAGATCCAGTAGTTGGAAGAGTTCTAGCTCTTCATTCCCCAACTTTTTTGATAGCAGGGAGTCTTCTGATAGCGTGACCCAAGAAGCCGGAGCTCAGGATCCAAGTTCAAAGAAGATCTTGGCCATGCAAGAAGAGTTGAGAGATTTCTGTGCAAGTACAAACGCCATATGTCCTGACATTGCACTGCGGAGAGATCTCGCTGTTTACCTCACTTATTGGCTTGGTGAGGCTATTTTTGCTGGAGGAGATGGAACGCACATCAGGCCGCATTGTATTTTTCCGGCTTGTCAGATGGTGTTTGGAGAGCAGCTTGCTTTGGTGCCAGCTCTTTACTCCTACCTGTGTACCGAACTGCAGGCTGCTGCTTTTTTGGTTCGGCTTGGGCTTCCCATGAATAGGGTATTTTCAGCCCACATCTTTTATTCGTGGTACGTGTACCACTGTCCTGGCTTCCACCGGCTGGGTGCTGCACAGGATGATGATCCTCTGATGATTCGACTGGCTAAGGGCAAAGCCGTGTCTGAATCACTTTTGTTTGCCTGCATGAGGATCCGACGGTTCAGGGACGTCGAGATGGGGCAGTCTTCAGTGAAGCTTTGTCCGGAGTTGCGGAAGAAGGCTTTTGATTTTGGTGCCTCCCGAGACTCTACCAGGGCGGGGTTGGGAAGGCATTATTCCTTGACGAATGCAGAGAGAGAGTGGCTTTTCAGCATACGTGTCGGCACGATGGTGTACCGTAGACATCTTTTCGTCGACATCCAGCCGTATGTACCCTCTCGCTTTGCTTTGTAGCTAGGCTTTTCTCAAGGCGTTGTTGGAGCGCCTTCAAGCATGGTGAAGCGCTTTGGAGGTTTACAGGATGGGAGAAATGCATGGGCTTTCTATAGTGCTGAAGATACTACAGCCATGATTTCTTATCCTGTGTTGCTGACTTCCCGGACTGCCGGCTTTGCGAAGTGGATCGCGGAGAGCTTTTCGGCATATCGGGGGCTTTCCAAGAAGGAGCTTGATGTGAAGCTGGCATCTGGAAAGGGCCTTAGAAAGTCGGATGGCGTCCAGCGAGAGGAAGTCTGGGCCTTCCTTTCTGGAGAGAAGCACAAGATAGGCTTTCTCGGTGACCAGGGCGTCATTGGTTCTGAAGCTGTTCGAGAAATACCTGATGAGGCTTTAGAGCAGCTAGAATAGGAGGAAGCCGAACTTGGTGCTTGGATGCAAGCAGCACAGAGGCAAGCTTCCGTGGAGTCTACTGGCAAGAGTAGACCATCCAGTGAGGAGTCAAGTGGGAAACCTCACTCTGACAGCGGGGCAGGTTCCTCCAAGAAGCGAGCCCGCAGGAGTAAGAGGAGGAGGAGTCATCATTGCCGCAAGGGGCAGCATGAGGACTCTCCTGACTTGGAAGTTCCTCTTACTATCAATGAGGACGTGCCAGTGGATGCTGATGAGCCTCCAGATAAGAGAAGCCGAAAAGAAGAGGCCGTCGGTGAAGGTATGATTCTTCCTTTTTCTCTTTCCATTTGTTTTCATGGGATTTTTCCATGTTCTAATTTGCTTCTTGTTTCTGCTTTTCTTTTTTTTTTTTTTAGCAGAGGAAGACTTGGTGATGCCTGAGGTTCCAGTCGATGAGATGGTGACGGATCCTGTCGAGGCACCTGAAGAAAAACCGAGGGACTCTGGAGTGAATCCAGAATCTCCAATTGGTACTACTTCTTTTTTTGCTTTCTTTCTTTTTTTTTTGTCTGTGACTTGGTTTGCTAACACATTTCTTGCCAGCTGACTTGCCACAGGATTCCGATGACTTTGAACCATTGATGGACGCAAATGTTGACGATGCTTCCGATGAGTTCATGGAGGAAGAAAGTGTTCCGCCAGTCGTCGAAGAAGGTATTTTGTAGTTATAACTCTGATAATGATTTTCAAACAGGATCATATTCATATCTTTTTGTGTTTCTTTAGCAGGTTTTGAAGTGACGGAGGAGGGTCCGTTGCTTCCTTCATAACCAGAGCAAGGGATGCCAGAGGTTGATCCAGAGGTAGAGACTCCTGGGACCAGTTCTGAAAATGTCGAGGAGATACCTCATGCTGAGATTCTTTCCCGAGCAGGAGCAGCTTCAACTGGAAAGAGTTCTTTTGTTACTCTTCCAACAGATGATGACATGAGCAGCCGACCAACGGAGTTGGGCGAATCTTCAGCTGGGCCATCTCTTCTTTTTGCGAAGAAGGTGGTGGTGCGAGTTCTGAGCTCTTGGATTGAGACTCTGCTTTCTGGGCAATTAGATGCCGGATTTGGGATGATCCAGCATGTGCGTGAGATTCTCGGTGATGCTAAAAAGGCTAGTCTAGATGTCACAAGTGCCAGGGCGATCGTTGATAGGATCATTGAGCTGGGTGACAGGAGGTTTGAGACCATTGGTTTTCCTGATGACCAGTTCTTCAAGGAGATGTTCCTGGACCCTGCGAATAAGGCTCAGTCTAACCTGGATGAGGCTACAGAAAGCAGGAAGCAGGTAGTCCGAAAGAAGAACTTAGAAGAGCTAAACATCATTGGGCTGACACATGACCTGAACATCCTTGATAGGGAGGTCGATGAGGCCAGGAGACGTCTTGAGCATCTGCAGGCACAAGTTGCTGCCAAGTGGACTGCAATAACAGAGGCTCGTGAAAGGGAGACTGCTCTGATTCACCGGGTTGCAGATGCCAATCAAGTTCTTAAAAGGAAGTCTGATGAGAACAAACAATGGCGAACTGCTCGAGATAAGCTTCCTGGTGCGAAAGAAGGGGTACAGCCCACTCCAGCATCTCATGGCAAATTCCTGAAGAAGCGTGCCTTGGAATCCTTGACGGCTGAGGCCAAAAGTTTGCTTAAGGAGTTGAACTCTTGGCTGGAGACCATTTTTTATTGAGCTCCTGATTTTGTAGCAGAAACTATCCTTCTCTCTTTTTTTTCTCTTTTTTTTTTTTAGTACCACTTGTATTTTTTTGGTACTTTTTTTTTAGTGCTTGTGAACACTTTCCTTTTTTTTTGGTACCACATGTATTCTTTTTGGTACTCTCTTTTTTTTGTAGTGCTTGTGAACACTTTCTTTTTTTTGGTACCACATGTATTCTTTTTGGTACTCTTTTTTTTTTGTTATCCCTACGCTTACTTGAATCTTTTTGTGATAAAAGTAATTGCTAAATGGGATTTGATCAAAAGCTTGTCATTTTGTAAAAAATCTTTTGTCAAATGATTGTTTTGGCATGGGAGCCAAATTTTTGCTTGTGGCATGGAAGCCAATTTTGGCATGAGAGCCAGCTTTTTTTTTTTTTTTGTGGCATTGATAGCCGAGTTTTTTTTTGTGGCTTCTATAGCCAGTTTTGGTGGCATTGATAGCCGAATTTGTGGCATTGATAGCCGGGGTTTTTGAAAGCCAATTTTTTGTTGTGGCATTGATAGCCGGTTTTGTTTTGGTGGCATTGATAGCCGGTTTGTGGCATTTATAGCCTGTTTTGGTGGCATTGATAGCCGGTTTTGGTTTGGTAGCATCTATAGCCTGTTTGGTTTTCAAAAATGCAAGTATCGACTAAAAGTCGCCTCCCTGCTGAATGTTCTTGCAAGTATCGATGGAATGTCGCCTCCTTGCTCATTCGGCTGCGAGTATCGATGGAATGTCGCATCCTCGTGGATTTGGGTGCAAGTATCGATGGAATGTCGCATCCTTGCTCATTCGGCTGCGAGTATCTTGATGTCGTTTCCCCATGATTTTTGAAATTTGTGGTTTTCTCGAACCTTTGGGTTATGGATATCAACTGAAATGTTGCGTCTCCATGGTTTTGGATTTTGCAAGTATTGACGAAATGTCGCTTCCCTGCGATTTTGGAAGTGTCGAACATGGTTCATATGCTTCCGATTTGTGCGAGTATCGACTAAGCGTCGCTTCCTCGCGGTTTTTTGAAAAACCATTTTTTTTTTGTTTAAAGACACGAGGGTCATAAGCTTTGACCTAAAACCATTTTGGCGGTAAAAGGCAGGGTGGACTAGGGTAGAAATCCCTGAATCCGGATTTTGTTTCAAACCATGAATTTTGGGTTCAAGGGTTGAAAATTTTGGTCAAGTTAGGGAAAGGTTCCTAAACTTGGTTTTTTTTTTTTTTGAACAATGAAACGATGGAAGTAAGCATTGTTTAAATTTCTAGAAATTTCAACATTTGACATGAAAATTCTAAAAAAGGGTGGGTTTAGCGAGCGTGTACCTAGAAACCAGTTTTGGCCGTACAGGCATTGCTCTTACCCAGTTGGGTAAGTCTTCAAGGGTAGTACCGCTTTAAGAACTTGCCGTTGATGGGCAGCATACATCTGTCACCTTCCATGTTTAGGAGTGCATATGCGCCGTTGGAGAAAACCTTGTCGATGACGTAGGGTCCCTCCCATTTTGGCTCAAATTTGCCTTTGGACTTGTGAGCGAAGACCATTGGTCTTTTTACCGCAAGAACCAAGTCACCCTTTTTGTAGGCGCGTTGCCTGACCTTTTTATCGAAAGATCCTGCCATGCGTGCTTGGTAAAGTTCAATGCTTTGTTGAGCTTCGAGCCGTCTCTCATCGAGATTGTCCAGCTCATGGAGTCACAATTTGACATTGCTTTCTTGAGTCATGTCATTTTGCAAGGATACCCTCAAGGAAGGAATTTGTACTTCCAAGGGTACAACAGCTTCGCATCCATAGACCAAGGAGAATGGTGTGCTATGGGTTGGTCCTCGAACGGTGGTTCGATAGGCCCACAAAGCTTCAGACATTTTGTCGCTCCAGTCTCTTTTATGACTAGAGACCATTTTTTTGAGGATTTTGCAGAGTGTCATGTTGAAAGCTTCTGCTAACCCGTTTGCTGCCGGATTGTATGGAGTCGAAGGATAGCTTTGGATTTTGTATTTGTCGAAGAACCTGTAGAATCGATGATCCCGGAATTGTGGTCCGTTATCATGGACGAATCTTTTGGGTATGCCGAAACGACAAATGATGTTGGTGCGCAGGAACTGAAGGACTGATGAGGTCTTCATTTCGTTGAACACAAATGCTTCTAACCACTTGGAGAAATAATCCGTAGCGGCGAAGATGAAGCGATGACCTTTGCTCGAAGGGGGAGAAATAGGACCTATGATGTCCATACCCCAGGCTTCGAAAGGCCATGAGATCGTTGTAGGATGCAGCCATTCTGGAGGCATGTGAATGTAATCTCCATGAATTTGACATTGTTGGCAGCGCTTAGCAAATTGCATTGCGTCAGCTACCATGGTAGGCCAGTAATATCCTAACCTTTTTATCTGATCATAGAGCTTGGGACCAGCCTGATGAGCTCCGCAAAGACCAGCATGAACTTCTTTGAGTGTTTCTTCAGCCTCTTGTTGTGACAAGCAGCGTAGAAGTACTCCGTTGAAGGATTTCCTATAAAGGATTTTTGAAGGAATATCCAAATGAAAGCTTGGGGTTCGCCTTTGGGTGCTTACCCGTTCTTTTGGATCTTCAGGTAGGATTCCGAACATAATGTAATCAATGAACGGATCCCTCCAGTCGCCGATTGAAGTTTGAAGGATTGAAATCCTACTTCCAACCACTTGGTGGCATTCAGCAACAGCTTGGTGTGTGTTAAGAGGAGGAAGGATTGTTCTTTCGCACACTGTGATTTGTATGTTTTCCCCTTCCTGAATTGCCATGGATGCGGCAAGTCCGGCTAGGGCATCTGCACGTATGTTTTCACCTCTACGAATGTGGGTGATGTGACAGATGTCAAACTTTTGCAGAAGCGATTGTGCTTTGTTATAGTAAGGCAGCAAATCTGGCTTCCTGACTTCAAATTTCTGATTCAACTGGTTGACGATCAGTTGAGAGTCTCCAAAGACTTCCAGCATGGTGATACCGGATTCGATGGCGAGTTCCAATCCTAAGATCAGAGCTTGATATTCAGCTGCATTGTTTGTGCATGGTTCCAGTAGCGAGAAAGCGTGTGGAATCATGTATTTATCGGGGCTAACAAAGAGGATGCCAACTCCCGAGATCAGCTGTCTTTTTTCATTCGTCCTGGTTGCACCGTCAAAGTACATGTCCCAGGAGGCACTTTGTGAGAAAGTCTCCACATTGTAGACTGGTTCGTCTGGGAGATCATCTCTGAGTGGAGAATCGTTAGGCAATGGATGCTCTGCGAGGAAGTCCGCTAGAGCTTGCCCTTTGATTGCCTTTTGTGGTACATACCTAATATCAAATTGTGACAGAAGGATGGACCATTTTGCCAGTCGAGCGTTGAGAGAACCTGCCTTTGTGACAAGGACCTTCAAGAGGTTGACCCTCGAGACCAGGTATACTGTGTTGGAAAGCAAGTAGTGATGCAACTTTTGTACGGCGAACATCACTGCAAGGCATTCTTTTTCGACTGGAGAGTAGCGATGCTCTGCACCTACTAGCATGCGGCTGAGGTAATATAGAGCAGCTTCTTTTCTTTGATCATTTTCTTGTGCAAGCAGAGCTCCCAAAGAGTGATCAAGGGCTCTTGTGTACAAGATGAATGGTTTTCCAGTGGTAGGAGCAGCTAACACTGGAGGTTTTGTCAGGTATGACTTAATGTCTTGGAAAGCAGCTTCACAGTCAGCATCCCAGACAAAGTTTACACCTTTTTTCATCAACCGGGAGAATGGACGGCATTTCCCCGAAAGATTGGAGATGAACCGTCTTATGTAGGCCAATCTCCCTTGAAGCCCTTTGAGTTCTCTCAAGGTTCTTGGAGAGGGCATTTCTAGAATGGCTTTGACTTTTATGGGGTCAAGCTCTATTCCAGCTTTCCGAACTAAGAATCCGAGGAACTTACCCGACGAGACGCCGAAGAAGCATTTCAAAGGATTCATTCGCAGTTTGTGTTTGCGAAGCCGGAGGAAGACTTCTCGAAGGTTTTCGAGATGATCTTCTTTTCTTTTGCTTTTGACGGCGAGGTCATCAACGTAACATTCAACCGTCTTGTGCTGCATATCTTGGAATATTTTCATCATAGCCCTCTGATATGTGGCACCAGCATTTTTCAGACCAAATGGCATGATAGTGTAGCAATACACGCTAAATGGGGTCCGAAAAGATGTATGTTTTCATCTTCAGGATGCATCTTTATCTGATTGTAGCCAGAGAAACCATCCATGAATGTCATTCGCTCGAATCCACAGGTATTATCGATCATTACCTCTGGTATGGGGAGCGGAAATTCATCCTTAGGGCATGCGCCGTTCAGGTCTCTATAGTCAATACAGACCCTGATCTGCCCGTTTTTCTTTGTCACGGGGACAATGTTGGCTAACCATTCAGGATGTTGTTCCTCGCGGATGAAGCCGACGCTTTTGAGTTTTTGAACTTCTTGTTCAATTTTATCCATCACATCTGGACGGAATCTTCTTTGGCCTTGTTTGACAGGCTTGATGTCTTCTTGAAGATTGAGTTTGTGAACCGCTATTTTGGGGTCTAAGCCTGGCATTTCAGCGTAAGACCATGCAAAGCAATCAACGAACTCACGAAGAAAGGCGATATACCCGGGTAATTCATCATCCTTTATATTCTTGCTTATGAATACAGGACGTGGGTTATCTGGTGTTCCCAAGTCTATCTTTTGAACAGGATCTTCTGTTGGAAGGTTTGAAGGTGGTTCCTCAACAATATTTTCGGAGGCTTCCAGCTCAACGAAACCTTCTGGGGTTTCAAAGGCATTTCCAGACCAAGGTTTTGTTCCTTTCCACAGGTCTTCTTGATTGGTAATTTTCCCCAGGCTTGCTATGAGATGATCCCAATTGCCTGTTGAAACCGGGTTGAAGTAGGCTACTTCTTTTGGAGATGAGGGTTCTTCTGGGTCAGAAGTCCACACGTCTGTGCCATCGGACAACTCCTCTTCATTTTCGGAGAAATCGTGCCAATTGGATGAGCTTCCTGGATCTTTGTCAGGTGACTCATCAAAGAGATATCCAGGGAGATCGATGTCTTCATGGACTTGAGATGTTGAGGCTTGGTCAGTATATTGACTTTTAAGCCTTTGTGTCAACTGTCTCAAGGGAGTGTCCGGATCATACCCTAACCCGTGTGAAGACTTTTCTACATAGCCATAGAGTCTCCAATCTTCTAGCTGGCTTTTGGTCAAGACGGGCCCCAATGGCGTGAGAATACCGCGTCCTTCTCCCAAACCGACTGGGTTTTGAGCGTCATAGCCCATTTTCTTCATAATAGCTTGTGCCACAGAACTGTATAAGGATAGTTGAGGCATACCTTTATTTTGGAAAGGTTCAAGCATGGAGTTTGATGAAGAAGCATCTGATCTATGGAAGAAGATCGGCTTTTCCTTTGCTGAAGTTGCTGGAACAACGAAGGAAGCTGACGTAGGATCTTTTATGTCAGAAGTTATCTCCATTGGAGTGAGAGCAGGCTGAACTTGCTGAGTGTCAGCTTGGCTTGACGATGCGTCGTCTTCTGGCTCTGAATCCGAGTCCGTGTCTTGCATGATAGATACGAAAGAGACAACAAATTTGCCCCCAGGCTTTTGCTTTGCCTTCTTCACTTTAGTTGTGACGACCAAAGGCTTTGAAGGTTTGAGGGAGATGATGAAGGGAGTTTGAATGCTCTCTTCGGATTTACCGGATGATTTGTTTTCTTCCGGTGATTGTTGAGGAGCTTTACCTTTATCTTTCTGGAGATTTTCGGCAAAGGATGCTGTGTGCTTATCCTCTTCTTCTTTTTCACCTTCATACATCTGTGAGTCTGCGAAGTGGACTTCTTTACCTTTGAAGGGTTTTCTGTCCGCAAAGACTCGATGTATCATGCCATCGTCGCCAACAAACTTAATGCATTGATGTAGAGTTGAAGGGACAACACCATTCTCGTGGATCCAAGGACGTCCGAGAAGGATGTTGTAGCATGAAGGGGTTTTTATTGCTACACAGTGACCTCAGAGATAAGATCACCAATCTGCAACTTGAACCTGATTTTGCCAATAGGCCTTTGAGTACTCCCATCGTATCCAAAGATAGATACAGATGTGTGGCTCAGCTTGCTGGGTGGGATGCCCAACTCTTCGAGAGCCGATGTGGAGATGAGGTTGAGTACAGAACCTGGGTCGATCTGAACTCTGTGCATAGGCATTTCCTTGATATACCCTGTGAAGTACATGGATCGGTTATGCCTGGTTTCACCAAGTAGGAGGTCGTCCTTTGTGAAGGCGATGGTTGCACTGGCTGCTTTTCTAACCGAGAGGCATTCAATGCATGATCCCTCAGTTTTCTTCTTTTCTCCCTTTGAGGAGGCTTCTGAGTTTTTGACCCGGTAATCCATTTCAATTTGGAGGACTTGCGGGGCATGTTTGTCGACATCCTCATTCAGCTTTTGTAATTCCGAGATGAGATTATCACGAGTGTGCGGAGACATTCGCAACAAATCTAGGATGTGCAGACGTGCAGGTATGTGCTTGAAGTGTTCAATCAAGTCATACTTGAAAGCCTCCTTAGGGCCTGCATGTTCATCATTGTTACCACTAGGGGCGCTTACAACATCTTTTCCCGAAGGATTTACATATGTAAAGGAAGATTGGTTGTAATTTTTATGGTAGTCCCGGCCAGAGCGGTGCCTCTACCAACTTCGAGAGCTTCTTGAAAAGGGTCTTCGTTTGGAAGATTGTCTTCAGGATCAAGAGGCTGTCGTTTTTCATTTGCTGAGGATGAATCAGCAGCAGAGTTGCCATCCTCAGTGATTGTGTTGCACGGAGCATTTTCCGGGAACAAGTCCTGAACAGCATCCAGTAACCTTTCTTCTTCGTTGATTAATTCATCGTCCCAAGCATCAATAGCTGGGAATTCTTCAGTCAGGAAGGGTGTGAACTTTGAAGTCACAGTCTCAGGAGAAGAAACCTGAGAGGGTGTCATCTCGGTGAAAGTCACGTGAGACGAGAGAAGATACATTGCTAGGCGTCGCCGGAGTGTAAGTGCTCTCATCAGACGACGCTTCGAAAGAGCTATAATCCCGAATTATCACATTACAAGAAGCTCTGACGGGAGACGTTGCCTGATCGGAGTCAGACTCATCCTCGGATGTAAGAGGATCGTGTATCCAGCAATTTTCTCCATTTTCAGGAGTTAAGGGAGGATGTACCTGGTGGTCTTCAGGGACTTCAGGCTCTGGGTTGCGAGGAGGCTCGTTGACGCGGTCTTGCTCTTGTTCTAGAGCGAGTCGCTGCAAGATCCTTGCATATTCTTCAAGATCAGGCATGGGAGCCGGATCTTCTTCTTCATCAACTCTTTGTGGCTTAACGTGGTTGATTTCCACTGGAGTAATGAGAGGTGCTGAGTCAGCAACATTTTCTTGTACAGCCTCTTGGTCTTCTTCATCATCAGACCAGGATCCTTGTGGCTGTAGGAGTTATACCAGATTACTGGCATAAGATGAGACTCAGGAACCCATTCTTCATCGGAGAGATATTCTCCTGTTTCAAGGGACTCCTCCCACTCATCTGTGTAGTTGGATTCGAATCCATCATCGGTGTCGCTGGACTCATATCCATCAATGGAGAATCCAACTACCGAATTGCAAGAGTATGATGCCTCCTGCATGGCTTCTTTGAATTGAGGTGGCATGAAATCACTGAGAGTGAATTTTCTTACCCCCTTTGAAGTCTCTGGAAGGGATATTTTTGTTGCCTCCAGTGAAACGGTAGAGGAAGCCTCTGCCTTTTCTTTGACCTCTAGTTTTGGCTGGGTCTTCTATTGCCGTTTGAGCTTGAGGAGATGCTTCCTAGCCTACCTTCGCTGTTGAGCTGTAGGCTTTGTTTTCACGACCTCCCAATTTTCATCTTCCAAGAGATCGGGATGTACCCATATCGGTTGTCCGTCTGGTGTCGGGTAAGGAACCAGTTCCTCGGACGCTTGGATTGAGTTTATCACCTTGAAGGAAGTAGTGATCTTCTTCTTTGGTGATTTTGATGTTTGTCCACATGTCACCATGTTGACGGAGGCAGACCCATAGTTTTTGTCAAAGGTGATGACTCCGTTTTTCCACATCTCGTTTATTTTCTCCCTCACAACGAAGCATTGATTGAGAGGATGCGAGATCATCTGGTGGTATGGACAGTACCGAGGATCGTTGGTTTTGCCAACATCACCCGGTCTTTTTGGTTCAGGCAAGGTGAGCTTGCCGTTTGCCACAAGAGCCCCGAAGATTTCATCAACATCTTCATCAAACGGGTATTTCTTCTCTACTCGTTCTTTGAAGGCATCTGAGAGTTCAGGTCTCTTACCAGCAACTTTATTTTCAGCTTTCTTTGGTGGCTGAGGAGCTGACTTGGTCTGCACATTGAGGACCTCTTTTTTCTTTGGTTTAGAGGTTGCAATGGCGGTTGGCTCTTTTCTTGATGATTTCTGACTGTTGAGGTCTTTAATCACCGTTTCAGCTTCCATGGAAGCTTCTAGGAGTTCTCCCAGGTTTTTTGATTTGTTGCCGATGATCATGGATCGGATTCTGGCTCTCATGTTGTTTCGGCAAATGTTGACTAGCGACGCTTGAGGCAATACATCAGAGCATTTGTATGTCATTGCTTTCCACTTGTGAATGAAGTCATATGTTGATTCATTCTCCCCCTGTTTTAGGCTGCATAGCTGAGCCATAGTAGCAGGGTGATCCTCACCTTTGAAGTGAGTCAGGAAGCGTTTATCTAGCATGGCCCAGTTCTGGATTGAGTCTTCCGGCAGAGTGGAGTACCAATCGAAGGCCGTACCTTTTAGGGTACTTGCAAAGAGGCGGATCTTGAGTGCATCTTGATCCGCGATAGCTCCCGTCAGGATCTTGAAGTGGATGACGTGCTGTCTGGCTGATCCTTTCCCCGTATATGTTTGGAGAGTAGGATGCTTGAATTTTGCGGGGAATGGGACCGAGTCCATCCATAAGGGATATGGTGGCTTGATCCCATGCTCCTTGAGTATATCCTCTTCTTTTGCTTTGGCGAGGATACTGTCTACGTCCTTTTTGGTAAGGGCGCGTGACTCATTTTCTTCTCCATTTACCTCGTCGTTTTGATGATTCGGAGGAGGTTCATTGTTCGCCTGATTTTGGAAGGCGAGGAGAAGTTTTTCCATCAGAGTTTCAATCCTCTGCTGGCCCTGTTCCAACTGCTGGATGCGGGTGATCGCATCTTCTGGAGGTGGATTGCGGGGTGGTGGCTCAGAATTTGTAGCCAAGACATTCATCCTTCATGATTCGAACGAAGAAACTGTCCTGGTGACTGAGCTGGGGCTCATTCTTTTTAAAGAAGAGCTTGAGGAAGGATCACTCTGCTGTCCTTCGCTTGAAGGAGCAGGGGATTCTTCTAAATGTCTTCTTGTCCTGTAGACGCTGCGGGTCATCGGACGTCGGACATGGATTTTTGTTGCTGATTTTTGGCGCCTTCTGGTTTTTCCAACCATATGGACGGCAGCAACTTGGTTGGGTCTTTCTTTTTCGACCCATTTGGGAGAGACTTGAAGTGTAGGAGGCTGGGTCCTTTGCTTCTCTAGTCTCTTTTGCCGGTATGACGCGCGGCGGCGTATACGACGAGCAATTTGAGCTTCGGTCAGCTCTGGCTGGGCTTTGACGATGAAGGATGTGCTCCCTCTGGCGCAGCAGCCTAGCCTGTCTTCTTTGCAGCTGGGCAAGGATAGGATGTGAACCCTGTCCTTCGCCTGTTGCAGCGAAGCTTTGAATTTTTGGAGTTCGGCCCCTGTAGAGATGAAGGGTCGAACTGCAGGTTTGTAGGCCTTAGCAGGTGCTTGTAGAGGCCTTGTGATGCATGATCTGATTTTGGGCTTGTAGGAACAAGCCGGCTCATGCTGGGATGACTTGGAAGTCAGGTTGGAGATGGGTCTCTCCTCTTTCATGTAAGCAAGAGGGTAGAACTGGTTCTCCTTGAGTGGGGCCAGGAATGCTGGCTTAGTGGATGTTTGGGACCTTCTTTGTTTTGGTGAAGGTCTTGGGGACCAAGTCTTGGAATAGACCTGGTTGCTTGCAGGTCGAGGCTTCGTGGGGGTGCCACGGGCTTCAGGCCTGCTGGTGCTCGCCTTTGGTGTCACGGTAGTGACACGTTGAGAGGCGAGTTTCTGCTTCTTGGAGGGAGCAGTTTGTTCTTCGGGAAGTGGGAATGGTCCCAGCGTCCCAAAGACGATAGTCCGGGGAGTCGAGGTCGACCCGGAGTTCAAAGAGTTGCCGAGGGAGTTGATGCTTCGGCAGCTGATGGGGCGCTTGTAGGTGCGCGCAGTTTGCTTCTGTTGAAGCATGATTTGGTGCTTGTTCTCATCGAAGGTAATGGTAAGCGATGCTACCATTGTTAGTTTTTTTCGAAAATTTCTGAAACAAGACTACATCCATTAGTAATCACAAGAATATAATGATCATAAATGGGAAGTTCTATGGTTTCGTCTTTTTAAATTGCTCGAGGGAGATGACCCAAGCAATATGAGGAAGGCAAAATGCCATAGAGGGTACAATTGTTCTGATCGCAGGTATGGTAAGCCCAGAATGAGCGTCCCAGTGACTGCTAGAAGCAATTGTGAACTTAAATTCGACTTATCGAGAAGCAAAGCTTGCTCGAGATAAGAAGAATATAAAGTTTGGAGTTACATATTATCCAGTCGCAATACAGTAGACCCTGAAAGGGTGTACTAGTACCGCTAGACACAAATGTTTTGAGACCGCATCCATGAGATGAGATTTTCTGTTTTGAAATGTCAAGATTGGATTCATCAAAGAGAGCATATGGTATTCCGATCTGAACACGGGCTCAGCGATTTCCGCATGCGCCAGTGCTCAGAAAGAAATGAACCATAATTTCTCGAATCTGAATCTAAAAATGACGAGTTTTTTTTTTAAAAGCCAATATCGGGTTCATCAAAGAGAGCAAAATGCACTCCAATCTGAACACGGGCTCAGCGATTTCCGCGAGCGCCAGTGCTCAGAAAGGAGAAGACCGAGATTTCTCCAATCTAAACCCAAAATGACGGAAGTTTTTTTTTTTTTTGAAGATTTTGAAGATTTTTTTTAAAATTTTTTTTTTATTTTTTTTTTAAGATTTTTTTTATTTTTTATTTTAAAATTTTTATTTTTTAAAAAATTTATTTAAAAGACAAGAGAGTACACATAGGCCTCCTAACCCGGTCTTATGAAATCTTGATTGATAGAATTGCCCCCAGGTAAGGGTAGGATTACTTAATGAACCCGTTTGGAGGACCCTTGCCTAGAACAGTCAAGCTGTCTCGACACTCTGGACAAGGCTTTTCTTTGAATCAACCATGATCAAAGAACACAGTTGGTTTAACCTTAGTGGTCTATGTCTTTTTTTTGTTTTTATATATATATATATATATATTTATTTTTAATGAACTCATCGAAGAGAAACGATGGCCCAAAACCTTAGTCGAACAGGCTCAACATTTCTGCAAGCACGATGAACGATAGGAACGGATCAAGGTTTCTCAATTTTGAATCCAAAATGAGAAATCTAAAATTTTTTTTATTTTTTATTTTTATATATTTTTTTTAGATCTTTAATGAACTCATCGAAGAGAAACGATGGCCCAGAACCTTAGTCGAACAGGCTCAACATTTCTGCAAGCGCGATGAACGATAGGAACGGATCAAGGTTTCTCAATTTTGAATCCAAAATGAGAAATCTAATTTTTTTTAATTTTTTTTTTTAGATCTTTAATGAACTCATCGAAGAGAAACGATGGCCCAAAACCTTAGTCGAACAGGCTCAACATTTCTGCAAGCGCGATGAACGATAGGAACGGATCAAGGTTTCTCAATTTTGAATCCAAAATGAAAAATCTGATTTTTTGTTTTTTTTTTTTTGAAAAGAGAAAGAGCGGAAATAAATTCAAAGAATTAGAAATTTCCAAAAAATCTCATCTCATTTTTCTTTTAGATGCGGAATCCAACATAGGCCACCAATTATAAAGTAGCGAAGGAATCGAGAAAAGCAATATAAGCATAGAACAAAATATATGATATGCAAATATTTCATTTCTAACATCGTGTTCTCAAATAAATGGGTCCCACCGGGTGGAGCCAGCTTGATGGACAGCGCTCCTGCTCGGTTCTACCGAGGTCGGCGGACGTGGGAGTCCGTTGGGTCCGACCCTTTCGTAACCGGGGGGCAAGGGCGTGCATCAACATTTCTTTTGTGTGGGTGTGCCAGATTTTCTATTTTATTTGGAATTACAAGTTGTGATCCGGAGATCAACCTTCGCAAGTAAAAAGGAAATCAACTTCTTTCAAGTTTTCCATTGCACATATATTTAAGAAAAGAGACATTTTTCTTGGTTTGCCGTGAAAGGCGATTTTTTGGCATTTATAGCCGATTTTGGCGTTTATAGCCGGTTTCTGGCGTTTATAGCCGATTTTGGCGTTTATAGCCGATTTACAATCCTTATCAATAATGAAAGACAAGAGTTGTGATTTTTGTCTCTTTTGAAAAAATACAAACTACAATGAAAAGCAAGAAAATGAGGATCTAACTTCTCAGGAGATTGTGGGGGACCCGTTTAGATTGACGGTCGCAAGCCATATGTGGGCTTCGCCATCATCCATGCAGATGAGAACAGAGGATGCTATTGATTCGCTTAGCTTGGCTATAACCTCAGGTTTTTAGAGGACAAAGACCAAAAGGAGGTCCTATGTCCAATAAAAAGCCGAGTAGACGGGCTGAAAAGCCATGTCTAAGCCATTTGGAGGCAGAAGGAGAAGGCAAGGACCTTGGGGGGGGTACCCCCAAGGGACTTTTGTCACCTTGTAGCGGTGGTCGGTGTAGGATTTCCGCAGAGTTTTCTCTCTTTTCCTTCTCTGAATTTCTGTGCTTTGTCTGTGTCTCTGTCTGTGATTTTTCTTCGATCCCTTTCTTCTTGGAGAGCTCTCCTATTTATAGGCTTTTAGGTAGCCATTTAGGAGGGTTTATGGGCTTTTATTGTCATTAAGCCACATAATGGGAGGAGTTACAGGATTTAAATCTTTATTTTGTAACTCCTTTTTCTTGGCTTCTGATTGGCCGGAGGAGATTGAGGGCATTTAATCGCATTTAATCGCCATGATGGGAGGAGTTTCATGGGTTAAATGCCATGAATCTCTTGACTTGTAACTCTCGGATGCTTGCTTCTGATTGGTCCATCCAAAGAAATGGATTAATGACTGTAATAAGGCTAGTTAATTAATCGCATTAAGTGGTCGCCGAGCAGTTGAAGAGTCGCGGGCCGTGCCGCGTCTTTTGGGATTCTTCTGGTAATGATCATCGATGGATCTTCATGTAGATCGACATCGGATGACCATGTGACTTCAGGTGTTGGTTGCCAACAGCGGGTCAGTGCCATCCATCCTGTCGATTTCTCGATCGGTTGGGTAGAAAGCACACTTTTTTTGGTTGACCGGGTGGCGATCAATGTTGTTTTCGATACTTTTGATGATTGACCCGTGTTTTTGACGGATGTTAGAGGATTTGGTGTCTCAAAAGTATGAGTTTTGGAAACTACCAGAGGCCGGACGCTTCGAATCGCGAAAAAAATGGTGAAAACCGGGGTTTCCGGGGCCTTCCCGGCGATCCCGGGCTCCAGGGTCGCAGGGGGCTGCGACCCTGGGGGGTTTTTCCCCTTTTTGTCCCGTTTTGTGTCCGTTTTTGCTGTTTTTCGATTCTTTTTTCTTCTGTATTTTTCCTTGACATTTTGACCATTTATTGGCTTGATTTCCCTGTAGGAAACCTGATGAGAATCATTGCATTTTATTTTGCAAAGTTTCCAATTTCTTGAGAAAGCCGAAGACTTTGTCGCGCAGAGTTGCCGATTTTCCGTCAGAAGCTGAAACTGAGTCAAACGATGTCGGAATGACCTGAAATTTGGTATGAAGCCTCCTGAGCAATAAATAAGACCAACCATAGGCTTTTGTTTGAGTTTTGAAGCCGTTTGGGGTCCTATCACCAGTAGACTCGCTTTTGTCGCGATGAAGATGTCGCGGTTTGATGTGCGGTCAACCGATGTCCGATTAACTTGAAATTTGACAGGGAACCCATTGGAGTCATTTTAAGATGATCCATAGGCTCTGTCTTGGAAACCATGGTCCTGGAGAGCTTTGCCGCCGAGAGGCCTGATTTGGCTTCCGAGCGTCAAACTATGGTCAAATGTTGTCGAAATGACCTGAAATTTGACGTGCAGCCCCTTGTAAGCATTTTGAAGCCGTCCATGTGCTCTATCTGATGAGTGATGGCCTCGGCGGTTCTTGCTGCCGAGAGGCTTGATTTAGCTATTCGAGGGTTGATGTAGGGTCAAACGTTGTTGGTTTGACTCGGAACTTGACGTGGAGCCTTTTGGATGTATTTTGAGACCATCCATCGGCTCTGATCGAAGATTTGGTGTTTCCGATGCTTTCGCCGCCGAGAGCTCATTTTCGGCTGTCGGAGAAGCGAAGTTAGGCCAAATGATTTTGAAATGGCCCGAAACTTCTTGTGTACTCCTCTTTTGGCTGTCTTGAAGGATCTTGCAGTTTTTATTTGATTCTGACAAGATTTGATTTTTTGGAACTAGCATTGCCTATTTATGGCAGGTTGCGACTTCATGTAGCTCTTTAGATCTTGAAGAGGCAAAGTGACATTTTTGGTGTCAACAACAGAGTTTCTGGGCCTTTTTTGCATTGGATCCTAGATGTCCTGCTACTCGCCCAAGTCTTTATTTTACGGCCTTTGGGGAGCCGTAACCGTCAGAAATCATGGGGGAGTGGAGTGGTTTTGAAACTACCATTAATGGGAGTGTAATTGTTCCCTTTTCACGGGTCCTAGGGCCATCAGAAGAAGTAACTGGCCTGGGATTGAGAGAGTTCGTGGACGACAGGCAACCGGGAAAGGAGGAGTTCGGTGGCCAATGTGTTAAGCTTTGCAGCGTCCAACAGTCATCTCCCAGACGAAGTTCAACGGCTGTATCATTGCACTAAGCGGCCAGTGTTTAAAAGATTGAGGCGGCCGGTGAGCTCTGTGGACAGCGGCTGTTGGGATGCCGTCATTATAGTCGGTCAAATACAGCGGTCATAAAGTACTATCTTTTATGGAAAATGAGTATTTTGCATTGGGAAATGTGATTTGTTGATGAATGAATTTTTTTGCATGCCAACAGTCCCTATGTAAAGCAATTTTTGAAGGTAGATCCCTACTTCACAATCACAAAAAGGTGCTCACATACTTCTAAAGGCCCATGTTCACAATCACAAAGTTAGTCTCCACATAATTCAATAAAGGTGGGCTCCATGTTCTAATTCTAAGCAGTTTGAGAAATTCACTTGTAGAGTTAAATGAATAGAATGTTAAATCAAGAGAGAATAAAAGAGTGGGGGTAAAATCAAAAGTGGCATGAGAAGATAATTTTTGACTTTTTTGGTAGAAAGTAGAGGGATTTTTATCATTTAGAATGAGAGAAGTGCCTTTTGACTTTTTTTTTTTAAAAGAAGAGGTAATTTTTGAAATTTAGTACTTTCTTATTGGACCCCACTTTTTTTGTCTCCCTTAAATTGCCCATTCACTTCACTTTACTATTTAAATTGACAAATAGGCTTGTGATTTCTTGAGATGAGCCCACTAACAACAACTCCTGGGCACATATTGTAATTTTGAAAAGAAAGCCACATTGGTGGGTTCCACATGCCACAATGTGCAAAAGAGATGAAAGTTGCATAAAGTGCGGGGATACGAATGCGATGGTTCAAGATAGTGGAAACAACTGTTCGTCAAAACTCAATCCAAAACCTTCCCATTTAATATATACTATGATAGTTCTAAAACTCAGCACTTAGAATTTCCAAAAAAGCACCATTCATGAATTTCATAAAATCTATATTAAAGAAGGGGGAAACTAAACCTGGCATAAGCACATGGTTATGTCTCACCTTTAAAAAATCCAATTTGTTGATTGTATCTAACACCCACTGTGGTATATACATTTAAAATATTATTCAAATTTAGATTAACTAAATCCTAAACACAAGATTCAACTTTATTTACTTTCTCTCTCTTTCCTGATGGAAATAGGAGATTGAAACATGTTTAAAATCAATCGATCAATCTAACGGTAGGCCCCACAAATTACACTTTGGAGTTATATGTGAAAAGAATAGGAAGGGTGTAAAAAGACGATGAACGACTTAGATTACTAAAGGTGGGTCCCATTCACGTGCTTATGATAGGCGCCGCATCATACTACAATGCAGCGCTTTGTCTGTTGAAGAAGGTGGGAACTAAAGGGAGCCTAAGGTTGGCCATGGCCCCCTTGAAATTTGAAAAACGCCCCATTGCTGATGAAAACTTTCATTTTCTTACACTGCCTCCAAAAAGTTATGAAAACCCCATAATGTTATAGAAAACTTTAGGGCACATTTGTATAAAGGTAACTTCCATGATAAGATGAAATTGACACAAATTCTATGGTGGCTAGGTGGAGTGGGGGTGGGAGTAAGAAAATGGGGGGTTAGTTTTTTGTGGAAATGGACTTCCCATATCCCCCATAGGAAGTCTATTTCCAAGCCTAACAAAGAAAAAGCTCACGTGGCGAAAATGCAGTTCCGCAGAAAATTATAATACCAAAAATAATTTTTTGCAAAAAACCACTTTCTTTTTAGCGGAAGTGGGTTACACAAATGTGCCCTCAGTAATTTTTTTTAATAAGTTGTCCCCTTCCCCTTAGAATTTTTGTTTTGCCTACACCATGAGAATTTTTTTTTAACATAGTAGCCCCCAAGGCAAGTTTTCTTGTTTCTCCCCGTCTGCGGTGTTTGGCGGGGTGCACTGAACAGAAGACGAATGCGGTCCATTGCTCACGTTCTTTGGGGTGCACTACACGCGATTGGCCGATGGCGTAACAAAAAAACAAAAAGGCGCGAATCGCTGATTCGAACACCACTACTCGCTCACAGTTGCTCACAGTTTTTACACTGTTTAGTAAAATCACCCCACTACACTATATATAAAAGTAGCCAACTGCTGTCGGGAGCACACCAAACTCTAGTTCCCATACGATGAGGCATTATTAAAGCGCTCCGGGCCCACACACATGAATTCGATCCGTTCCATCATTATGATACGACCGCAACTACATTATATAAATCATCTATCAACGGAACGGCTGAAATATGCTAACAACTCATGCCATGGCCATCACCGATACAAAACCGATAACGCAACTTGAGTTCCCATTTAACTGCAGGTCTGCTACCATTCAACAACAAATACGGTCTCACGATCATCTCATCATTCCGATATCTCTACAACTGGGCCACTGCCCACACGTCAGACTACTTTTAAGAAGAAAGAAAGTCAGCAGCCTGTGTACCCAATTTTGGAGTCACCATCCTCTAAAGTTAAAAAAGTTAAACTCTATGGCCAGTCCAAAACGATTGTATATATGAGACACTCCTAAATTTTACCTCAAATGAAGTTGGTTTCGTCATATAATTGACTGTTTGATTAAAATATAATAATCAATAGGCATACTAATAAGTCAATTACATTTTTAATTAAATTGTCCATCACATTCATTATGAGACCGACCCCAATTTCAATAAAACTTATGATACCCTATATAATTAGAGAGTTTGGATCCTCTGTTTGATTGAAACAAAGAGAGATTATTTCATCTTATTAATATCATCTGACCGTTGTATGAAATATATTTTTTTTCCTTTTTAGTTAAAAAAAATTTGAGTGGGTGCACTAGCCGACAGTAAATTTTATACAATTGGCGAAGATTGATAAAATAAACGGCATATCCCATTTTTAATAAATAGACTGCAATGTAGAAGTTAACTACTTTGACTTGGGATTTCTCCGAGTCAAATCCACGAGAGGGCAATGTAGAAGTTAACTACTTTGACTTGGGATTTCTCCGAGTCAAATCCACGAGAGGGTACTTGGATCTCTAATTTTTCGTGCACTCTCTCCCTCTCGCATTCCCTCCATACCTATCCCAAACTTATTTCCCTCCTTCCCTCGTTTTCTGTTCTCCCTCTTCTTTTTTTTTTTTTTTTTTTGCTCTCTAACCCTCTTGGTGCTTTAACTTCAAAATCCAGATCGGAATCATTTTCTCTGCAATTCCTCTTATTTCTCTCCTCCAAAGTCCAATCTCATCACCTATTTTTTTCTGGTTTCTGATCTTAGATTTCGATTCCGAACTTTAATCTCGTTTTCTCACGAAACGAGATTTGGGATCTTTGATGTCTGGGGGCGGCCAAGCGCCAGCTTCGAGCCGCTCGGCGCAGCCGATCCTGCAACCGCTCAGGCGGCACTTTCCATTCTCATCTGGCAAGCCGCCGTTTTCTGCGGCGGCGGATGATTACCATCAGTTTTCTTCTGGTGGCCGCGAGAGGCACCATGTATCAGATGATGATGATGATGATATGAATGGAGCGATCATTGTGAAATCTCCTCCTGTAAGTTAGGTCTTTTTCTTTGAATCTCTGCTCCTGAATCCCATCTTTTTGGTTTTCCCTATCTTCTTCGTTTCTGCTTCTTGTTTATTATGTATATAGATTTATGCTTATGCTTTTTTTGTATGTGGAGTTTGAGTTCTATTTCTAAAATGAGGCGGGAGTGTTACATTTACTCAAATGAGTGCTAACTGAAATAGTGTCTTGCATTTTAAGGTTTCTGCATTATTTAAGCAGCAGTTTTGATAGGTAATAGAATACTGTTTGGAAGCACTGAAAAAATGATGTCTTTCATCAGGTAGTTTGATTTGGGAATATGATAGGCTTCGATTACGATTTGTTTGGATCGAAATATTCTCGATCCTTTCTTTTCTCTTTGTATTGATGGCTGAGTACCGTTCTTGTGAAATTGTTATCATCATTTCGATCTCAGGAGCGAGAGTGCAAGGTGAACTGCCTGAAATGCCAGGTTAAGGTGCTTGAAATTTAAAAAGGAATTTCCATTGGCCATTGTAAGACCTGTGTGTCTTTGAAGCTGCTTCCTGACAAAAAAAGAATTTAAGAGTTGCGACTGTGAACATGTGAAAATCAATGTTGGGAATCGACAACTGATGGCGAACTGAACTGAATTCAGTAGGCACACTATGCATAAAAAGTAGTGAACAAGGCTGATGTAATTTATGGTTGGGAATTGCTAGTTTTCATGTATGGATATTAGCTGATGAGTCATATAAGGAGCTTTTTTTCTTTTTTGAAAGATGAGATAGTCTTTCCATTATCAGAAAAATATGGATAATGTACAAAAGGAGTCTTGCAGCGGAAGAGATCCTATGGGGCATACCCCATCAGAACAGAATCATCAAAAAAGGAACCCACAGCTCGGGTACAAGCAAAAAGCAATATAGAATAGAGGTCCACAGCCCGGGAACAACCAAGCTAAGCATTGAATAGAGAAATCAATGCATTCATTGAAACTCGATGCATTATTGATATAGCTAAATGGAAGATTTTGATAAGATTATTGTGTAAGATGACTGCTTTTTATTGCTTATGGTATGATGCAATATGAAGATGAGTCAGAGTAACAAAGAATAAATCACAGACTTCAACCTAGGCCTGGGGATTGACTTGAGTCTTTCCTCGGGTTTTTTTTTTTTTTTTTTGATAGAAGGTAAAATTTTATTTCACCAAACAAAGATGATGGAAACAAGAACATTGAAAACTACAATGAACAAGGAAAAAACCTATAAGAACTTATACATCAGAAGAAATAGAAGTGCAAAAAACTCCTTCCCTTGCAAGCCTATCCACCATAGTAAGTCTTTCCTCCTCCTTCCCTCTGTCAATTGATGGAGGGTTTGAAATAAAATTGACAGTAGGATAGAAATTTGATTGAAATTTCTCGAAGGAGTCATCACCAATGGGGCAAATTCCATCAGAGGAAAAATTGAAGAAATAATCTTTATTCAATTATATCTAATCTATAAGATAAGAAGAGAGTATGGGGGGTTTGAAATTGACATTAGGGCTTTAAATTTGATTTAAATTTTCCAAAGGAGCCATCACCAATGGGGCAAATACCAATAGAGGAAAATTCATAGAAATAATCTTCATTCAATTGTATCTAATGTAGAAAATAAGAAGATAGTGCATGCATATGAAGGCTCAACTAGATGTCTCCTTAGAACTGCACAAGGTGTACTATAACTCTTAATTTCGAACTTGGACCTCACCTTGTTAGTAAACGGGCTGTAAGTGAAAGTGCAAGCTAGACCAACGCAAGTCCCGGGGGGGGGGGGGTTTAAAGGTTTTAACTTAATTAAGCATTTGAGTCCAGTTAAACACAAACAGAAGTTCACTTAAATTGCACAACGATGTATAGCTATGAAAGAGAGAAATCTAGTGATCAAATGTGTAGCGCTATAAAAGATGTGTGCTAAACACTCAATGATATCCAATTTGTTCAAAGTATTCTAGCACGTGTGAGTTGTATGCCAAATCAACTAAAGTATGACTATCTAGCACGTGTAATCTATAGCATAAATATGAAATAGTAAAGCATAAAAGAGATAGAGGCACACAACGATTTATAGTGGTTCAGTCCTTGACCTACATCCACTCCCAAGACAACCACACACCAATGGTCTCTTGGCTTTCACTATTGGAAGTTTTCTATAGGTGCGCCTCACAACCCTTTACACATAATTTTTTGATATGGTGGTTCGATCACTAAGGTCTACTCCACCACTCTATTTTTTATAGTGGCTGGTAATATAGCATAGGTCTAATCCACTTTACAATGATGTAAGAAATAACAAAACAAGAACGCTTGCCTCTTGTGGATGAATCTAACTTGTTGCATGTTCTGTGAAGCTTGAGCTTTGACTCCAAGCTTTGAGTCCTTGCCTAGCTCCTTGGTGGTGAAGATGCTCCAATTGTGCACAACCAAGTGAGGAAGGAAGTCTAAGTCTAAACTCTAAAGTGACTAAGATATACCAATGGGGTTAGTTTAATCCCTAGAAATGGATCTGTCCACAAAGCACTCTTTGAAGAGCTTTGAATGCTCAAGGATATGCTTATGAGGATCTTAGAGTGCGTGGAAGATGATGTTGAAGGTCTAATAGAGGTTTTACCTATAGGGAGCAATCAAACTTCAAAACCTAGATCTTAATTCCACTAAACACACTCTCTTGAGCGTTGAATGCTCTTAGATCTAATTATTAAAACCTAAGGGAGTAAGTGGAAGAGGATTTTGAGGTCTCTAAAAGTGTTTAACTGGGGTGGGGTTAGTTTGTGGTTTATGAGGGCTCTTAAAACCATATTAGTTGTACCCATTAAAATGAGCTAATATAGATTGAGCTCCAATGGCTAGTCTATGGTTAGCCATAAACAGGCTACGGTTATCCGTAAACCTCCGACGGCGGCTAGTTTGACCAGGAGTCAAGGTTCCTAGTTTGTACAATGGTTAGCTGGATGGTTAATTATTGAACACTATGGTTAGCCGTAGGTGACTGTAGTTCAAAAATGCCGGAAAATAGCATTCTGGAAAAGTGACTATAAATCTTTAACGGTTGCCTTCTGGGGACTTATGGTTAGCCGTGAAACATATACGGTTAGCCGTAGGTAACCGTAGTACAAAAATGTTGAAAAACAACATTCTGTAAAAACAACCGTAGTGTATTTACACTGACTTTCCTGAAGCCTTATGGTTAGCCATACCCTTGTTACGACTTAACAACTCAATTGTTCAATTTAGTCAATCTAACCCCATTGATTTTACTATTTGGTTTAAGGGTTTCAAGGCCTATTCTTGGTTTGCTTAAGGTCCATTTTATTGGCACAAATTGGAGAATATCACTTTGATGATCCATTGGCCTTCCAAGACTTGTTCTTTTGGACTGAACTCGATCTCCGATAATGAAGCTTCCAAAGCCAAGATCTTGGACTAAGACACGGAATTGAGAATAGGGGAGTGTAGATTTTGACTATGCCCTAACGGTAAGTTCTTCAAATCCTATTAGAATGTCACAATCTTGGGCTTGTTGGATGGCTGACTGAATTACTCATTTGTTGGACCCAATTTCAAGTGGTTCAGAATTTTTCTTTTTTCTGATTGGTGGTTCAAAGTTCAAACTTCATTCTACATATGGCTGATGGCTTGGGTCTGTTTGTAACAAACATGGGTTTTAACTTTTTCCAACTAATGACTCTTTAGATATTCCAAGGTTTGAGAATGTTATCTTGTATTCTGCATATTTCTCATATGCAATCCAGCTTGTAGGGCCACTTAGATGCATGTCTATCGATTAGAGGAGGCTGATGGAATCGTCTCCTAATGACAAGGGAGAAAAAAAAATCAGTTGTACTAGATTTTCCTAGCCCTTGAGTTAACAACCTTAAAGTTTAATGGCTTCTTATCCGATATATATATATATGTATATATATATATAGGGGCCAACTCTCCTAAGTTGAAGCTTACCTTATCCTAAGCTGAAACAGTGCTGGTCCCACAAATCAAAGTCGATTATCGTTGTTTTTTGCATGATGGTCGTCTCCAAAATCAAGATAAATCCAATCAGAACTGGATTTTCTAGTTCCATCATGCAAAAAACAGATATAATCAACTTTGATTTGTGGGACCAGCACTATTTCAGTTTAGGATAAGGTAAGCTTCAGTTTAGGAGAGCCCTGCTCATATATATATATATATGTGGGTGACATTCATGTGCATCCATCCCTCACCATAGGGTGAGGGACACTTACATGGCTTTCCCTCTTTGCACATGAACATTCTGTTTTTGCATATGACCATATATGGCTTTTCCTCTTTTGCACATGAATATTTCCAATTATGTAAGTGTCTCTCACCCTATGGTGAGGGATGGATGCACATGAATATTCTCATATATATATGTAGGGAACCGGTCCTATAAGGACCGTCCTTACAACTTATGGTGCAGACCGCCAGTGGGGCCCACCGTGAGACCCCACTGGTCATGGGACAGAGGGGGACCGAAAGATCCAAGCGGGGCCAACCTATATATCAAAGTTCAAAGTTGAAGTCAATCTAATACCTCTAACCCCTTCATCCGTGGTCCAAAAGTTTAATAGCTTTATATCAAACAAGAAAAATTGACCCTCAATCCAACGGTCTAGTTCATCTGAATCCATGCAAATTCATGGGATTCGGTGCCTATAAGGAGGTTGTGAATGTGTGGTCAATTTGGATGGGTCATAAGGTGGGCTCCAGTGGGCATTTCGAACCGTGCGGACCGTAAGGACGGTCCTTATAGGACTGTTTCCCATATATGTGTGTATAGATTATATATATATAGAGCAAGGCTCTCCTAAGCTCGAGCTTAGGATAAGATTTCGTAACTTCATGCTTGTGGGGCCCACCTTTGGTCCATCCAAATGTACCAAACACATGACCCCCTTAAATTACACATGTCCACCAACTTTCGGTCAGATCCGAGTTTACTGGACCGTTGGATTGATTATGTATCGATCCGAATGGACTGTTGACCATTAAACTTTTGGGCCCATATGGAGATGATAGAAATCACGGTTGGGTCTAATTTTTTGCAGAGAGGAGGATCCCAGGGAGTCCTTAGAATCCCCCCATCCTTATCCCCATGTGGGTCCCTAGGTGGGCCCCACCACACACTTGAACTTACCTTATCCTAAGCTTGAGCTTAGGATAGCTGGCCCCATATATATGTATGTGTGTGTGTGTGTATATATATATATATATATATATGGGAACATTCATATGCATCTTTCCGTCACCATAGGGTGAGGGACACTTCCCTTTTTGGAAATTTTCAAGTACAAAATGTACTTTTCAAGTACATAAGGTGAGGTACAAAATGCACTTTTCAGGTGCAAAAAGGGGAGTGTACCTCACTCTATGGTGAGGGAAAGATGCATATGAACATTTTCCATATATATATGTATATATATATATATATGAGCAAGGCTCTCCTAAGCTCAAGCTTAGGGGAACTTTCGTAAGCACTTGCTTGTGGGGCCCACCTTTGGTCCATCCAAATGAACCAAACATATGACCACCCTAAATTGCACATGTCCACCAACTTTCGGTCAAATCCGAATGTACTGGACCGTTGGATCGACTATGTATCGATCCGAATGGACTATCGACCATTAAACTTTTGGGCCCATATGGAGATGATAGAAATCACGGTTGGGGCTGATTTTTTGTAGAGAGGAGGATCCCAGGGTGTCCTTGAAATCATCCCCCCCCCCCCCACCATCTCCATCCCCATGCGGGTCCCCAAGTGGGCCCCACAACACACTTGAGTTTACCTTATCCTAAGCTTGAGTTTAGGAGAGCTGGCCATATATATATATTTCAAGATTCAATCCAACGGTGGGTGAAGGTTCAATGAGCCTAAAATTGGGCTTGATACTGGATCATGGTATGACAAAAGTATCAAAGGGTTTGCACTGATCAAAGGTGGGCTCAAGTGGGCCCTATAGAGCTGCGCATGGAGTCTACTCATAGGAGAACATTATGCTCTCAGTTTTAGCGAATTACTTATTTCATTACTATGACTCATAATCCATTAAGACTTTTAAATAGACTTAAAAAGAGCAAAATATTCCTCTTGGATGCTTAGGAGGCCCCACAATTGAGAATGCGCTCAATTGCATCAATTAAGTGATGTAATTACATATGTTAATGGAATGGTCCCACAAACAAGGCGGTCAACTAGGTTGTGCTTGGACCACAGTTTTGGGAGTGATTTTGGTGGCCCATTTTGAATAGCCCTCTTGGGCTGCATCAGATGGGGTGATAATTGAATCATTGATCTCTCTCTGGCAAGTAAATGTGCAACCAACAAACTGAATAATGAAAGCGCACACATAACACAGAGGTATTAGACTATTAAAGCACTATAGCACT
The DNA here is from genome assembly GCA_012931725.1 of Litsea cubeba. Classification (NCBI taxonomy): domain Eukaryota; kingdom Viridiplantae; phylum Streptophyta; class Magnoliopsida; order Laurales; family Lauraceae; genus Litsea; species Litsea cubeba. The sequence continues at coordinate 40,105,272 of CM022952.1, forward strand.
ATACTGACAAAAGGAAACAAACAAAATTAGATAGAGCAACCAAAAAAAAGAAGAGGAAAAGAACATAAAAGAAGCTACAATGGAAGGCTTAAATGCACTACACTTCTCCAGATACCTAGTTTGCCCAAAGAACCATTGATTTCATTAGGCGTCGTTTGTTTGGTGTGAAAATGAGCCATTTACGTATGTAAATGAGCCACATGTGTAACCGTTGCATACCTAAGTCGTTTGTTTGAGTGTTTCACATGTGTTAAAAAAAAAAAAAAACCAAAACTGGTGTGAAACCGTTCACTGTCTTAGGAGGTCTGAAAAAAATTCACACCTCCTTTTCAAAAGGTGGAGCTGCAGTGTGCTGAGATGGTGCATATGTAATCTCATGGGTCTTGTAAAAACATGATTTTTTTTTCAATCTCGCTGGCCTCTAATTCATGATCCAAACCGTTCATCTTCTTTAGAAGACTCGAAATGACTTGGGGTTGGGGTGTCAATATCATGTCTTAACTCTTCATAGATTTTGAGAAATTTGTGAAGAAGTCCAGACCATTAGATCTAATTTCTTGGGCTTCAGTGGGCCCTAATTCAGAATCCAAACTGTTCATCTCCTTTAGAAGGATAAACACAGGTAAGGGGTCAAATATCTTATCTTAATTCTTGATGGATTTTGAGAAACTTGTGAAAATCATCCAAAAAATGAAAATACACCTAGAACCATTGGATGTACTCAGATTCACACGTGAAAATGGGGTTTTTGACAAACATGGGAATTGGTTTCACATGTGCATCATTTGCATATGTAAATGATTCACATATGTCATTTACATATGTTATTAACAAACGGCCCCTCGGCTTCTCAAAATAAGGTGATGCTCAACACCAATGGTTGAACAAACTTCCAAAACTTCCATGGTCCATGCCATGGAACAAAATATCCGTGGCCCTAGACACTAAATTGAAATTATCGCCGCTACGGTATAAAACCTAGCTGAGCCAAGCAGTTTTCATTTAAAACATTGTTTTCACTATTTCTTCTCCCTACAAACCATTCCTAGGTCCCATTTGGCAATTTTTAGGTCAGTAAAAGTAATGTAAAACCTCCATTTTTCAGACAAGGGGTCACATCAAAAGTACACATCTTCAAAATTCCCTCCTTTAAAAAAAAAGTCAAAAAGCAACCTCCTTTCTCCACTAAATGACAAAAAAACACCCACTTCTTACACAAAAAGTCAAAAAGATTCCTTACCAATCCACTAAAGACAAAATACCATCATAACCTCCTTATATTTTATTCTCTTGATTTGATGATTTACATCACTTTTACTTCAATAGTAAATTGCCAAACTGGCCCTAAAGTTGTCTCTACTCTACCTGTATATGGTCCAAATCACTAAAAAAAACCACAAAATTAGTGGCTGCATAAGGTTCAATTTTTTTTAATACTTTAACTATTCACACCATGATGCTACTATGTGTTGCTGCAGCCACTATGTAGTGTTTTGGCCACCGGCTGATACGCCCACCGCAACTGCTATTCTGATCCTTGATTGGTTGATCCATGCTCTTTCCTTGTCACTTATATGATGGCATTGCTAGAGTAGATCTCCACAATTATTTTGAAATGAGCATGGATCTCCTTGAAGATGCTATCCATTATTTTAGAATGATCAATTTTTTTTTTTTCTGATAACTATTTTAGAATGATCATAACTTCTTATTAGTCCATTGGATCATGTTTTGGGATCTCCTTAGCCAGCTAAGTCTGCTGGACTAGTTTAGTTTTGGAGTAATCCACCTGAACTTGTTCTTAAATATTAAGAAGGTTGATCTTTGTTTCTTTTGTATTTGCCACATTTCTCCAAGCTCTGTGGATACAGATGCAAACCACATCCTGTTAATTGAAATCTGGCATTCCTGGTACTTTACCTTATTGTCTCATGCTTCTTTGGGAGTCCAGAACATTGGCAGCTAGGTGTATGGAGCACGAGCAGCATGTAATGATAGCTGCCTGGTACTTAGCTGTTTCACCTAAAAGCTCACCTACGCCTTCTGCTTCCTGTTTTTGCATCCATTTTGCAGGACAGGCACCTGCAATTTGCACTTGACACATGGACAGACACATACACAGATTGTGATGTCAAGATATGACTTTGATTTTATTGTTGATTTTTATTTGGTGAAAATTGGTTTTGTCTGTGCAGTTGAAGTGGAAGTCTGAAGGTGAGTTGAGTGAGTGGGTTACCAGCCCTGGATATGCTGAAGTTGTTAACAGCCCCCTCCGCATACCCCTGTCAGGAAAGGGAGGTCGGACAACCAACAGGTCAAAGGTCTCAAAGTCTTCTATATCTGGACCGCAAACTCCCATGTTGAATGTTGGTGAGGAGTACTGCAATCTGAATTATATCCATAATTTAGTACATGGAATAGTAGGATAAAATCATTAGTTTTGTTATGGGTAGTTGTGTTGTTTGAGAACAGATCGTGGGCTCAGATCCTTTGATGTAGTGTATTGAAAAACATAGTGTGTGTTTCCTAATGCATCAAACCATACAAGTGTGACCCAAGGTTTGGTGATCCAGGCTATTGTACAGTACCATCGTGCGAGCAGTTTTATTTAATAATCCCTATCTTTTAAATCTGGGATGTTCATTGCCATGTTCTTCTGTCAGTTGGCGCTAGCTCGAGTTTCAATGCATATAGCGGGGTTCCCATTTAATTTACATTAAGTTTGACACATGCTTAACTCCATTCGGTCTCCATTTGGGGTTTGGAAAACTGAATGGAGTTAATCATGTCTGATTGTCTGATTGTAGTAAAGTTCAAAATAATGATAACACAAATGATTTGGTTATATAAATGAGCTGTTTGGATTAATGATGGTGGGGCCCTTTCAATCCATCCTCTGCCTTGAACTGTCCTAATCCTGTGCAAAGTGTACTTTTCAATGTCTGTCTTCAATTTCTCATCTTAGACATCTCGAGCATGCAACCAAGTTGGCAGCAACAATTCAACAGAGGACTCCAACATGCTGCCGTGATCCTTAATCTTGTCTGCAAAGTCTCAATGGAGCATTTGGACCTGTTGCTGATTTCTCCATGGATGTGAATGAGATGAGATCCAATAGATTGTGCTGGAGAGGTAGACTGTTGTTTTGAATGAGGATTTGCTGGAACTCATCCTCTAGACATGGTGATCTCACAGTACTTCAACGTTTAAGCATTTGGAATTGAGCAACAATAGAGATGAGAGGATGATATTTGAGGAACTTATCAACAATGGAGAGGTAGTGGGCAGCTGTAGTGAGGGAATCTTTCCAGTGGAGACATTTTTAGAAAGAGGTGACCATGTAGCAGGGAGGGATGCACCTGTGCTCCGTGGTCATGAGGGAGAGAGAGATTGGGTGTTTTTTTTCCCCTTGGACGTGCTGAGGTCTGTGGCAATGAATTGGATGAGAAGCAGAAAGGTGGAGAAGATTGAAAAATGTCTTAGGGAAGAGCCCAACGGTGCGGTGGGTGGTCCTATGATTTGTTCTTCATGTAAATTGTTGCTTCAATAGTAGAGTTTGGATTTGAAAAACTCTGAATTGTTACAGAGACAGTATCTAACCTCATATACAAAATTTTAATCACCACAAGATATGTATGAGCAAGTGGTTCACATAGCAGTTTTCTATCATTAATTTTTTTTTTTCTAAAATGTGCAATATATTACTAAACAAAAGAGAGCAGACGGTACAATCTACCCGAACATTATACAGATATTCCTAGTGGTCTAAGTGATCTACTTATATAATATATTACATGCCATACTTTATAGTTTATATTATAAATAATTGACGCAGCCTCGGATCTGCAAGCGGTGATGGAACAGTGATGGACTGGGTGTAGACAAACTCTACGGAAGAGTTTGCTGAATCCTGGACAGATTCCAATGAAGACCAACTCTGCAGATGGGAATTGGCCGAATTCCTCTCGGACCTCAACTCACACAACCATTGGCAAAACAAATATGCCAATTTTTATAATTGAATAATCATGAACTGCTCTCCTAATAGAGGGATTGCATATTTATATGAAGGGTTGGACATCCCCTTTCCTAGTATCCTAGTAGGACTCTACTTTCTTAAACAATAAAGGAAACTAAACTTGCTTAACAACTCAAATAAAATAAAACTCCTAATTTTAAAGACTATTAAATAAATCACAACTCTATAAAACTCTTGAGTAATCAAAACTTCTAACTAAATGGATATTCTGTTGGGCCTGTGGATTGGGCCCAATTAACTGTACCATGGGTCTGGCCTGCATCAATAAAGCCTACAACTACTAATATGATGGAGGGATGGGTGACTTCTTCAAGTGGTCCTTGGAAGATGCATTTCTTATTTAACGAGATTCATCACTTAACGTCACTTGTTCGTGTTTCATTTTAGCATATTAGTAGATGGGTGAACAGGAAGGTAGATTGTCTTGCTAAACAAGGCGTTGACCGTGTGTGTAACTTAAATGCTATTGTCATGTAGTTAGGATTAGTGTTCGGTATATATCTCTTATACCGTTACATCAGTTTTGAGATGTTTTTTTTTTTTTGTTTTTTGGATTTCCTGGTTGTATCTTTCAGTCTTTTTAATATAATCCTTTGTTATCGAAAAAAAAAGGACGCCTAGGGAGGTCAGGATGATGCGTGTATTGTAGTTCATGTTGGTGGTTCATGATGTGGCGATCTTGGATCTGTCAGTAGCTGGCAGTCGAGTTGCAAATGTGATGAGTGAAGTTGTTCCATCCGGGGATGAGGTACAATATTTATAGGTCGTGAGTTGATAGAGTTGCTAGCCAGTAATTCCAAAACCAATTGGTGATAGGAAGCTGCACAAACATCTACTTAACACCCCCCTCAGGCGGGACAATGTCTGGATTCGAAGTACACACCCGCACAAGACTACAACACGGCATGGAGCCTTCTTGCCCTGCGCACGGTATGGGGCATTTTTACTTTGCGTGGTTTGGAACTCGAGACCTTTGACTCTGATACCATGAAAGAGTTGCTAGCCGGTAATCCCAAACCAATTAGTGATAGGAAACTACACAAACAACTACTTAACAGTAGTCACCTTCAACGATGATGGTGTGATGGAGTGAGTGTAGTAGCCAAGTGCAATCCCTTGTAGTAAGGCTTGTCGTTTTTCCTTGACTGCACTGTGGCCTTGCGTTGCCTCAGTGTATGTGAGTAGGATGTGGCCTAATCTCAAATGATGCCCCAATGCGGAAGGAGCCATTAGCATTATGGTAGGAATCATCAAAGTTTAGTTTGATGTGGCCGTGACATGGTGGGATTAGGGATGCAAACGGGGTGGTTTTGGGTTGGAATTGTATTGGACCTGAAACTAGAACCATTTTGTAGCGGTGGTCCCAGTTCCGATTTGGAACTTGTTTTTTGGTTCCGGACCTGGTTCTAATAAAAAGACCAGGATCCAGTTTTTGGAACCGGATCCTGAATCATTTCCGTCTTTTTGTTTATTTATGTGCTTAAAAAGGGATATCATTCAACCCAAAAATCCAAAAAGGGATATCAATCAACCTAGTAACAGTGCATCTAGTCTACCTTCCACAATTGTTAAATTCGAACATCTTCAAAACCAATTATAGGTTGGTACATGAAGTTTTTGACATTAGCCTATACAAAGTCAAGAACCATGTCTTAAAGACGCATATCCAATGGAACTATCGAACTGGGAAAGGGGAAATAAAAACCTTAGCTATCTTTAAATATAATGGGCAAATAGGCCAAGCCCTGGGTCCATGCGTTGAAACCTGTATGGATCCAGACCCGTTTAGCAATTGGAACCTAAATTGGATTTCAGATCCGGGTCCGTTTGTTTATCGGAACTCAAAACCTTTGGATAATCGGATGTCCGTTTGCATCCCTAGGTAGGTTCTTCTTCTCCCTTTTTTTTGGGTGTTTGGTGGGGCCATGTTGTTTGGTTCAACACAAAGGTTGTGGGTGATGGTCCATTGGTGAGGGACTGAGGGTGGCGAATGGTTTGGTGATAATGGCCTGTCGTTGAAGTGGGTGTTATTGGTAAAGGTAGAAGCTCCTATCTTCCCACAGATACCATGAGTGTGATTCCTAGACATGGATGGGCTGATTGGGCATGCCAGAATCATTATGTGATTGATGCAAAGGTGGTGGGCTTGGTCAGGTTATGTTGTGAGGCAAACAGGCCCGAAGGAGGCAAGTGAGCGGGCAAGCATTGAACAGGTGGTCAATGGTTTTGGCTGAGGTGTGATAACATATACAAAGTGCGTCAATATGGGGTATCAAGTAGTGTAGGTGGCTCCTGGTATTGTGGTGAACATTCAATAGATGCTAAGGGTCTGTTTAGATGCACCAAAAAAATGAAAGAAAATAATATTTAGAAAATACAATCTTTCATTTTCTAAAGAAAAACATCTTCTACGTTTGGCACTCCAAGAAAAATAAGAAGAAAGATTAGTTTTTTTTTATCAAAAATCTTAATATTTTTTTCTATAGCTCCTTCATATAGAAAACTTTCTACTATATAAAAATCTTGCAAAATGCAGTTTGCAAAATGATTAAGTGATGTCTTTACTTCACTAAATCTACTATGATGTGTTTGTTTACAACTTTAAATGCGTGGCAAAGTAATGTAAGGGCAGATGTCACTAGTAAAGGTAATGTAAAGTAAAGGTTAGATGAAGTATGTGGTGAAGTAAAGTGGGAGAGAAAGAGGGGTAAAGTAGTTGCTTTTTGTATTGACTTTACTTTATCATACTTTACCAATGTTTTATGTGGTAAAGAAAAAGTGTCTTGTGGTGAAAAACTGGCAGCTAGACTTTACTTTACCACGCAGTTTTTTTCATTTAAATATGACAATTTTAAGGCGAGAATGTTTTCACATCTTGGTCGTGTTTGTTTATTACATATTTGGTGAAGTAAAGTTAAGGTAGTTGTCGCATCACGTTAAAAGTTGAGGTAAAGTATGGTGAGATAAAGTATGTGGTGAAGTAAAGTGGCAGAGGGAGAGGGTAAAGTAGTTTCTTTTTGTATCGACTTTACTTTATCATACTTTACCATGGTTGTGGCAAAGAAAAAGCGGCTTGTGGTGAAGTGTGGTTAAAGAGTGGCAGCTAGATTTTACTTTACCAAACTATTTTTTCATTTAAATATGGTAATGGTAAAGGGAGAATGTTTTCACATCCGGGTCAAGGCATGTTTGTTTATTACATATGTGGTGAAGTAAAGTTAAGGTAGTTGTCGCATCATGTTAAAAAGTGAGGTAAAGTATGGTGAGATAAAGTATGTGGTGAAGTGTGTGTGTGGAGAGAGAGAGAGAGAGAGAGAGAGAGAGAGAGAGAGAGAGAGAGAGAGAGAGAGAGAGAGAGAGAGAGAGAGAGAGAGAGAGGTAAAATAGTTGCCTTTTGTATCGACTTTACTTTGCCATGGTTTTATGTGGTAAAGAAAAAATGGCCGCTAGACTTTACCATGTTACCTTCTCATCTAGACATGGTAAAGAAAAATATATCACATTTGGGTCAACTTTACTTTTACCTTAATTTTACCACTTACTAAATGAACATGCTCAAATGGAGATTACTATTATCAATAACATTAACTTGTTATCTTGAAGTTTTTTTCTTAACATATAGTATAATTTGTAGCTGATGCCAGGCAGCTCAATTTAAAACCTATTACATTCTTAAAAAATTGCCAAACAACAAAAATATTACAATATTTAAATATTGCACTATTCTATTCTGTTCTATTTTATTCTTGCAATATTTAAATCTGTAAATATTTTATTATGGAAACAGCCAAGGTCCTAAGTGAAAAACTGGAGGATATGGGAAGGGCCCACAGTTGGGTCCAAGGTAGCTATGGGACATGGGGAATGGAATGGTAGAGGCCCTTGATGGAGCAGATGCTGGTGGTTTCTGTACCCTAGCAATGTATATCTTGGCATCCCGGAGAGATGGCCAAGATCTCATTGGTTATGTCCGGCCCCAAACGAGTCCCAATTTTGCTGGTGGATGAGATTGAGATAAGCTCAATGATGAAAATAGACTTCAACTTAGCCTTCTAGAAAAAAAAAGGACTCCGGACTCTCAAAATACAACACAAACTCTAACAAAATTCTATATGGAGTCAAACCCAATAAAACTTGGAAAAACCCAATAAAACTTGGAAATAGGCTTCACCCTATCGGTAATATGGAGCTGGGCCATTACTTTTTTCAATCGTTGTTAGAATTGCATAATCCTGGGCTCATTGTATTTGTAATTGAAATAAATCATCTAATGCACCTATATTCATGCCATTCAGACAGCTTGGGACTTAAACCGCTCATTAAGTCTTTTATTGATTTAGACTCAGAAGGCAGTTACTCAAATCCCAGGGAATGTTTGGACATGCGACAATAATAATAAGTGTGGTCCCATGGTCTTCACATGGGGCCCATCTGTTGCTCTGGGAACACCCCTTGGTGTCATCAGGGAGACCCTCATACTTTGGGTTCCATCAGTCTCTCTTTCAAAGGTAACAAAGAATCGTATTCAGTAACAAAACAGGAGAGATAATGGTAGATTGTTTTATATTCTCTGCAGGTTCCCCTCCTGGCAATACTCCCACCCCGGTTGGAACTTGTCGTTATGATAGCTCTCTAGGTAATTTAAGCAACAATTGCTTTTCAGATGGTATTTTCATTAAGTGCAAAGTGATTAACTGTGAAAGCTTTTGGCTTTCCAGTTGCTTCTGCTAACTGAAGAGACAATGAGTTTCTTGATGCCTCTCTTTGGGTCAAAGTAAAAAGCACAAAACTGAATGTGCTACTAACAAACTGCAACACTTCCCAGGTCTCTTGACAAAAAAATTCATCAGTTTGATCAAGCACGCAGAAGATGGTGTTTTAGATTTGAACAAAGCTGCTAGCACTTTAGAGGTTAGCATTCTATCAGTTCTGGATCAAGTGAATATCCTTCAGCATAATTATCATGAGGGTTTCTGTTGCTATAGGTGCAGAAGAGGCGAATATATGACATCACAAATGTCTTGGAAGGAATTGGACTTATAGAGAAGAAACTTAAGAACAGAATACGTTGGAAGTAATCTGAGATTTCTTTTCTTTCTTTGCACATGTTGCTTTCCTTGGAAATGTACCTATATTAAGTATATGGACGGGGTTGGAATTCATATAACTATCTGTTGACAGGGGGCTTGATGTGGACAGGGGGCTTGATGTCTCAGGGCCAGGGGTGGTTGATGATGATGTTGAAATTTTACAGGTAAATAATTGAAGTTAAGTTAATTGTTTTTGTTTTTTTTCCCTTATAAATACTGGAAAAAGTATTTATATGTTATTTTCTTTCCACACCTTGCCTAATTCCACTGATGTGCTGATGTCACGTATGCAGTCTCCAACAAGTATTTTAATATGATAAGCTCAGAACACGTGTTTGTCTTCTTTGAGTGTCATAGTTGGATCCTTAACTAAGCAGGAATATCTGAGCTGGGTCCTTGACATGGATGTGGATTTCCATTTCCCTGGCTTGATTCTACCTACGGGGCTTTTGAACTCTCCATTTCCCTGGCTTGATTCTACCTACGGGGCTTTTGAACTCCATTCCTACCTGTTTCAAATAGAACTAGCCACAGTAATTGGACTACAAACTTATAATTGCTATCTTGAAATTATTATATTTATAAATTTCAGGTTCTAATCAATTCTTTATCCTGGGAATTGTTATAGAGAATCTGCTGTATCCTATTTCGACTTATTTGATGCATGTGTCCGTGCTCTGTCACATAGTATGTTGATGGCCGACCATTTTTTAACTGAAAAAAATTAAAAAATGGAAGAAAATTTGGGTTATGAGACTTAAGAGAGAATGCTTGCAGTTTTGTTGTTTCTTGGGTGGGCTGAGTTTTTTTCAGTCAACCTCCTTTTCAGAGCAATAAATTTTATCATTATATATTTCTTTTGTTATATAGTAACTGCTTACTTGTAGAAGTACCCTATATTGAATTATTCCATGATATATTTAAGAAATATACTGGTCTGAAAATTATCTTTAAGAAATATGTTCCTTTAATAGAATGGACAACTGTGCCCTGATGTCATATACTCATATTTGAGAAATATACTGGTATATAATTTGTATTCGATAAATATTTTCCATCCATAAATTGGACAACTGCTGGTCTATAAATGGCCTTCACATAAACAGGTGCTATTGCACAACATGATGCATAATGATTACTGCTGTTATAATGTAGACTTTGGCATTTATTTGGTTGATTCTAATTCAGGCACTGATACATTCTTTTTTTCCTTGTAATTTTGAAGCTACTTTTTTGTGATTCTTCAAAACATTCAAACTTCACTGACCTCTGCCACTGTGATAAATGTACCATGAATACATTCATTTTTCCAATTAACTTGATCTAGAATGGCAAATGCGGTTGTGCCACTGAATGTACAGTTTGAATGTCTTGTTTGTAATGGAATTCAAATTTTCTATTGATGTCGATGTGGAATTCAAATTTTCTTTTGATGTCGACTTACTATTTTTACAGGAAGAAGTCCAAGATCTTTCAATGGAGGAACAGAGATTAGATGATGAAATCAGGTTATGTAGTTTTTGGTGCTTGGTGATTCCAAAACTCATTGTTCTTTTCTCACCTGCCATTTTTTCTTCATTTTTGTTTTGGCTGATACTTTTAGTTCATTGCAGAGAAATGCAAGAAAGATTGAGAGAAATGAGTGAGGATGAACATAATCAAAAGTACATTATCTATACTCTTACAAGTGTCACATTGGCTTACTAAAAATAAGTTTGTATTGAATGAAGTCACCATGTTTCCTTCACTTAGGTGGCTTTATGTGACGGAAGAGGACATAAAGGGCCTACCCTGCTTTCAGGTTGGTCTATTTTCAGATGTATTATGATGGGCTTTCAGCAGCCTGTGAACATAAATGTCCATGTGTCAATTCTAAACTTTTAATTTTTCTTTTATTTTTTTATTTTTTGGTTTCTAGTAACTGTTACTTTATTGTTTCTTGTTGGTAGAACGAGACCCTGATTGCAATTAAAGCTCCCCATGGCACTACGCTTGAAGTCCCAGATCCTGATGAGGTAAGCAGAGATGCTACAGAAGCCCGTTAAAGAAGTCCGAGTTACATTAAAAGTTCATGATGCAGCAAAAAATTCTCCTCCCTTTATGCACAGGCTGCTGATTATCCTCAGAGGAGATACAGAATCGTCCTAAGAAGCACCATGGGTCCAATCGATGTTTACCTTGTTAGGTTATGTTGTTTCTCATTCTGTCAATTTTCTTTTCCTCTTTAGGTCTAATGATAGTCCCAAGCTTTTGAAAAAGAAAAAAAACTAAAGTCACATTTGGATGAATTGACTGGAACTCAATTTGGCCACTGCCATACACCCACACCCACACCCACACCCACACCAATGAACAAAATGAGTTTCTTGTGGACACAAAAAAGTAAAGAACACAAAAAAGTAAAAAAAAACACTTTTTCCTTTCCTCTATTGTGTTGTCTCATCAGAGCTCAACTGATTCTTCAACTGTATCCAGCTTAATTGGATATTGTGTCAGGGTTTTGGGCTCAGATCCACTCTTTATATTCTTAAATTGCATTGGGGCTTCACTAGATTTGGATCCAAGAATGCAGCAAGACTTAGAATTGTATCTGGTTAGGGATCTGAAACATTCAATTTTTTTTTTCCATGTTCTTTTTTCCCTTCTATTTAGTCAATTTGAGGAGAAGTTTGAAGAGATGAATGGTGTTGAAGCACCTCCAAATCACCTCCCTGCCTCAAGTTCAAGGTCTGCTGAGACCCCAGCAGCGGCAACATTGATGGAGAGCCGAAGGAATGAGATGGAATCAGAGGCGCACCCAGATGCTCATAGGATGTGTGCAGAGCTAAATGCCTCACAGGACTTTGTGGGTGGGATCATGAAGATTGTTCCTTCTGATGTTGATGTAAGTGTTGTGATGCTGTAAGCTGCTATTTCTTATCATAGGGTTAGCAATTTCATGGAGAAACAGAAATACACAACACACATATAGGTCACTTATAGTGATTGAAATTAGAATACCATCGATATTTGAAGAAAGATATAGAAAGTGAGTTTTTGATAGGCAATTAAATGGGATGAAAGTGTAGCTGTCTTTAAATTTAGGGAGAAGCCTACTTAAGAAATTGCTCTTTGTATCTCTAAAATGTAATCACTTATTAGTTTTAAAATGATTTTTTAATGTTTCTGTTCAGACACCCCAGGTCAGACTTATGATGGACACACATTGACACGACAGTTAGATAAAAAACTATGAATTATTTTATAATGTCATATTATATATTGTATTTATGCTATTGCAGTTTTATCTTATGATTTATATAAAAAAAATGATTTATTGTGATCAGTTTTATGTTTAAAAGTAAAATTACATATTTTTGTCGATGTATGTTATTGCATTTTTCTATATCTTATGCATTAATAGAAAAAGTTTTATTATTGTGATGGTTTTTTATGTTTAAAAATCAAAATCACATTTTTTTCAATATTATTTTATTCCTGTGGGACATGTTGCTGCATCAGGTATCTGAGAATTTTTCCACCATCCAACTGTGACTTTTGAGATGTGTCTAATTTACAAATATCATTGTTTTTTCCCCCAAGCAATGAAAGTTGGGGGTTTTCAAGATGTGGTGCTCTGGTCGTATCTGTTGTCCTCGTCTTTTGATAACTTTTCTCCTGAGAGTAAACATGTCCTTTTGTTTGTGTGTATGTGTGTGCAGACTGCTGATTACTGGCTTCTATCAGATGCTGAAGTAAGCATCACAGACATGTGGAACACAGAAGGTATCCTCACTAGAAAATAAATATACCCCTTCTATTTTCTTCCGTTTTAATGTCAAAACTAAATGCCATGACTCTTATAATAGCTGCAGTTGAATGGAATGGGGTTGATAGATTCAATGCGAAGTTTGTGCTGGGTGATGAGGCCACCTTACGGCCACAGGCTTCATCGGATGTTACTGAAGTGCCATCAAATAACAATTCTTAAGACGAAATGGAACTGATGGACTAAATCAAGAAACTGAGGTCTGTATTTCTTGGTCATTTGCTATCTCCCTATATCGGTCTAATTCAATCCTAATTTTGAATTCATCGGGACCATGGGTGGCTGACTAAAGCCTTCCCTTCAAGGTGTTGTAAATGGCTGTAATCAGGGGATTTGAAGATAGAATATAGCTAGTTCAGGGTACAGTGAACTTTTTAAAATATTTAGAAATGATTAAAATTGAAATCTATTGTATTCCATTCATTTGATTTCATCTTCAGCTCTTTTTGCTGATTTGATTTTGATCTCTCTTTATGCGTGGCCAATTTTGGAACGTTATGTTTTGTTCAGATCAATATAGTCTCTTGTAGTAGATATTATACAGTGATTTCAAACATGAGGGGAGCTACATTCTGCCATATTTTAGGTAGCATTAGATGGTTTTCAGCTTATAGTAGAATTTTGCAAAGGTTCTTCCTTGTAAATATTTCAAGGAAGAGATTCTAAAGAATGCCCCTATTGAAAGAGGCTATTTCTTTTGAGAAGAGTCCCCCTTTTAGAAGCAATAAAAACTTGTTGTGTGTCACCCGTGTCATGCATGGCGATAAAATAGTTGAGGACGAGAGGAAGTAGGAGAGAGTCAAAACAATATCTCCTTAAATAGGAGAGTCAAAACAATGTCCCTTATGAAGGAGAAAAAAAAAAAGGAGATGGAAAGAGAAATTGGGAGCAGTTCGTTTGATGCTCTGCACTAGAGAAATTCTATAATAAGCTGTCATCCATCAGTGGAGCCATAGCCTGTAAAATCTGAACTAACCTTCGCATGTTGGCCCTGGGACGAATTTAACTTTGAAAGGAATTGGGCCCATTGTTAGATTAATCACATGTAAAACACAAGGTTTTTTTCCCATCTGTTTTGGGTATTCTATTCCCATATTTTTACACATGATCAATCCGATTGTAGGACCAACTACTCATCAAGTAAAATTTAGCCTTACAGTTACAATATTTTTCTTTTGTTAGAAGAGGCATTTCATTTTAGAAAAGCTCCCCCTTTAGAAGTCCATGTGTCACATTTGAGGGAGATAAAAAAAAGAAGAGCGAAGTTATATCCTTCATGCATGGGAAAGTGACACATTGAGTTTTTGTTGCTTCTAAAAGGGGGAGAACTGGTTCCAAAAATATGAGGGAGGGATACTTACTGTTTTACTTTCATGTTATTTTGGTTATAAAATTAATTAAGATCAACGGTGATAGGCTTGTGTCCTCCACTGTTATTAGTTATAGTCCAATTCTTTATCCATGTCCAGACATGTGTTGAAATTGCTCTGGCAGCAAAGAAAAGTCAAAATCATTTGGCGTTAAGGGTGTTGTTGCCTCTTTTTTTAATTTTGTTTTATTATTATTTTTTAAAAAAGTTGAGGCATCCTTATATGTGCATTCACCCATTGTGATCAGATGAGAAGGTTCCTGCAGTATTCAATTGAAGACCTGAAGGTGCCAATTTGCTGCTTAAGAAATGTTTTCATTCCAAAGGTTGACGTGCACAAAAAACAAGTATAACTCAAGGTACGAATAGAGTTATATATGATCCATTAGAATTGGCTTGTCACGAAGATCAGATTCAGTAACTAGCCTCCTTATCCTACTGGGAATGAATGGGAGTAAGATTATGAGCTTCTGTTGGGCAGAACTGGATTGTAGATGCGTCATTGTTAACTAGGGGTGGCAATGGGCGCTTGTTTACCTGATTACCTCAAGGTTCAGATCCAAAACCTGCCGTATAGGCACTGATATTTGGCCTGACTCAGATTTGGGACTAAAGTAATGGACAGCTCAAGGTTGTGTTGGTCCAGATCCACAATCTTTAAAAGCTGTTATAATCGTTAAGCTAGTGACATTTGGTAATTTACATATACAATAATATGTACATAGAACCCTAACCTAACCCGCTATTACTTTACCTATCTTACCATTTTGAAGATGTATCCACTAGTTATATCTTTTCATTATTCCCCCTTTTCTCCCTCGTTGGCTTCCCGCTCCCCTTATTTTTCCCTGCATGTTTGTAAGGTTAGGATACTGTCTTCGCATCTGTTTTTTTTTTTTTTTAGCTGCTTGGCTCAGTGGCCAAGGTGAGTGGCCAAGGTGAGGAGGATTAAAGCCTCACACCAGGGATCGACCCCTGGTGGGAGGGATGGGAGCTTGGGGCTGGTCTTCGCATCTGTTATTTGGTTGTGCATACAAAGAATATTGAAACTAGACCACATTTTTATGCTAGATGGAGAAAAGGCAGATGTAATGATGCATATTAATGCATGTAACATGGTTTCTTGTTATTAAAAATGTGATTTTTGTACTTCCATTACTTGGTCACTGGATTTTTCATGTATAAAATTTAAACTAGACCACATTTTGTTTTGTTACTGTTTGGATTTGAGCCATCCATTGTGTTCTAGGTCCTGAATTAGGTGTAGCAAATGGGGAAATATTGTAAGTCACCACCCTCCCATGAATTGGTACTCACCTTAATTTGAAATTAATTCAAATTATACTCAATGTTGTATTGAATTCATAAGGAATGTAACTTAAGAAACCGGTTAAAGTTGAAGGCCACAAAACCAATGTTAGTGATGATTTGAATTTAGATGATTTTGTAAAATCATAAGCACAATGAGACCTTTTGTTATGCTATCCCATTTGTGATTGACATGTATATAAGTGGGGTCTCACATAGTGCTCAGATTTTGTACCTCACACGTGTGTATGTAGAAATAGACGTGTGTGTATGTAGATATGGATATAGTTGGTTGAGTTTTTGGTCCTTTGAAAGAAAAATCATATTGGGTTCCTACGCATGTGTGTTTGAGATTATGGCTTTTTTTTTTTTTTTTTGTAAAATAACACTAATCATATCATT
The DNA here is from genome assembly GCA_012931725.1 of Litsea cubeba. Taxonomy (NCBI): domain Eukaryota; kingdom Viridiplantae; phylum Streptophyta; class Magnoliopsida; order Laurales; family Lauraceae; genus Litsea; species Litsea cubeba. The sequence goes on from CM022952.1 coordinate 40,121,288, forward strand.
TAATGCTTATAACGAACTATATTCTAGTGTATTCTGTATCATGCACCTTGTTCCCTAACATGGGCATTGATGTTCCTCATCAGCTGAGTTAGCTGAGTTACAATCGGAGTCTACATCTTTGCGGGGGACTTAATGGTAAAACAAAAATTCCTTTTTTTTAACATCAAACCGTCCATTTCATGATTTAGATCAGTTGGGCTTTTAGTGATTGAGGACTGAGCCGAATCAATTTCGTAGGGCTAAGGGAGTTGCAAGATTTTAGGTCATAGGCAGCATAATAAGCTTAGGAATATGTAGAGAGTGGGCTATGTGGATGGGCTCAAAACCTAGGCTTTTCCATCTATATGCTTTCATGGGCCTTCATTCTGTAATATTAGCCCTTGCCTTGTTTCTCATCCTATGTATTTTCTTTTTCCTTCTGAATGTCCTGGCCATTATGCATCAAGAAACGGTCAGGCCTGTTGGATACACTCAAAAGCATGCTAATCACAGAGGACGGGAGATTTATGAGAACCATCTACACAAAAAATGTGGAAAAACCATCTTATTATTGAAAAGCATAGATTTATTAAAACCATATGATTGTAGGAAATACTGATTTAAGAGTTTCCAAGTTAGGTAATATTCATGTGAGAACTAGTTCTCACATATTATATGAGAATTTTTTTATGGGCCCAATTGTGGGCCCCATTTGGGAATGAGGCCAGGGGGGATGGAAAGATCTATGTGAGACCATCCTAAGTATCAAGTTTGACTCCAAACCCATGTCCCTAATCCCCTCATCCGTGGCTTACAAGTTTAATGGCTTTATATTCAAAAAAATATTCAACTATCAATCCAACGGTTCAATCCATTCGGATGTGTGCAAATTCTTGGGATTAGTGACTATCAAGGGATTCCCTATTGGTTGCTAGGTTTGGATGGGTTGCTAGTTGGGCCCTGCAAAAAAGTTCTTATATAATAGTTATCACTTGAATATTTCCCTTCAAAGTTTTCCAACTCTCGATAGTTATATAAAGTTAACCGAGTGGCAGAGTTTGCATGATCAATTCAGGGATTTAATAGACTTGGATGAGTTCTAACTTCTAATTCACAAGGTTAGAAAATTAAGTTAACCTAAAGACCCATTTCTCCTTTGTCCTTTTAGAAGTCCTTAAAGCAATAGTTCTAAAACTTTTTTTTTTTTTTTTATTCACTGAAGCCCAAGCAAATTAACTCGGTCTGCCAAAATGAGTCTGATTGTGCCTTGTCTAGGAGTCCCAATCTTCTGACTGTCTCCCACATGCTGAGCTGAGTGAGATGTGGGGAACCATACTGTGGGCCTACTTATTGATGTTCAAGCTGTTCAAAATGAATTCCATTTCCTCTCAAATTTTACTTTAATAGGACTTAGGCCCATTGCAAGATTGAGCAGATGACTGATAAAGTGATTAATGCATAGTAATATACATATAAGATTGTTTTTTTCAATAACCCGGGGTGCCTCCTGCCTTGCCCAGTGTCAGAGCCTTTCGCCCTGAGCCCGATGGACACTCAATTCTGGACATCTGAGAACTAATCCCCAGGGGCATATGCAAACCCTCCTATCCACATGCACCAGGTAAAACTATGGGAGGTGGCTAACAAAGGTAGGTGTCGAACACAATACCTCTTCGTTTCCTGAGGCGCAAAGTCCTTGGCCAACCGAGCTACCGCTCGTTGGTTTATATGTATAAGATTGTGTTAATCACATCCTCAATCATTGCTCATTCTTATTGGGGGACCAAGTCTTATTGAAGTAAAACTTGAGGATATGTCAATGGAGGAGATGACATTCATTTTAAACAACTTGGATTATCTATAGGTGCGTGCAGCCCACAGTGGACTTCTACACATCCACTCTCGGAAGCGTGGGAGATAGGGGATCGGGACTCCTTTATACGAGGGGTGTACATGTGCGGTTTTGATCGATTTAGAGGGAAAACCATCAATCAAACCGAACCCATCGGTTTTCTATTTTTTCAAACCGAACCGAGCCGCTCATGTGCTCAAACTGAACCGAAATGAAAGGAACCGGCTCAGTTCAGTTACGGTTTATTATTTTTTTATTTTTTATTTTTTTCACAAAAAAATGGCGGTTCAATTGGTGAGAGACTTTGGATTTCAAGTAACGGAATGAGGGTTCGAATCTTCTTCAAGTAATTTTTTTTATATTTTTTTTTATATATTTTATAAAAAATATATATTTATATAATTGGTTCGGTTCGGTTCGGTTTGAGCGGTTTAACCGCACCTTCAAATCGAGAATTGAACCGAAACGAACGGTTTAAAGGGAATCCGAACCATGACCGAACCGATCTACTGCAAAATCGATCCGAATCAGGCGGTTCAGATCGGTTTATTGGTTTAGCGGGTTTTTCATGCACCCCTAGTTTATGCTGTTGAACCATGATTCCCAACCTTCTATGAGTCCCTAACAAAATTCAGAAGTAAAAAGTGGAACTTCACAGTGGAGTCCACCTATTGAAAATCTCTGTAGCGTATGAGATTTCCCAAATTTTATTGCAATAAGAGTTTGACCCCACTATACAATTTACCAAATGATGAATAACGTGATTATTAAATATGATTAATAATGTATAAGATTGTATTAATTACATTATTCATCTTATTTTCAATCTTAGGGTGGGGCCAACTTTTATTGAAGTAAAATTTGAAGTTAGCTCATACATGATGAAGGCACTCATTTTGAGCCGCTCATATTCTCAATGGCAGGCTCCATTGTAGAGCTTTAATCCTTCAACTTAGGAATTCTGCAAGGCAAAGAGAGGATCTAGATTCCTGAACCCGCATGTTAGTGCAATGGTAAGACCTACTTTTGAAAAGGGTCCAAGGGTCGAGTCAGTGAGGGCCAGCGTCCATTAACATTGTTTCTCAAGAAAAGAAAAGAACTCAGCTAGACAGATCCAGTTACTGACTTGGTGACCTAAATCAAGTGAAACTTTGGGTCATTGGAGAATGATAGTCTGAATAATCCATATTTTGCAGTACAACTCAAATCTTGACAGAGGATTTGTTCCTCATGTGTACGTGCCATGCATACCAAAAAAATGTACACTAATAAAACAAACAACAAACTAAACAGTGGTGCATAACTCTTAAGATTTCCTTTTGTTTTTAATATGGTATAAAGTGATCCTCAGATTCTCAAACATATTCCTTGTTTTTCACCGAAAGTTTCTACCATTCTTTCTATCTAGTCCACATCAAATTCTACTCACTTTTTCTGCCACATTATTTGTGAAAGAGAGAATTCTATATCCTCTTCTAATTCTATTAATAAATAAACAACCTCTAATCTAATGAATCTATTTTATTTAAGCCCTTTTAGAGTTGTCCTCTTTTCTGGACGGCGACGCTTATCTTGGTAAATTCAAGCCATTTACTCTCATTTAATCCGTTGGACCGGCACAATCCCCACTTCAAAAAACTGACCTGATCACTAATTAGTGTAGGATTTGATTGCATGAAGAACTGTAGTTAGATCATAAAATTTTGAAGCTTCAAAAATCAAGGATTAAGATTACCTTGACCAAATAAATAGTTGACCCACCCCTTATCTTCAAGTTGGGTGCATCCCGCCAGAGAGTTGAACTGCACCAGGACAGTTTGCAGTTCACCTGGGTAATTATATGGAGGGAGATTCTAAAAAACGCCCCCCTTTTTGCTCCTTTTTTTTCATGGGGCCTCTGTTGAGTCAACCCCCTCCCCGCCACAAAAAAAAAAAAAAAAAAAAGTTACAAGTCCAAATTTGACACTCATCCACTTTTCCTTACCATTGTATTGAAATAATAATAAAATAATGCATCTAAACCATTACATTTTACGGTCATGGATCAAAATGTTAGGTGGTCTTATGGTCTCAAGATTTTGCATATAGGTAGCTAGGCTTTATATGGATCTTTCCATCTAATGGACTTTTACGATCATCATTCATCACAATGGACCCAACTAGAAGGGGCGTTTTTATCCTAAAGAACGCCCGAGCGGTGTGTAACACTCCCCATAAAGGGAAGTTATATCTTTAGATATAGAAGTTCTCCCATCCCACTGCATCCCACCAACAGTTAGCACAGTCCAGTCGGCTTAGTCCACGCCAGCAAACAGTGAAGGAGGGCACACTCATCATTTTGTAGGATTTTGATTTAAAAAGTCTACCGGGCTTGAAAATCGGGCCCGACAGGGGGCACGGCTCCTGCGGGAGCCGTGGGATCCCAGCATGCAACTGGGATCCCACAGCTCTCGCGGGAGCCGTGCCCCCTATCGGGCCCGATTTTCGGGCCCTGTAGCAGGGCTCTTTTGATTTGGATCTTCTTTGGAAATTTGGGTGTTTGAGCCACACAAAACAAAGAAAATCACAGCATAGACAAGAAGACCAGCATAGACAAGAAGACAAGACCAGGGAATAGAGAAGGGGCAGTAGACAGTAGTGTAGCGCACTTTCTCCTCCTCTACATGACGAGATGGGAGGAATCAGGAATAACAGAAATCAACGATGCTTCCTCCCCCACATGAAACGTATGAAGACAGGCGCTTCTCTCTTTACATGTGTTTGTAGACTGTAGAGACTTTAGAGTCCGACCATGGTTTAAAAATTCTCACTCTCGGACACTCAGATTAGACACTAACACAAGTAGAGATTTGAAAAATTCTGGTGGAGTACCAGTTAGACCAGGGCCATCTAGGGTGGAGCCAGAAAATCTTCCTAAAAGAGGCTATTGTGTAGAAAAAAGAGAAATACATTAGATTTCAGAACATTATTTTGGTGATCAGGGGGTAATGGGATGGTGGGGGCATGGCAACAACCCCATGGCCCAAGGCTATAATTTTAAAATACATTATGTTTCTTTCCATTGAATTGATCAACTGTCAGGTTGTTGATCAGGTTTGAAATTGATTATATTTGATATGTTAAATCAATGAGGATGAATCTCACCAGTAGAATCCAAATTGCGCAAGAGAATGCTCTATCGTTTCCACTTGAATCCATGGCAGAGGTGCAATGGATATGTTAGCATATAGATTAAGGGTGTCCGTATTGTAGTTTTGGCTAAATGATGATAGCCATTAATGGCTGCAAGCTTGAAGATTTATTGTGATGAAATCTAACAACGACCCATGACCAGACCAAGGACTTCATCAAGGGTCTTTAAATGGGCTCCCGATGAAGTCCTTGGTTGTAAGATCCCGGTCCCACCTATAATATTTTATTATATTTTAATTAGAATATTATTATTATTTTAATTGGATGTATTTTAGTTATTTAAGTGGTTAGGATTAAGTGGGGCACGCGTTAGATTAGATGCGTAGATTGTTGAGTTAGGTTAATGGGTAGATGACCTGACCCGTAGTTTTGACCCAATGACTTAAGCCCATAGAATATTCTCTTTTTAACCTAATCCCTATTTTAAGTGCACGTCTTATCCCTCCCCGTTATCTCTGCAACTCCTCCCGGTTAATCTTCGTCTTCTTCCTCTTTCAACTTCCCAAGCTTCTACAACTTTAGGATCCAGCGATCAGAATCAAGATATGAAGATACCATTATTCTTGGTTCGACTTTCTTATCTCAGGTAACATTCTCCTCAAACCATTATGAGTAAATCTGTACTCTTAGGTTATCTTCTTATTCTTTTTAATATTGGGTTTTGGGTAGGAATAACATAGATCTGATCACCTTGGCATTTCTATCCCATCTCTTGTGTCAAATTGGTGTTAGGATTGTGATCGAGCGCCCCGGTAATCTCGGATTGGGTATTGGTTAGAATCTGTTACGTTTTCTTCAAACCTCGAACTTCCGGCAAGTACTTAACCATAATTTGTAGATTTAATACTTGTGTTCTTCCTTGATTTGTGTGTTGATGCATATAGAAAGCATTTGATGCCCTTTTGATGATGTTAATTGTTTTTGTGATGAGATCGGAGGTTGGGGTTGATCGAATTGATTTTCTTATTTTACTAATTGATGTCGACTCACCCAATCCACCAAGCTGTGAGGCCTGGATTCATAGCAGAGCCCTAGACACAGAACCATGAGAGTTGCTAGTGTGTATTGATTGTGGGACCCACTGGATGATCTGATCATAGATCTGGTCCGTTTATCAGGCCGGACATGGCGGGGCGACCTTAGAGATGTGGACCTGTGTGAGGTGGACCCCTCTTGGCTCACCATATGAAGGTTTACATAGTTGGGGCATGAGACACTTCTGAAATTGTTTCCTTATTAGATCTGATAGTGGGGCTAAGGGATAAGACCTGATGACCAATTGGGGTCATAGATCTTATAGTGGGACCCAGGGCGACCTTGCTGGTGAGGGCTGATCGTGGGATTTTGATTAGTGGACCATTAACCGAAGTGCTCAAATGCTGTTGACGTTGAGCACATTACAACGTTGAATACATACAGAACTTGTTCTGTGATGTGATAAGAAGAAGAGGATGGAAATGACGATGATGTCATCCCATGTCACTCCCATGTGACTTTAGTACAAAATTGATGGGATGAATGGAGGGTGGAATTTGGTGGTTTGAGATTGCATTGGAAAAATGTAGCCTTCACCCATGTTACAGAATTGACTTTTAAGTTCTGTTAAATTGTGTACCTTACCCCTTTAGTTTCTAGCTAGAAATTAGGAAAAAGGCCCTGGTGGTGTTATAAACTCAAATTAGACCCTTTGACTTATTATGAATGTGGAAGATGTTTTGGATAAGGTCCTCAGGTTTTCTAAAATTATAAATTAAGATTGTGATTTATCATTATTATTTGCATATTAATATTAAATGATATCTTTGGTTTTTAATGTGTTAAATTTATATTTTTGAACTCTATTAATTAGATCATTGGACCTGAGTAAATACCGATCGGGCACACAGTATATTACTAACGTAGGGTTTAGTACTTCGTATAACCTCGGGGAAATCCTAGTGGATTCAAGCTCAACCCATCTCTATTGGAAAACCCTTAATTGGGTCTATGCACCATTCATTGAGAATTGATGTGTTGACCTTTTATCTATTTAGAGATTCCTATGGTTGTTGGGTACGAGACCTTATGTTTAACTTTAGGATTGACTTGTGGTTATTCGTTGACCTTCGGGTTTGCATACATGACTGAGATTGATGTTGGTTATTAGTTGCATACCCTACATGGATTGGATGTGGACCGTGACGTGGCTTGGTAATTGATTGAGATATTGTAGTGGTTTATTCGAATGATTAATCGATATTGATTGTGGATTGTTGTGCAGCCAGCCATTCACTTTGACTTAGGTTTTTATGTCAGAGCATTACAGATCACTAGGTTTATTCTATTATGATATGTATATATATATGTACATCGATTGGGTCATAATTAAACGACTGCAGTTGTAATTGGACGGCTGATCACCGATGTGAACGGACACTGTAATATCCGCATTGATTGTTTGACTGGTATTCCGGATTATCGATCGGTTTATGACCGCCGACATGATTTAGATAGTTAGGGCTGACCACCCAAAGCAGTGGCATTGCTTCTGTGTGATTATTGTATTACTCTATTGTGTAGATTGTGTTGGAATTTGAGATGACTTAAGAAGTTTAATGAAGCATTGAAGTGTTTAGTATCTCAAGTAATCATTTGATGTTGGAATTATTGTCAACACAATGTTACAAGTATGGTGTTGATAGTGTGGTGTTGATAGAGCTTCAAAGTAAACAGAGCTGAACCAGGTTCAGGAATTCAGAATTCCTGAAGCAGAGTGGCAGGTCGACCGGGCACCTCATGCGGTCGACCGGGAAAGAGAAACCTGCAGAAAACAGATTTAGATAGCTCCCAGTTATTTTGTGACACAGTGTGTCGCCGGTCGACCGGGGACCCCATGATGTCGACCGAGCACGACAGTTATCTGCTTCCACAGTGTGTCGCCGGTCGACCGAAGACACCATGATGTCGACCGAGCACGGGAACCAGAATTACGCAGAAATTAGAAGTTGTGCACGAAAATTCAGGATTTTTATGTATTTCGTTTGGGACTCTTTCTAAACGAATTCTAGCCTAATTTGAACACTCTTAAGGGTTACCATAACCTATATAAAGGCTTGATTGGTTCGTTTTCAAGTACACAGAAGAGAAGAGAGAACAAAAAGAAAGAGTTTTGGAGAGAAGAGTGATTGGAGAAGAAGCAGTTGCTGTGTGCTGTTGTGTTGCACGTTTCTACAGCAAGTGTGGACGAGAATGCGCTCATGAAGATGGTGATTCGTCCATAAGATAAGTGTCTCTCTGTTTATGCTTTAATTTTCAATTTGTAAGGGATTGAGAGAGAGAGATTGTAGAGGAGAAAGGCTGTAGAAAAAGTTCTCTACTTTAATTCTGTAGAACATCAAGTTGGTGCTTGGTGTTAGGGGTTTGGTGATCCTATCTGTTGGTGCAGATAAATTGTAAAGGGAGTAGGTGCTTCCTAGATAGTTGGTGCTATCTGAAACTTAAGGGTTGGTGCTCTTTGTCATTGGTGCGACTAAATAGATTCAGACCTGCTCCAGATCGGTGTTCGGACAGTCTTTGAACCGTGGACGTAGCCTTTTGGTGAACCACGTTAAATCTGGTGTCCTTGTGTGATTTGATTTGCTTTTGTTGTTAAATTGGACCTGTTTTTAAGGAATCACTGATTCACCCCCCCCTCTCAGTGATCGCGATATCTAACAATTGGTATCAGAGCATAAGGTCCCCTTGATAAGCTTAACACGCTAAGGGTGATCTCTTGTCAAATCACATGGCATCCAATACAGGGAATAAGAAAGCACCTTTGTTTGATGGTTCTAATTACTCCTTCTGGAAGATCAGAATGCAGGCTTTCATCAAATCACTTGGCTATGATGTCTGGGAGACCGTTAGAGTCGGTTACAATATTGCCATAGTACCCACTGATGCTACAACGAAGAAGTTAGCAGACAACGACTCCAAGGCGCAGAATGCACTCTTTAGTGGCCTTGTGGACAGCGAGCTGGTCAAAGTAATTGCATGCAAAACAGCCAAGGAAATATGGGACAAATTGAAAAGCATTCATGAAGGAGATGAGAAGATCAAAGAAGCGAAATTGCAAACTCATCGCTCTCAATTCGAGTCTCTTCGCATGGAGGAAAGCGAGAATGTTGACTCGTATATGCAACGAGTGAATGAAGTCACGAATGACATTCGTGGACTAGGGGAAGAGATTAAAGAACCAGTAATCGTCAAAAAGGTTCTAAGATCTCTTCTTCCCCGGTTTGATTCAAAAGTCTCAGCCATAGAAGAAGCCAAGGATCTGAATGAGTTTACCATGGATGAGTTGCATGGCTCACTCACTGCCTATGAGATGCGCATAGGTAAGACGTCTTCATCTGATAGAGAAGCGGCCTTCAAAGTTCAGAAAAAGGGAAAAGAGACTGCTGGTCATGATGCTGATACTGATTATGATGAGCTTGAGGCTCAATTAGTTAGAAAGCTGAAGAAAGGAAGCAATGGAAAGTACAAAGGGAAGCTACCCTTTAAATGCTTCAATTGTGGCGGTATTGGTCACTTTGCTGCGAAGTGTCCGCTGAAAGAAAACAATGATGATGACTCTTATGTTGATAAGAGTAAATGGAAGAAAAATTTCAGAAAAAGGAGCAAAGCAAAAAGCTTCATCAGTCAATATAATGACAGCTCGTCTGAAACTTCAGACGATGATGAATCAGCCGAGGCAACTGAAGCTCTCTTCATGGTCACTATTGAAGAAGAAGAGGAGCAAGAGCTGGAAGAGGAAAAGGAGGCTGAGGTCAATCTTGAAGAAGAACTCATTGCCGCACTTGAGGAGCTTAGCATGGAACGAAAAACAAGTAAGAAAAATCTGAAACTTCTTCATGAATTTGAAAGTTTAGTTATTGCTTTGAAAACTCAAGTTGAAGAATATAAAAGAATGGTGGAAGTCCTTGAAAATCAAATAAGTATAAAAAAGGAAGAGGCTATGAAACTTGAAACTGAAATCACTAGAGCAAAGGCTGAAAACTTGGAAAGTCGCCAAAAACTCAAAGTGCTCCAAGCAATTGAAGGGACAATGAAACTCAATGAAATTCTGAAAGTTCAAAAGCCCTTCCACAATAAATTTGGTATTGGATTTGAGACCGGAGAGTCCTCTAAAGCTACACCTTCTTTGTTTATGAAACAAAGTGCCATACCTCCCAAGGCTACAAAGCTTCAAATTCAGCCTAGTATTGAGATGGTCAATAAGAAAAGGTTTGTGGAGTTTAACCAGCCACCTAAGAAAGGAAGAATGTTCAGATTCTATGGTTATTGCTTTCATTGTAATAGATATGGACATAAAAGAGCTGATTGTAGATTCTATGTTAGAAATAGTCCATTAGTGACTAGGAACCCTTTCTCAATCCTAAACGGCCACAAAATTGAGTGCCATAAGTGTTATAATTATGGACACTTGGCTAGGGATTGTAGGTTGCCTATAGCTAACCAATTTCAGGTTGAAAAGAAACCCAAGTTAGTTAAGGCATGGAGGGCAAAGAAAAGGGAAGATAATTCCAAGGAATCTCTCATTGTGCAAATGGCATTCAATGCACAAAAGAAGGCAGCACCATGGGTCCTTGATAGTGGCTGTTCAAGCCATATGACAGGTGATAAAGAAAAACTCGTCAAATTACAGCACTATGAAGGCGGATCAGTGAAGTTTGGTAACAATGATGGTGCCAAAATCTGCGGAAAAGGTGTTGTTCAGCTAAAGGCAAACAAGATCAGATCAGACGAGGTCTTATATGTGTCTGGACTAAGACACAACTTGCTTAGTGTGAGCCAGATCTGTGACAAAGGCCACGAAGTTGTCTTCACTAAGAATGGGTTTGCTATCAAGAAAAGTAGCAACGGCAAAACAGTGGCTACTGGATCTAGGACTGCTGGAAATCTCTATACATTGTCAGATGGAGCTGAAAAGACTTGCTTGATGAGTCGGACAGAGGAAAGTTGGTTGTGGCACAAACGCCTTGGGCATCTAAACTTTGATAACATGTCAAAGATTTGCAATTCAAAGGCTGTCAGAGGTATGTCTACAGTTGAAAAGCCTTCCAACCCCATTTGCGATTCTTGCTAAAAGGGAAAGCAAACGAGGGTAATGTTCAAGTCAAAGGAACATCATACAAAGAAACCTCTTGAGCTAGTGCACACTGATCTCTGTGGACCGATGCGAACTCAAAGCACCAATGGAGATAAGTATTTTATGTTATGCATTGATGATTATACTCGTATGACATGGGTATTGTTTCTTAATCATAAACATCAAGCACTTGATCGTTTTAAAGTGTTTAAAGCACAGGTTGAAAATATGCTTGGAAAACGTATCAAGATTTTAAGGTCTGATCGAGGAGGTGAATTCACATCTGAAGAGTTCACTAACTATTGTGAGCACCATGGCATTCAAAGACAATATTCAGCCCCTAGAACTCCATAGCAAAATGGAGTTGTGGAACGGAAAAATCGCACCGTGCAAGAGATGGCTCGCACAATGCTAACTGAGAGCAAGCTAGCTGACAAATACTGGAAGGAGGCAATCCATACGGCTGTATACATTCAGAATCGATGCTTGATTAGGCCACATGAAGACAAAACTCCTTATGAGCTATGGTTTGGGAGAAAAGCAACAGTCAAGCACTTCAGAGTCTTCGGTAGCAAGTGTTACATCAAGCGTCTTGAACAAAATCCGGGAAAATTTGATGAAAGAGCTGATGAAGGTACATTTCTGGGTTACTCCTCCTCTAGTAAGGCTTACAGATGTCTTAACAAAAGGACCAGAAAAATCATAGAAAGTGCCGATGTTAGAATTGATGAAAACCGTGAATCAAAGAATGTAACTCATTATGACAGTCCAGTTTATGGGGACTCGAGTGAGATTGATGATGAAGTGGCTGAACCTAATGATTCTGAGAAATCAAAGGATGACTCAGAGGATGCTTCACCTAGAAAGAAAAGCACTTGGGTAGAGCAACACCCTAAGGATCAAATCATTGGAGATCCTGAGGCCGGTGTTAAAACAAGACAAAGTGTAGTTAGCAATTACTCACTTGTGTCCACCATTGAACCCAAGACTGTGGCTGAAGCCAGTCTCGATGAAAGTTGGTTGAAAGCTATGCATGAGGAGTTGGAGCAAATTGAGAAGAACTCTACATGGGAACTAGTTTCTCGACCTACCGATAAGAATGTTATTGGTACTAAATGGGTCTTTCGGAATAAGCTGAATGAAGATGGTCAGGTCATACGAAACAAGGCAAGGTTGGTTTGTAAAGGCTATGCTCAAGTTGAAGGCATAGATTTTGAAGAGACCTTTGCACCGGTGGCTCGTCTGGAAGCCATTCGTATGTTTCTTGCATTGGCTGCATACAAAACCTTCAAGGTATTTCAGATGGATGTAAAGTCAGCCTTCTTGAATGGATTACTTGAAGAAGAGGTCTACATTGAGCAACCTGATGGTTTTCTTATTAGCAAAAATTCAGACCTAGTGTGCAAGTTGAAGAAGGCTCTTTATGGGCTGAAACAAGCGCCAAGGGCGTGGTATGCAAGGCTGGACCTCTATCTCCGCAAGATCGGCTTTGGAAAAGGACTAGTTGATAGCAATCTTTATGTCAAAACAGAGTTGAGCAAACAGCTGGTTGTCATTGTTTATGTCGATGACATAACCTTTGGTGGCAATGATGAAGAAATGTGCAGGAATTTTGCTGAAGAGATGAAGAAAGAATTTGAGATGTCAATGCTTGGAGAACTAAAGGTCTTCCTTGGTTTACAAATTCAGGAGCTGAAACATGGTATCTTCATATCACAGATGAAATACATCAAGGAAATGCTGAAGCGTTTTAACATGGAAGACAGCAAGCCAGTGAGCACACCAATGACAACGAACACAAAGCTAAGCAAAGATGATAAGGGTTCGTACGTTGATCATACCACTTATCGTTCTATGATAGGAAGCTTGCTTTATTTGACTGCTACAAGACCGGATCTTCTGCAAGCAGTATGTATGGTGGCTCGATTTCAAGCATCACCAACTGAGACGCACCTTACAGCAGTAAAAAGGATATTTCGATATCTAAAAGGTACCATGGAGCTTGGCATTTGGTATCCTAAAGGCAAATCCTTCACTCTTGTTGCATACTCTGACGCCGATTGGGCTGGATGTATAGATGATCGCAAGAGTACAAGCGGTGGTGCATTCTATCTCGGTGAAAGGTTGGTGGCATGGCACAGTAAGAAACAAGATTCAGTATCCCTTTCTACAGTGGAAGCGGAATATATTGCAGCGGCAACTTGTTGTACGCAAGTGTTATGGATGCGGCAAATGCTCTCTGATCTAGGAGTTCCGACAACGGATCCTACGCCGATCCTCTGTGACAACACAAGTGCAATTCACATCTCTAAGAATCCTGTTCAGCATTCTAGAACGAAGCATGTTGCAATCCGCTATCACTTTCTCAAGGAAAAGGTTGCAGACGGTGAGGTAAAGTTCGAATATGTTCCAACTACTGAGCAAGTTGCTGATATCTTCACAAAACCTCTGCCAAAGGAAGTCTTCGAGTATCTCCGGAAAAAATTAGGAGTTACTCACTCTCCTAATCCTTAGGAGATGTGCTTGAAAGGGGGAGCACTGTATTCCTTGAATATACTATTCGCTCCTTCGTTGGTCCCTTTGGACTTGTTGTCAAAGGGGGAGAAAAGAATGTTATGCTAGGAGAAAGCTATGCTAGAAGAAGTTGTTATGCTATGATAGCTTGGGGGAGATTGGTATCAAGAATGTGAAGATCTTGATTCTGTTGGTCTATGGTTCTGAAGAAGCTTCATGATGGTCAATTGGTTCAAAGTGTTCCAAGTGTTGAAGTTCCAAGTGTTGCCAACAATTCCAAAGGGGGAGATTGTTGGAATTTGAGATGACTTAAGAAGTTTAATGAAGCATTGAAGTGTTTAGTATCTCAAGTAATCATTTGATGTTGGAATTATTGTCAACACAATGTTACAAGTATGGTGTTGATAGTGTGGTGTTGATAGAGCTTCAAAGTAAACAGAGCTGAACCAGGTTCAGGAATTCAGAATTCCTGAAGCAGAGTGGCAGGTCGACCGGGCACCTCATGCGGTCGACCGGGAAAGAGAAACCTGCAGAAAACAGATTTAGATAGCTCCCAGTTATTTTGTGACACAGTGTGTCGCCGGTCGACCGGGGACCCCATGATGTCGACCGAGCACGACAGTTATCTGCTTCCACAGTGTGTCGCCAGTCGACCGAAGACACCATGATGTCGACCGAGCACGGGAACCAGAATTGCGCAGAAATTAGAAGTTGTGCACGAAAATTCAGGATTTTTATGTATTTCGTTTGGGACTCTTTCTAAACGAATTCTAGCCTAATTTGAACACTCTTAAGGGTTACCATAACCTATATAAAGGCTTGATTAGTTCGTTTTCAAGTACACAGAAGAGAAGAGAGAACAAAAAGAAAGAGTTTTGGAGAGAAGAGTGATTGGAGAAGAAGCAGTTGCTGTGTGCTGTTGTGTTGCACGTTTCTACAGCAAGTGTGGACGAGAATGCGCTCATGAAGATGGTGATTCGTCCATAAGATAAGTGTCTCTCTATTTATGCTTTAATTTTCAATTTGTAAGGGATTGAGAGAGAGAGATTGTAGAGGGGAAAGGCTGTAGAAAAAGTTCTCTACTTTAATTCTGTAGAACATCAAGTTGGTGCTTGGTGTTAGGGGTTTGGTGATCCTATCTGTTGGTGCAGATAAATTGTAAAGGGAGTAGGTGCTTCCTAGATAGTTGGTGCTATCTGAAACTTAAGGGTTGGTGCTCTTTGTCGTTGGTGCGACTAAATAGATTCAGACCTGCTCCGGATCGGTGTTCGGACAGTCTTTGAACCGTGGACGTAGCCTTTTGGTGAACCACGTTAAATCTGGTGTCCTTGTGTGATTTGATTTGCTTTTGTTGTTAAATTGGACCTGTTTTTAAGGAATCACTGATTCACCCCCCCTCTCAGTGATCGCGATATCTAACAGATTGAATTTAGGTTATACGTTCTTTTCATCGTTGTCACATTGTTATTCTGTTATGATTATTACCTATCATTACTCACATTGATTTTGTATTTTATTTATAAATTATTCTTTTGTACTTGCCGTTTCTTTGTTTATTGGTGCATAGGTACCGATCCCTACCCTGCATTGGAGACGGTGGAGGGTCAAACGTTTCAAGCGTTTGAGCCAACTGATGAACCTGAGTGGAATACCGGAGACGGTTTTGGAGCCGTCTGAGCCTGCATGAGAGTGAATGTCATCTTAGCAATTCTCTAGATGAACTTTCTTTAATGATAAACCTTTCCTTAGTAATTATTTTATTCATTCTGCAACTTTAACTATTAATGTTTATTTGATTTTCGTGTTGGATCTTATTTATGGTCATTGAATACCAATTGAATGAAGCTTCCGTTGCATTTAATGAAATTTTATTTGGACTCACCACGGTTTGTGATATTATGTGGGTCCACTTTTGGAAACTTGTGTTGTATTAAACAAAGGAATTTGAATTTGTTTTAATTTTTAACGTTTTTCCCCAATTCTTATTTTGGGGACGTGACAATGGTCACCACAAAAGTGGCGGTCATCCATTTAAAGACCACCCCTTTTATTAAAGTTTTCACCTTTAATAAGGGGCGTTTGGTTGGAAGTCCTTTAATATTGGTTTTTATTGCAAACGGTCAACGAATTAATTTCGTAGAGGCAAAGGCCCCTTCTGCCGTTTTATATACTTGAAAGGACAATAATACCCTCATAATCTCTTATCTTTTTATTAAAAAAATGCTAAGCCTAAAATCGCAGTAACTTGCCCAAGAAGGAATCAAAGCGAGAAATTAGGGATTTTGAACATCGGGTGCAAGGAGAAGGAGGGGAAGTGAATCACGGAAGGAGACAGTTCATCAGGTGGATCCCACCATGGATGGGCATTGATCAACAAATCCAATTAACCAGACCTTCGTGACTGTCAAATTGGTGAAAAACATCCAAACCAAAACTAACACTACCAAATATAAAGATCTACTGTTCATTCGTCGGCCATCGATCATGTGGCTAACATTGCCCAATCAAAGCCAATGTCCCTTAAAATTATTTGTTATAAGTAGTCCCCTATTATAATATATTAAGCTGGAAGGTTTTGAATCTAATTTTGACTGTGCTTTTTAATTTTGATCAAAAGTAATTTTCTGTTTCTACAACTACTAGCAAGTTTTCGGTTTCCCCCTTTCTAACATACATAGAATCCTATCTCTTCATGCATATCCGTGATTAATTAGTACGGGTTTTTGTGCTAGTTTATATTCGTACTCTACAATCAATGACTAAGTTTAGTCCATATACCACTAATTCAATAGATGAAAGCCATCTAAGCATATTAGGCCTGTAAGTGCCTAAAAATTACGGACTTGATTATAGGGGATTAGGATCTCCTTGAGACTCCTTGATGAAATGAAGATGCCTGGAACCTGAAAAGGGAGAAGAGAATAAGACAGTCGTCAGAGACCCTGGCTACAGGCAACACAAGGCTCTCCGATGCCTAAATCAGTTCAACAACTCAACTGTAGGATGGAAGTGAAGAAGAAGAGAGGCAGAGTATGGGTGCAAAAGATTATATTGTGCGTTGCGTACCTGAGTCTAAAGAGGGCTTCCCTATTTATAGGAGAAGTCTCTTTGAGATTGTACAGTGGGCCCTATGATTTGACATGGTACTTTGAGAAGTACAATCTTATCAGCCCACTTTAAATAAATAATAGTCCAATCCGCCCACCATTCATTAAATGGTAGTCCAATCGGCCCACCATTCATTAAATGATAATCCAATCGGCCCACCATTCATTAAATGGTGGTCTTATCGGATCTTACCCTGTTGGGCCCTTTGGCAGTAGTCCCATCGGATCTTACCTGGAGCCTTGCCCTGATGGGGACGTAGCCACTGGAAGCCGTTCTGTCAGGGATCATGGGCGGCTGTGATGTCTTCTCTGCCTCACTTGCGCATGCCCTTGTCCTGTCACGCGTCCCATGATGTGGTTGAGTTTCCAAGGGAGTTTGGCTGTTAGTGTCTGTCTCGGTCAGTTCTCCGGCATTTCCTTAATGCTCTGCAGCAGTTAAGTAGGTGGATGCCGAGGTGCGTATCCGAGGCTAGGACACAGTGCCGGGGTCAGGAATGACCGAGGTGGAGGATGGTCTTGATCTCAGCTGATGCCTCGGTACTGCTACCGAGGTGCACGTGGCATAGGTGGAGACATAAATAGCTGGCACTATTACCGAAGCTAATGTAATCTCGGTACCTTGGGAAACATCCCCACACAATTGCCCCCGAGCTTATGACTTCTTAGAGTTCCCTAACTCTTTGAGGTCAGAAGCTGTCATAAGGGAGAATTACAGTAGACTTCCATCTCGGTGTCGGTTGTTGACATCAGATCTCTATACGATATCGCTCCGCATGCCCGAGGTAAATAAATGGCATAAAATGCTGCAGCACAATCGATGCGGATATTGGGCTGACGGTACCATGTGTCATCAATTGATTGACTGCCCTATCTTTCCGAAGCGACGCATACGACTGTAGATGCTTCATTTTCAAAATTTCGAAATGGCGCCATCATGAGGTGCCCCTTTATCTTTATAAATATGGAAGTTTAGGGCATCTTCATTCTTTACTTCCGTTTTCGCTAGAGAAGAAGAAGAAAAACTTGTAGTAAGAGAGTTCGCCTGAGAGAAGAATTGTTGCTGGCTGAGATCAAGCTTTTGTGTTGAACTCCGTCCCTGTCTTCGTAAGTCCTTCTTTCTTCTGATTCACTATTTTCCTGCGATTTAGGGTCTTTGCTTAGGGTTTCTCCTTCCCCTCCTTCTTTTTCTAGTCTATGTTTCTGTAGAAATGGGCATCTACAGTCACTGGTTAGAGAACCCAGCGGCGATTGTCGGGTTTAGGCATGCGTATAGCATTCCTGATGACGTCCTTGTCAGGCCGGCTAACCCTGTCGGCTACAATCATCGTGATTTTTTAGCAAGTTGGATGCCTTTTCCATTAGTAGCTGTAATTGAAGGTGGATTTCGTTTCCCTCTTCACCCGCTCCTTAGGATTTGTCTTAGCAAGTGCTCTTTTTGCCCTTGCCAGCTGATGCCCAATGTCTTTAAAATCATAATGGGTACATCCAAACTCAATAGCATTTTAGGTACTGACCTCGGCGTCCATGACATCGAAGATGTCTATGATTTGTGTAAGTCCAGAGAGAATACGTATTAACTCCGAGTCAAGCCGCGCTGAGAAGGTTTCGTCTAGTCCCTGGAAAACTCGAACAAGTACGCTGGGGACGATCTCCTGTACGTCTCGGGTAACTGGGAGTTTGGCTAGACCGGAACGGACAAAGCTAATAGAGTACCTCGCCACTTTGGTACTGCTCCAAGTAAATACCATCTTCTTTTAGATTTTATATGCCTTTTCTTTTCTGTCTTACCGAGCTGATGTTTTTGTTTGTTGTGTAGCTGCTAAGGAGAGAAAACGAGCTGCTCGGTACGTCTGGACGAAGAACGAAACCTGGTTCCGAAAAGTCGAGGAGTACTAAGGCAATGAGGGCAGAGCGGCTTGGTCACTTTTGGGATACCAACCGAGGTACCGTGGTTATATCAAGAGGACGACTGAGCCGATCCGGGAAGAAAGTCCGGAAAGAGACAAGCCTGAGACCGAAGGAGAATATGCTACTTCTAGTGCCAGGGCTGAAAGGGAAGAGTCTTCACAGGTTGCAGTTGACGCCGATCGCTGGACTGTATCTGGTGCTGAGGCTTCTGCATTAGAGTCTCCCGAGGTACCTCTGAGGAGGAGAAGGTCACAACATACAGCTCAACCTTCTTCATCGAGTCTACCGTATGCATCTACCGGTCGAGGACCTAGAAGCTCTAGCGCTCGGGATTCCAGCTCCTTCTGCCCCCGGGCCTTCTTCGACTCTTCCAGATCTTGCTGTTGCTACCGGGGCTCCTGTTTCTGTGCCCTCTTCCATCCAACCCACCAGCCAGGAAGCTCAGCAACTTCTATCTGAGGCCACACAGGATGAGGGTTGGCCAGAAAAAAGGCCTAGTGTCACACCCCAAATTTGGGATCCTGCAGCGATTTGATCTCAGGGAGCGTGATTTGGGGTTAATTAAAAATTTTGTTTCTCCCCAGGATCCGCGTGTGTGAGGAAGGCAAAATTTCCAAACACATCAAAATATTTCGCGGAAGCTTACACCATATGCTTTTACTAATTTAGAATATTGTCTTATTCTTCTATCTACCATTGGGTTCAGAAAATTTGTGATGCTGAGTACTACCAGATGTGTCTTACTTCAGGCAATGTCGTCTAGTCTTCGGTACACTTTTGCCATCTCCGTCTGCTTGTTGAAATCACAAGGTTCACAACTCTGCATTCAAATCTCAAAACTAATTCCATCAAACCTTGGTTGCTCAATCTTCTGCCTCCGTTTCAGGTTCACCATCCTCAAGCCTTGTACATGTGTCATTCTTTTCTGGATCTTTCAACTGACATTGTCCACATGTTATGATTCCCCCGCTTACATCTGTACTCTTCCCAAACTGATGTTCTACAAGTCGGTAAAATCCCCAAAATCTACTCTATCTTGTGACCAGGTAACGATCAGTTTTTGTATACAACTCTCTACACTGCTGCCGAAAACTAAATTCCCATGCTTCTAACCATCCACTAACACACCTTGTTGAGTCGACTTCACCAGCATAGCTGCAATTGATGAACTTCTTCGAACAAATTTCCTCCACAAGTTCATCAATACTCGAGAAATTTCTAACTTTTTCACATCTTCTTGGAGCTGTACCACTGAAAGTCACCTCAAACCTCATAAAGTCCAACACTTATCTGGCTTCTGAAGTCTTCTGACTTAAGAAATTAATCCAAGTTTATCCAAAGATCTGTACTTACTTGTCTAACACACTATCTGATGGTACATGATCAACTGTAATTGGGTCTCGATATGCCGTTCATATTCCCCGCTGATTAACAATTGCTCGCATATTCCCTTGCTAACTCCATATGTGACATTGAAAAAGCTGAAAACTCTGCCAAAGTCCTCCGAGAAACACATTCTACGTCCACAAAACACCAACTTTCCGACACGAAAACAAGTAAAAGAGACTAAATATGGGTACGGAGACATTAAATTCTCCCCCATTAGAAAGAATTTGGTCCTCCAAATTCCCTAACAACAAGGACAAGAAGACGGGACAAGGACGGTCTCCCCCACTAGAAGAAAAACAAACCAAACTGATAAAACCAATGGCTAGCCAAAACAAAATCCACACGGTCTAAGGAGTCCTCACCACACCTCTTAAAGTTCCTAGAGTGTTTTATTTCCTACAAACTTGCCCGCTCTGATACCAGTCTGTCACACCCTAAAACCCGGATCCTGTAGCGATCCGATCTCGGGGAGCATGATTTGGGGTTAATTAAAAATTTTGTTTCTCCCTAGGATCCGCGTGTGTGAGGAAGGAAAAATTTCCAAATACATCAAAATATTTCGCGGAAGCTTACATGGCATTGCGACTTGGAGTTCGTGGCCATCGAATTTCCGCATCGCACACAACCTATCAGCATAAAGCTGTCATATCAACATTCAGATTCAGACTGGAACAAGTCAATATAATAACATATACAGAGCTGATAGTAACAGGCTTATCATTATCCAAGCATATTCAAGTTATACATTTAACAAGTACATTAATTACATTCCCATGAAAAAGGCTAACAAAAGCCTACAAAATAACAAGATAAACAAATACTACCCAAGTGTGTAACGTAACTCCGGAGTCAAGCATGACGTCTACATGACATCGCTGATACAACGAGCCTGCAAAACTCGTGGCTCAAAAGCCAACTGCATACGAACTAGCTCAAGACGAGGACTTGCTACCTAGAGCACCAAAGTGTAGAATATTAGACACGACGGTCTGGCAAGTGATCAATTTAGGCAAGAACACAAGTAAAAATCACAGCTTTAAAAGAAACAATATTTAAAACATTTTACTGAAGTTAAAATAGATTCACAAGGTTTAAAACAATGCATGAACAAGATGCTTATCAAGAAAACAAGAGTCCATGAATGATATACGAAACGAAACTAACATGAATACATATAATATCATGAAAAGTTAAATCCACAAGGAGCCCATCCTTTCTCCATCATACATGATGATGAGAGTAAGCACGCACGACAAACACGACACGTAAAACACGATCCCACGCCACACAAGGTAGACGAGGAGGCCGGCCGCGGAACCGGAACACGCACAATGTGTATAAAATACACGACTAATCTGCAGATAGTCTACATGTTTAAGGATCCCCGGACAGTGGCTCAGACTGAAGGGATAGTCCAAGCTCAGTGGTATTTACTTAAATTCATGAATGCACAAAACACGACAATACACATACTAAACATGTCGAAATCAAGGGGAAAATCACTTATCACACGAGCATGATAATGCTAGCAAGATAACATAAAATTATATGCATAGCGAACTTAAGAAGTGATATCCTTTTTGGTTCTTGAAACAAATCTTGAACGAACTTATACTTGAAATTCAAAACAAATGCATGATGGTATTTCTTGTATCAAAACAAGGTTCGAAAACAAAGTCTATGAAGCATATGTTAAGACCATTTGTTGACCCTTGTGTAATTGAAACCCAAATACCGGAAAATAAAATGGATTGGTGCCCCCGAAGTTAAGAAAGTATTTCAGATTTCATATGCACGATGTCAAGTTAAAAATTCTTTAGCATATTCTAGCTTTCAATCCCATTGAAATCCTTCAAAACAGGGCTTTTGGTAATTTCGATCAGCTCTCGGTCACCTGTTGGTTAGCCGAGGTGGGTTTGTCGGCTAATCGACAGCTGGCTGATGGTTGACAGAAAAGTCTCAGTCAAGAAAATGTAGCTCTCGGGAAAAGCGACCGAGAAGGGACTCGGTTGGCTGTCGGCTAGCCAAAAGGCACAGTTCAGTTAGCCGCCAGTGGATTGAAAAGGTCCAGAAGCGATGCAGGTCTCTGGAAAAGGAACCGACAGACTTTGGTTGGCGTCAGTTAGCCGAAATGGGGATTTCGGCTAGCCGACGGCTAACCGAAGGCTGACCGACAGTACACGGACAATGCATTTCAAGTCCGATTTTCACATTTTCCTTCCTTTCTTCATTCTCATTTCTGAATCAACTTACACTCCCTAAGCCACCATGCTTTTGAAGGGATAAATTTCAACATTTTAAAACATTCCATCCACAATTAAACCATTCATTTTATTAAAAAAACATCAAACTCATTCCATATATTAAATCACACATGCTTGCAAATCCAAAACAAGATTCTAGGAGCTTGGAAAAATCATCAACATCAATATAATTAGAGAAACTGAAGCTAATGATTTTAAAGAGCATAAACATAACATGCATTTTGAGATTAAGCATTAAAATCATGCTTTTAAAGGAAATAGTGAAACCCACATTGTAATGTATGAAAATCCTACAAAGATTACTTGCCTTTGCCCAAATGCCAAGCAAACTTTCACAAATCCAAATCAAAGAAGAGATCCACGAAATCTACACAAAAGCCCCAAAATAGAACATACAAAAAATCACATTTTGGTCAACACAAATCCCCATTTCGAAAATGGGTTTGATTGTATGAAAAACAAGCTCTTTGTGAGCTAAATAAACTCCATGGAAGAGAAGAAATAAAGCTATAACTTGTAGCTAGCCAAATAAGAAGAAGACCACTAGAAAGAGATGAAAAGTTGCAGGCATTTGTCTACAAAAACGCCCAGCTGAAGGTTGAGATGAGAGGAAGAGAATGACAATCTTAGATTTGAAAACGGAGCTCTCTAGCTACATCATTCATGAGGAAGAAGGTTAAGGAGAAAATAGGTTTTCTCCTCCCAGCTCTAGGTCAAGAAAGTTGCAGGAAAAAGAGAATAATGGAGGAGAGAGAGGAAGGAGATGACTTAAGTAACTTGAAAATGGGGCCCACTATAGCTGAAACTAAAGTGGCCAAAACATGGTCTTGCGGGCCCCGGACGTGATTGACGAAGAAGACTAAAATGATCCTTGAAATATCTAGTTTCCAAAAAGTATAATTTTGACATGGTTTTGAGATTTCAAAATTTGTGTCCAGATTTGGTGTGAAAAGTCAATTTTACTCTTTTTGGGTCGAAACACAGGTTTCTGGGTTTCAAACATGAACGGGCTGAAAACGAAAGTTGTAAGATAAAATAAAACCATTCAAATGAAATCAAAATCGCGATTAAAATTGAAAAACAAAACTATCCTCCAATGCTTACACGTGCACTCAAAGCCTCCCTGAGCGTGTCTGACTAGGTCCAACGGCTCTAAAAAATTCCCAAAGCTATAGAAAACTAAACTAAACCACAAACCAACTCGATTAGGATCAAAACTCACTTAAAGAACTAACCCACAATTAAAAACACATAAATCAAGGAAATTAGGGGTCGGGGTCTTACACCTAGGATCGAGGGAGAATCTAGTATGGTCTCGGCATCGCCACCTACTTTGCCGGACCCCTGGAGGTCAAGCTTCTTGCTCAAACTGGGGAGATCAATGAAAATCGAGGACCACATTCTCCGTCGAGCTGATCCCCTTGTAATTGAGGCGCTTGGGCGAGCCTGTGCCCTGCTGCGAGACATGGCTCTGCTGGAGAAGTATGATGATAGCAAGCTGATGATGCCGTTGATGCGGTCAACCTTCGCGTTAAGTGTGTTTCAGGCTTTTTTCAATTTTTAATAAGTGTTTCACTTTGGCTATTGTTTTCTGAATTCTCCGTTCCTTCAACAGACGGTGCAGAAGAGTATGGTTGCCGTGGGCAGACTCCATCAGTATAGTTCTGCGATTGCCTAGCTGGAGATGAAAAAAAAGGGTCTTCAGGTAACTCTAGATGCCAGCAATCGAAAGGTGAATCAACTAGTAGATATTAAGGATGGATACAAAATGAGGTTGGAGCAGGCCAAGGACGAAGCTGAAGCCGAGAAGAAAAAGGTGGCCGAGCTCGAAGCCTCCCTGGAGAAGCTAAAGAGTGACTTCAAAATCAAACTCCAGGCCGAGACCGAGAGAGCGAATGAACTTGAGCGGTTGAAGAATGAAACTGAAGCTAGACTTGAGTCGGAGTTCAACGCTGCCTTTGACACGGAGGCGGCGCATATAACGACTGATTACAAAGCTCAAGTCATTGCCGTGAGGGATAAGTCCTGGGAAATGGGATGGCGTGCTGCATTGAAGGGAGGGGGAGTCCCTGAGGATAATCTGTCTTTAATAAGTCCACCCAAGTTCCCAGGTTCGGAGTCGAGCTCTGCTCCTGCTGCCGAAGTTCCTATTGATGCGCCCGAGGTCAATACGACTGAATCCAATCCATCTGAGAATAAGGTCATCGAAGTCGAGGATGATGCTGCTGCTAATCCTTCTATCGCCGATCCTGCATCCTCTTGAAATAGATCTTTGATCAACTCTTGCCAATGCGGCTGGGAGAACATAAGACATCTATATGTGGTGACCTCGGGCCAATCCAGATGATCCTGCACATGAAGACTTTTCTTTGTTTTTCCCTCTGACGTATTTTCTGCTTTTCAATTGTACTTCTTCATTTGTAATGAAAGACAATTCTAGCAATACAATTGGAATTTCCTTTGTCTGCACTTCTTTTTTGTGTATGTCTACTTTCAAGCATTTCTTGAACATTTGTATGTGTCTGGCCTTGGTTTCTTGACCGGAGGTAGGCATCTGAACTCAGAAGATCAGAGTACCCGACCTCGGTGCCAAAACTAGGAGGCCCTAGTATCCGTCTTTGTCTGTAACGTAGCTTAGTTTGTTGACCGAGCTCGAACAGGGACAAATTAGATACAAGTCTTTCATCTCAGCATTGTCTGCAGCATACAAAGTAGTTCTCAAGGAATTCACCGAGCTTTATAACTTAGTGTCTGATGGACTGCGCTTTCCGCCCTTGGCGCTTACCGAGGTCAGCGGACGTGGGAGTCTGTGGGGTTCGGCCCTTTCGCTCCAGAAGGGCAAAGCAGGTATCAACATTTTTTTTTGGGTGGGTGTGCCATATTTTCTATTTTTACTTGGAATTGTAAGTGGTGATCCAGAGATCGACCTTCGCAAGTAAAAAGGAAATTAACTTCTTTCAAGTTTCCATTGCAGATATATTTAAGAAAAGAGACAAGTTTTCGAAATTCCGTAAAAGACGATTTCATTTGTTTCGCCATGAAAGGCGATGTTTGCTGCGAAAGGCAACTTTTGGCATTTATAGCCGATTTTTGGCGTTTATAGCTGGTTTTTGGCATTTATTGCCGATTTAAAATTCTTATCAATAGTGAAAGACAAGAGTTATGATTTTTTTTATCTCTTTTAGAAAATTACAAACTATAATGAAAAGCAAGAAAAGGAGGATCTAACTTCTCAGGAGATTGTGGGGGACTAGTTCAGATTGACGGTCAAGCCATGTGTGGACTTCGCCATCATCTATGTAAATGAGAACAGATGATGCTTTTGGTTCGCTTGGCTTGGCTATGACCTCAGATTTTTAGAGGACAAAGACCAAGAAGAGGTCTTATGTCCAATAAAAAGCTAAGTAGACGGGCTGAAAAGTCATGTCTAAGTCATTAGAGGCAGAAGGAGAAGGCAAGGACCTTGGGAGGGGGGTACCCCCTAAGGGACTTTTGTCACCTTGTAGTGGTGGTCGGTGTAGAACTTCAACAAAGTCTTCTCTCTTAGATTTCTGATGCCTTTCTTTGTTTGGATTTCCGGATTTTCTGAAGTGTTTTTCCATCTGCGAAGTGTTTTTTCCGTCTGTGAAGTGTTTTTCCGTCCTTGGAATGCTTAGAGTGCTCTCCTATTTATAGGCTCTTGGTAACCATTTAGGAGAGTTTATGGGCTTTAATTGTCATTAAGCCGCATAATGGGAGGAGTTACAAGTTTTAATTCATTTACTTTGTAACTCCTTTTTCTTGGCTTCTGAATGGCCGGTGGAGATTTAAGGCATTTAATCGCCTTTAAGCACCATGATGGGAGGAGTTTCATGGTTTAAATGCCATGAATCTCTTGATTTGTAACTCTCAAATGCCTGCTTCTGATTGGGCTGTCCAAAATAGTGAATTAATGACTGCAATAAAGCTAGTCAATTAACTGCATTATGTGGTCGCCGAGCAGTTGAAGAGTCGCGGGCCGCGCCGCTTCTTTTGGAGTTCTTCTGGCGATGATCATCGATGGATCTTCATGCTGATCGACATCGGATGACCATGTACCTTCAGACATCGATTGCTAATAGCGGGCCAGTGACATCTGTCCAGTCGATTTCTCGATCGATCGGGTAGAAAGTGCACTTTTTGGTCTACCGGTTGGCGATCAATGATGATTTTAATACTCTTGAAGACGGACCCGTGAAAGGAATCATGTACCATCTCGAGGCAAAGTTTTGAAAATGACACCAGGGATGTGGATTTGGGTTTTTGTTTTTGACTTTGTGAACTAACAAGCTGTCTGTGGGAGGTTAGGGGGTCGGGTTTGGTTTTGACCGTGTGACCCAACAAGCTGTATGTGTGAAGTTGGGGGGTCGATTTTGGATTTGATCTTGTGACCTAACAAGCTGTATGTGGTAAGTTAGGGGATCAGGATTTGGTTTTTGGTTTTGGTCATGTGACCTAACAAGCTGTATGTGGCAAGTTAGGGGACTAGGATGTGGTTTTTGGTCACTCTTTGGGACTATTTGGGTCGATTGGAGTGGTTTGGGTTTTTGTAAAATGTCAATTTCAAGATTTTGGCTGAATTTGGTATATGAGGCCGGATGGATTGAATTTTGGAAGCTCATGGGGCTTGGAATTCTTTTTTGTTTGGTCCAATCAACTCAAAAGAGGCATGAAACCATTTTTGTATGCTCTTGGTAAGAGGGATTTCTCTTTGACTAAAAGCCCAATTTTTTAATTTTTTTTGCCTAGGTGGTCAAACCTGACTCATATGGGCTAACCCATGGGACCTTAAGCTACTTAGATCTCATATGGTTTAATTTTTGTAAAGAATTTCTAAAAATATCTCCTCTGGATAGAGAATATCTAAGAATATTTTTACTTGGAGAGAATTTCTCATGTTCCCTTTATTTTGGGAGAGAATATCTCAAAGTATATATCTTTCTTTGGGAGAGATTATCTCAAATCTCCTCTTTTTTTTGGGATAAAATCTCTCATTGCTTTCTTTTGGGAGAGAATCCTTCAAGATATCTTTCTTTTGGGAAATAATCTTTCTAATTTCTTTCTTTGGTAAGGTTACTAATTAGTAGCACTTACCTTCTTTCTTGTTGCCTTCTTTGGTTTGCTCTCTTCTATAAAAGAAAAGGGAGGTTGGATCTCTTGCTCTTATTGCTTTCTTTTGCAAAAATCTCAAGAGTGCTTCAAGACCAAGAGTTCTTCAAGAATCTTCAAGCTTTTCTTCTTCTTCTCCATCTATGTCTTCAAGTAAGTTCTATTTTTTAAGAAAACTCCATGTAGAAGATAGGATGGTCCAGAAAGGTTCTTTTCTCTCTTTTCTTTTTTGTTTCTTTTGTTTATTTCTTTTATTTTCTTCTTTTTCTTTTCTTTTTCATGTTTTTTTTTTGTAGGTTTTTTTTTTCTTTTTGTGGGCCGTACGGACAGATCCGTACGGCCACGTGGCCTGTGGGCCAGTCTCTTTTTTTTGTTTCCCTTTTTTTTGCTATTTCTTTGTTTTTTTTTATATTTCCCTTTTTTTTAGAAAGTTTTCTTCTTGTTTTTTTTGTTGCTCATCATGATAATGCATTTTTTTTGGCAAACCAAGATGTTCATGCATTTTTTTTTGTAAATTGAACTGAGAGCATGATGTGATAGCATACCTGAAAATCTTTGCAAATTTGGGAATTTGGAGCTTGCAGCGATGTTGAGCCCTTTCTGATTTTACGGAGATTTTTGAGGTTTTGAAAGTTTGGAGTTTAAGAGCCGACAGCGATGTTGAGCCCATCTTCAAGCTTTCTATTTCTTTCGGGGTATTTCCTTTTTCTTCGGAACTGCCCCAAAATCATGCCAAAACTTCGCTAGATTTTTTTTAGCGAAATCCTGTGATTTTGATGATTGATCTTTTTCTTTTCCAACCTTTGCAGGTGGTTCCTCCAGAACGAATAAGGGTAAAGAGCCTATCACAAGCGTACCTCGTTGATCCGCCAGATCTTCCAATGCGGCCGCTCGGCAGGCATGGGAGAAGGTCCAGTATGTTGAGAGAAACTTGGAAAAGTGTACTCCCTCAATAGAGATGAGATGAGGCAGCGATTGATCGCTCTCAAGAGTGAGGAGTTCTATCAGATCATGGCATTTGAGAGCGGCTTGCTTTGGTGCCTGCTCTTTATTCCTACTTGTGTACCGAACTGCAGGCTGCTGCTTTTTTTGGTTCGGCTTGAGCTCCCTCTGAACAGGGTATTTTCAGCCCATATCTTTTATTCGTGGTTTGTATACCACTGTCATGGCTTCCACCGGCTGGGTGCTGCACAGGATGATGATCCTTGTTGGATACCGCGATCACTGAGAGGGGGGGTGAATCAGTGATTTCTAAAAACAGGTCCAATTCAACAACAAAACAAGTCAAATCACACAATGACACCAGATTTAACGTGGTTCACCAAAAGGCTACGTCCACGGTTCAAAGACTGTCCGAACACCAATCCGGGACAGATCTGAATCTTATTTAGTCGCACCAACGACAAAGAGCACCAACCCTTAGTTTTAGATAGCACCAACTATCTAGGAAGCACCGACTCCCTTTACAATTTATCTGCACCCACAGATAGGATCACCAAACCCCAGACACCAAGCACCAACTTGATGTGAAAACAGAATGGAAGATAAACTCTGTCTACAGCCCTTCCCCTCTACAATTCTCTCTCTCTCAATCCCTTACAAATTGAAATCTAAAGCATAAAAGAGAGACACTTAACTCATGGACGAATCACCATCTTCTAGAGCATAATCTCGTCCACAATTGCTGTAGAAAACGTCTGATAATGCAGCAACACAGCAACACAGCACCAGCACTCTTCTTCTCTCCAAAACTCTCTCTATTTTCTCTCTAAAACTCTTCTCTTCTGGTGTCTCTTTAGAACGACCCATACATGCCTTTATATAGGTTTTGATAACCCTTAATTGTATTTAAAACGGGCTACAATTCATTTAGAAAGAGTCCCAAACAAATTAGATAAGAGTGCTGAATTTTCGTGCAAAACTTCTAATTCTGCGCAACTCTGGTTCCCGTGCTCGGTCGACATCCTGGCTTGCTCGGTCGACCGAAGACACTGACTGGAAACAGACAACTTTTGAGCTCGGTCGACATCCTGGAGTCCCGGTCGACCGAAGACACACTGTGTCACGAAAATAACTGAGAGGTGTTTTTTTCTGTTTCTGCAGGTTTCTTCTTGCTCGGTCGACCGCAGAAGGAGCCCGGTCGACCGCGTGCTCTGCTTCAGGAATTCTGAATTCCTGACTGTTTCACTTCTGATTCTTCTTTTCAGCTCTATCAACACTAGCCTATTATCATCATGTTTGTGACAATGTGTTGACAATAATTCCAACTCAAAACAATACTTTGAGATGCTAACTTCTTCAATTCATCAAAAGACTTCTCAAGTCATCTCAAATTCCAACAATCTCCCCCTTTGGAATTGTTGGCAACACTATTGGAACTTCAACACTTTCAACTCCAGCTTGCAGCTCTTCCAAGTTCTTTTCAACACTCACTTGGAACCAATTCTGAAATTCGGAAATATCAACCATGCATTTTCAACAATCTCCCCCTAGCTTTCATAGCCTAACATCTCTCCTTGCTATCGAATCATAACATCTCTCCCCCTTTGACAACAAGTCCAAAGGGACCAAACCGAGGAGCGAATAGGATATTCAATGAATGCATTGCTCCCCCTTTCAAGCACAACTCCTACGGTTTAGGAGAGTGAGTAACTCCTAACTTTTTCCGGAGATACTCGAAGACTTCCTTTGGCAGAGGTTTCGTGAAAATATCAGCCACTTGCTCAGTTGTTGGAACATATTCCAACTTGACCTCTCCATCAGCAACTTTATCTTTAAGAAAATGATAACGAATTGCTACAATGCTTTGTTCGAGAGTGCTGAACAGGATTCTTAGATATATGAATTGCACTCGTGTTGTCACATAGGATCGGCGTAGGATCCGTTGTAGGAACTCCTAGATCAGAGAGCATTTGCCGCATCCATAACACTTGCGTACAACAAGTTGCCGCTGCAATATATTCCGCTTCCGCTGTCGAAAGGGATACAGAGTCTTGCTTCTTACTATGCCAAGCAACTAATCTTTCTCCAAGATAAAATGCACCGCCGCTAGTACTCTTGCGATCATCTACGCATCCAGCCCAGTCGGCATCAGAATATGCAACAAGAGTGAAGGATTTTCCTTTGGGATACCAGATACCAAGCTCCATAGTACCTTTCAGATATCGAAAGATTCGTTTCACTGTTGTAAGGTGCGTTTCAGTTGGTGCTGCTTGAAAACGTGCAACCATACATACTGCTTGTAGAAGATCTGGTCTTGTTGCAGTTAAGTAGAGCAAGCTTCCTATCATAGAGCGATAGGTGGTATGATCAACGGACGAGGCCTTATCATCTTTGCTAAGCTTCGTGTTCGTTGACATTGGTGTGCTTACTGGCTTGCTGTCTTCCATATTGAACCGTTTCAGCATTTCCTTAATGTACTTCATTTGTGATATGAAGATGCCATGTTTCAGCTGCTGAACTTGTAAACCAAGAAAGAACTTTAGTTCTCCAAGCATTGACATCTCAAATTCTTTCTTCATCTCTTCAGCGAAATTCCTGCACATCTCTTCATCGTTGCCACCAAAGATTATGTCATCGACATAAACAATAACGACCAGCTGTTTGCATAACTCAGTTTTGACATACAGATTGCTATCAACCATTCCTTTTCCAAAACCGATCTTGCGGAGATAGAGATCCAGCCTTGCATACCATGCCCTTGGCGCTTGTTTCAGTCCATAAAGAGCCTTTTTCAACTTGCACACTAGATCTGAATTTTTGCTGATGAGAAAACCATCAGGTTGCTCAATGTAGACTTCTTCTTCAAGTAAACCATTCAAGAAAGCTGACTTTACGTCCATCTGAAATACCTTGAAGGTTTTGTATGCTGCCAATGCAAGAAACATACGAATAGCTTCCAGACGAGCTACCGGTGCAAAGGTCTCTTCAAAATCTATGCCTTCAACTTGAGCATAGCCTTTACAAACCAACCTTGCTTTGTTTCTAATGACTTGACCATCTTCATTCAGCTTATTCCGAAAGACCCATTTAGTACCAATAACATTCTTATCAGTAGGTCTAGGAACTAGTTCCCATGTGGAGTTCTTCTCAATTTGCTCCAACTCCTCATGCATAGATTTCAACCAACTTTCATCGAGACTGGCTTCAGCCACAGTCTTGGGTTCAATGGTGGACACAAGTGAGTAATTGCTAACTACACTTTGTCTAGTTTGAACGCCTGCCTTAGGATCTCCAATGATTTGATCCTTAGGGTGTTGCTCTACCCAAGTGCTGTGCTTCTTAGATGTAGTATCTTCTGAGTCATCCTTTGATTTCTCAGAATCATTAGATTCAGCCATTTTATCATCAATCTCACTCGAGTCCTCATAAACTGGACTGTCATTATGAGTTGCATTCTTTGGTTCAATATTCTCATCTATTCTCACATCAGCACTTTCTATGATTTTTCTGGTTCTTTTGTTAAGACACCTATATGCCTTGCTAGTAGAGGAGTAACCCAGAAATATACCTTCGTCAGCTCTTTCTTCAAATTTGCCCGGATTTTGTTCGAGCCGCTTGATGTAACACTTGCTGCCAAAGACTCTGAAGTGCTTGACTGTTGCTTTTCTTCCAAACCATAGCTCATAGGGAGTTTTGTCTTCATGTGGCCTGATCAAGCATCGATTTTGTATGTATACAGCCAGTATGAATTGCCTCTTTCCAATACTTGTCAGCCATCTTGCTTTCACTTAGCATCGTACGAGCCATCTCTTGTACAGTGCGATTCTTCCGTTCCACAACTCCATTTTGCTGTGGAGTTCTAGGGGCTGAGTACTGTCTTTGAATGCCATGATGTTCACAATATTTAGTGAACTCTTCAGATGTGAACTCGCCTCCACGATCAGACCTTAAAATCTTGATACGTTTTTCCAATTGATTTTCAACCTGTGCTTTAAACACTTTAAAACGATCAAGTGCTTGATGCTTATGCTTAAGAAACAATACCCATGTCATACGAGTATAATCATCAATGCATAACATGAAATACTTATCTCCATTGGTGCTTTGAGTTCGCATCGGTCCACAGAGATCAGTGTGCACTAGCTCAAGAGGTTTCTTGGAATGATGCTCCTTTGACTTGAACATAACCCTCGTTTGCTTTCCCTTTTGGCAAGAGTCGCAAATGGGATTGGAAGGCTTTTCAACTTTAGACACGCCTCTTACAGCCTTTGAATTGCAAATCTTTGACATGTTATCAAAGCTTAGATGCCCAAGGCGTTTGTGCCACAACCAACTTTCCTCTGTCCGACTCATCAAGCAGGTCTTTTCAGCTCCATCTGACAATGTATAGAGATTTCCAGCAGTTCTTGATCCAGTTGCCACTGTTTTGCCGTTGCTACTCTTCTTGATGGCAAACCCATTCTTTGTGAAGATAACTTCGTGACCCTTGTCACAGATCTGGCTCACACTAAGCAGGTTGTGTCTCAATCCAGACACATATAAGACTTCTTCAGATCTGATCTTGTTTGCCATAAGCTGAATAACACCTTTTCCGCAGATTTTGGCACCATCATTGTTGCCAAACTTCACTGAACCGCCTTCATAGTGCTGTAATTTGATGAATTTCTCTTTATCACCAGTCATATGGCTTGAACAACCACTATCAAGGACCCATGGTGCTGCCTTCTTTTGTGCATTGAATGCCGTTTGCACAATGAGAGATTCTTTGGGACTTTCTGCACTTTGCTTTGCTCTCCAAGCCTTGACTAACTTGGGTTTCTTTTCAACCTGAAATTTGTTAGCAATATGCAACCTACAATCCCTAGCCAAGTGTCCATAATTATGACACATATAGCACTCAATTTTGTGGCTACTTAGGATTGAAAAAGGATTCCTAGTCACAAGTGGGCTGTTTCTTACATAGAATTTGCAATCAGCTCTTTTATGTCCAAACATATTACAATGAAAGCAATAACCATAGAATTTGTATCTTCTTTGTGGCTGGTTAGTCTTCATTACCTTTCTAACAGGAATGGACTCCTTTCTAGGTTGAGTGGGCTTCATAGAGTTAGAAGGTGCAGTGACTTGCTTCACAAACTTTTTCTTTTCAGGAGGTGCAATCTTAGAGGATTCACCTTTCTCAAATCCTAGACCAAATCTGAAGTGGGCAGGTCTTTGAACTTTCAGTAGTTCATTGAGTTTCATAGTCCCTTCAATCGCTTGGAGCGCTTTGAGTTTTTTGCTATTTTCTAAATTTTCAGCCTTTGCTCTAGCGATCTCAGTTTCAAGTTTCATAGCCTCTTCCTTTTTGATACTTATTTGGTTTTCAAGGACTTCTACCATTCTTTTATATTCTTCTACTTGAGTTTTCAAAGCAATAATAGAACTTTCAGATTCATGGAGAAGTTTCAGATTTTTCTTACTTGATTTGCGTTCCATGCTTAGCTCCTCAAGTGCGGCTATGAGTTCCTCTTCAAGATTGACTTCAGCCTCCTCATCCTCTTCCGGATCTAGCTCTTCTTCTTCTTCAACAGTGACCATGAAGAGAGCTTCGGTTGATTCATCATCGTCTGAAGATTCAGACGTGCTGTCATCTTGTTGACATAGAAAGTTTTTAGCTTTGCCCCTTTTTCTGAAGTTTCTCTTTCCTTTACTCTTTTCAGCATAAGAGTCATTATCATTGTCTTCTTTTAGCGGACACTTCGCAGCAAAGTGACCAATACCTCCACAATTGAAGCATTTAAAGGGTAGCTTCCCTTTGTACTTGCCATTGCTTCCTT
Organism: Litsea cubeba; assembly: GCA_012931725.1. Classification (NCBI taxonomy): domain Eukaryota; kingdom Viridiplantae; phylum Streptophyta; class Magnoliopsida; order Laurales; family Lauraceae; genus Litsea; species Litsea cubeba. The sequence goes on from CM022952.1 coordinate 40,155,490, forward strand.
TCTTCAATTTTCTAACAAATTGAGCCTCAAGCTCATCATCATCAGAATCAACATCATGACCAGCAGTCTCTTTTGCCTTTTTCTGAACTTTGAAGGCCGCTTCTTTATCAGATGAAGACGTCTTTCCTATGCGCATCTCATAGGCAGTTAGAGAACCATGTAATTCATCCATGGAAAATGCATTCAGATCTTTGGCTTCTTCGATGGCTGAGACTTTTGAATCAAACCGGGGAAGAAGAGATCTTAGAACCTTTTTGACGATGACCGGCTCTTTAATCTCCTCCCCTAGTCCACGAATGTCATTCGTGACTTCATTCACTCGTTGCATATACGAGTCAACATTCTCGCTTTCCTCCATGCGAAGAGACTCGAATTGAGAGCGATGAGTTTGCAATTTGGCTTCTTTAATCTTCTCATCACCTTCATGTATGCTTTGCAACTTGTCCCAAATTTCCTTGGCTGTTTTGCATGCAATTACTTTGACAAGCTCGCTGTCCACAAGGCCACTAAAGAGTGCATTCTGCGCCTTGGAGTCGTTGTCTGCCAACTTCTTCGATGCTGTATCATTGGGTACGGTGGCAGCATTGTAACCGGCTCTGACAGCCTCCCAAACATCATAGCCAAGAGATTTGATGAAGGCTTGCATCCTAATCTTCCAAAAGGAGTAATTAGAACCATCAAACAGAGGTGCTTTCATATTCCCTGTATTGACTGCCATGTGATTTGACAAGAGATCACCCTTAGCGTATTAAACTAATCAAGGGAACCTCGCTCTGATACCAATTGTTGGATACCGCGATCACTGAGAGGGGGGGTGAATCAGTGATTTCTAAAAACAGGTCCAATTCAACAACAAAACAAGTCAAATCACACAATGACACCAGATTTAACGTGGTTCACCAAAAGGCTACGTCCACGGTTCAAAGACTGTCCGAACACCAATCCGGGACAGATCTAAATCTTATTTAGTCGCACCAACGACAAAGAGCACCAACCCTTAGTTTTAGATAGCACCAACTATCTAGGAAGCACCGACTCCCTTTACAATTTATCTGCACCCACAGATAGGATCACCAAACCCCAGACACCAAGCACCAACTTGATGTGAAAACAGAATGGAAGATAAACTCTGTCTACAGCCCTTCCCCTCTACAATTCTCTCTCTCTCAATCCCTTACAAATTGAAATCTAAAGCATAAAAGAGAGACACTTAACTCATGGACGAATCACCATCTTCTAGAGCATAATCTCGTCCACAATTGCTGTAGAAAACGTCTGATAATGCAGCAACACAGCAACACAGCACCAGCACTCTTCTTCTCTCCAAAACTCTCTCTATTTTCTCTCTAAAACTCTTCTCTTCTGGTGTCTCTTTAGAACGACCCATACATGCCTTTATATAGGTTTTGATAACCCTTAATTGTATTTAAAACGGGCTACAATTCGTTTAGAAAGAGTCCCAAACAAATTAGATAAGAGTGCTGAATTTTCGTGCAAAACTTCTAATTCTGCGCAACTCTGGTTCCCGTGCTCGGTCGACATCCTGGCTTGCTCGGTCGACCGAAGACACTGACTGGAAACAGACAACTTTTGAGCTCGGTCGACATCCTGGAGTCCCGGTCGACCGAAGACACACTGTGTCACGAAAATAACTGAGAGGTGTTTTTTTCTGTTTCTACAGGTTTCTTCTTGCTCGGTCGACCGCAGAAGGAGCCCGGTCGACCGCGTGCTCTGCTTCAGGAATTCTGAATTCCTGACTGTTTCACTTCTGATTCTTCTTTTCAGCTCTATCAACACTAGCCTATTATCATCATGTTTGTGACAATGTGTTGACAATAATTCCAACTCAAAACAATACTTTGAGATGCTAACTTCTTCAATTCATCAAAAGACTTCTCAAGTCATCTCAAATTCCAACAATCCTTTGATGACACGATTGGCTAAGGGTAAAGTCATCTTCGAATCACTTTTGTTTACCCGCGTGAGGATCCGACGGTTCAGGGACGTTGAGATGGGGCAGTCTTCAGTGAAGCTTTCTCCAAAATTGGGGAAGAAGGCTTTTTATTTTGGTGCCTCCCGAGACTCTACCAGGGCAGGGTTGAGAAGGGATCACTCCTTGACAAATGCAGAGAAGGAGTGGCTTTTTAGCATACGTGTCGGCACAATAGTGTACCATAGACATCTTTTCGTCGACATCCAGCCGTATGTACCTTCTCGCTTTGCGCTGCAGTTGGGCTTTTCTCAAGGCGTTGTTGGAGTGCCTTCGAGTATGGTGAAGCGCTTTAGAGGTTTGCAGGACAGAAGAAATGCATGGGCTTTCTATGGTGCTGAAAACACTATTGCCATGATTTCTTATCCTGTATTATCGACTTTCCGGACTGCCGACTTCACGAAGTGGTTCGTAGAGAGCTTTTTGGCATATCGAGGGCTTTCCAAGAAGGAGCTTGATGTAAAGCTGTCTTCTGGAAAAGGCATTGGAAAGTCAGATGGCGTTTGGCGAGAGGAAGTTTTGACCTTCCTTTCTTGAGAGAAGCACAAGATATGCTTTCTTGATGACCAGGGTGTCATCGGTTCTGAAGCTATCCGGGAAGTACCGATGAGGCTTTAGAGCAGCTAGAATAGGAGGAAACTGAGCTTGATGCTTGGATGCAATCGGCACAGAGGCGAGCTTCCGTGGAGTCTATTTGAAAGAGTAGACCATCCAGTGAGGAGTCAAGTGAGAAACCTGACTTTGACAGTGGGGTAGGTTCTTCTAGGAAGCAAGCCTGCAGAAGCAAGAGGAAGAGGAGTCAGCATCGCAGCAAGGGGCAACACGAAGACTCTCCTGATATGGAAGTCCCTCTTACTATCAATGAGGAGATGCCAGAGAATGCTAACGAGCGTTCGGAAAAGAGGAGTTGAGAAGAAGAGGCAGTCGGTGAAGGTATGATTCTTCTTCTTTCTCTTTCCATTTCTTTTCGTGGAATTTTCCATGTTTTGATTTGCCTTCTACTTCTACTTTTCTTTTTTCTTTTTAGCAGAAGAAGAAGACTTGGTGATGCCTGAGGTTCCGACCAATGAGGCGATGACGGATCCCGCTGTGGCACCTGAAGAAGAACCGAGGGACTTTGGAGTGAATCCAGAATCTCCAATTGGTATGAGTTCTTTTGTTTTTTTTTTCTTTGTGTCTGTGACTTGATTTGCTAACATTTTTCTTGTCAGCTGACTTGCCATAGGATCCCGATGACTTTGAACCATCGATGGACGCAAATATTGACGATGCTTCTGATGAGTTTATGGAGGAAGAGAGTGTTCTGCCAGTCGTCGAAGAAGGTACTCTATAGTAATAACCCTGATAATGATTTTTAGATAGGATCATATTCGTACCTTTTTGTGTCTCATTGCAATGTTTTGAAGTGACAGAAGAGAGTCCATCGCTTTCTTCAGAACCAGAGCAAGGGATGCCAGAGGTCGATCTGGAGGTAGAGACTCCTACAACCAGTTCTGACATGATAGAGAAGATACCTCGTGCTAAGATTCCTTCCCCAGTGGCTCCAACTTGAAAGAGTTCTTTTGTTACTCTTCCAACGGGGCATGACATGAGTAGCCGACCAACGGAGAAAGGTGAATCTTCATCCGGTTCATCTCTTCAATTTGTAAAGAAAGTGCTGGCGTGAGTTTTGAGCTCTAGGATCGAGACTCCCCTTTCTGGACACTTGGATGCTGGATTTGGTATGATCCCACATGTGCAGGAGATTTTCATTGATGTCGAAGAGGTTGGTCTGGATGTCACAGGTGCCAGGGCGATCGTTGATAGGATCATTGCACTGGGTGACAAGTGGTTTGAGACCATGGATTTTCCTAACGACCAATTCTTCAAGGAGATGTTCCTGGACCATACTGATAAGGCTCAATCTGACTTGAATGAGACTACACAGAGCAGGAAACAACTAGCTCGGGAGAAGAACTTAGAAGAGCTAGCCATCATCGGGCTGAGGCATGACCTTAACATCCTTGATAGGGATGTCGTTGAGGCCAAGCAATGTCTTGAGCATTTGAAGGCGTAAGTCGTGGCCAAGTGGGCAGCTATAACAGAGGCACGTGACAGGGATAGTGCTCTGATTAGCCAGGTTGTAGATGCCGATCGAGTTTTCAAAAGGAAGACTCAAGAAAACAAACGATGGCAAACTGCTCGGGATAAGTTCCCCGATGTAAAATAAGGATAACAGCCTTCTCTAGCATTTCATGGCAAGTAGCTGAAGAAGCGTGCCTTGAAAACTCTGACAGCTGAAGCCAAGAGTTTGCTTGAGAAGCTGAAACTTTGGCTAGAGGTCATTTTTGGCTGAGCTCCTGATTTTCTTGTAGCAGAAACTATTCTTTTTTTTGTACCACATGTTTTTTTTTTGGTACTCTCTCTTTTGTTGTAGTGCTTGTGAACACTTTTTTTTTCTTTTTTTTTGTTTTGGTACTATATGTATTTTTTGGTACTTGTTTTTTGTTCTCCCTTCGCTCACTTAAATCTTTTTGTGATGAAAGCAATTGCTAAATGGGATTTTTTTTTTGTATTTCCTACTTTCACTTAAATCTTTTTGTGATGAAAGTAATCGCTAGATGGGAATGCTTGTTTTGAAAATTTGATAAAAAATTTGTCATTTTGTGAAAATCTTTTGTCAAATGATTGTTTTGGCATGGGAGCCAGATTTTGTTTGTGGCATGAGAGCCAATTTTGGGTTTATGCCATGAGAACCAAAATTTTGTTTTTGGTGCGAAGGACAAGGTTTGTTTATGGCATGAGAGCTGATTTTGGCATGAAAGCCGGATTCTGTGGCATTGATAGTTGTTTTATGTGGCATTGATAGCCGGTTTTGGTGGCATTGATAGCCGATTTTTTTTTTGAAAGCCAAGAGTTAGATCCCGACCCAGACCAACTCGATTAGTACTAATTAAGTGGGTGTTTAGCCTTAAGTGATTTTTAGTGTTAGTTGGGTTAGAATATGATTAGATTTAGTCTTGGTTTAGTTTTGGAAATTTTGAGATCGTTTAATATTAGTCAGTCACACTCAGGGACGCCCTGAGTGCAAGTGTGAAATGGGTGTTCGTTCTAGTTTTGTGATTTCGATCATGGTTTTTATGTCATTTGAATGATTTTATTATTTATGACAACTTTTGTTTTTAGCCCGTATGTGTTTGAGGCCCAGAAACCTAAGTTTTGGCCCAAAAGGGGTAAATATGACTTTTCATCCATAATCTGGGCATAATTTTTGAAATCTCAAAACCATGTCAAAATTATACTTTCATGAAATTAGGTATTTCGGCGATCGCTTTGTTCTTCTTCGTCGATCTCACCGGGGTCCACAAAGCCATGTTTTAACCATATTGAGCTAAAGCTGTGATGGGTCCCACTTCCCACTACTTTAAGTCATCCCCTTCCTTTTCCATTTCCACTTTACCAAAATCCTGCAACTTTTGACCTAGAGCTAAAGGGAGAAGAGAGCTTTTCTTCCACAAGCGTTTTCTTCTTGAATCTCGTGCTAGAGAACTCCAAATCAAGATCTAAGATCATCACCTTCTTCCTCTCACTACAAGCTTTCCATTTCCATAATCTTCTTGGGACTTCTAGCTAGGCAAGCATCATCTTCACTCCATTTCTTCTTGTCGGTCAAGCTCAAGGTTAGGGTTTCATTTCTCCTCTTTCATGGAGTCTTTTGTGCTCGTGAAGAGCTTGTTTTTTATGTTTTCAAACCCCTTTTTTGAAATGGGGGTTTTTGGTATATAAAATGGTGATTTTTGTGTACTTTCTTTGGGGCTTTCATGGAACATCTCCTAGATTGGATCTTTGTGAGAGTTTTGCTTAGCATTTGGGCTTGAGGCAAGTGATCTTTCTAGGCTCTATGTGCATGTTTATTATGTTTGGATTTTTAACCCTAAAATGTATTTTTAAATGTTAGATTTGTAATCTATGCATTATTTTGGTTTAGAATGGATGATTAAATGATGTTTTGGCCCTTGGTGAGCATGGTGGCTCAGGGGTTTTATTTGGTTCAAAGATGAGAAGAAGAAGGAGAGAAAAATGTGAGAAAATGGAAGAAGAGAAGTGTAGTTTCTGCACTTATTGCGTTCAGGAAGAAGCCTATTCGCTCGAGCAAACACTCATGATCGCTCGAGCGAGCGTGCCTCTGTTTGAAGGATTTCGGAATGAAACCTGTACGCTCGAGCGAACACTCATGTTGGCTTGAGCGAACAAGCCTCTGTCTCGAGTCCGCTCGAGCGAAGGCATTACCGCTCGAGCGAACCTGACAGTTCAGGATTTTTTTTATTTCCCTTTTTTGAATTTCTCGAAAATTGAAAACTAGTCTATGCTAAGGTTTTTGTATTGACATTGTGTAACTGGGAGTCCGTAATGTATATTAATTTAGGGACACCAATTTGTTTAATTTTATACATTCGGATTTCCCTTTCACAAAGGTCAATAAATGACCTTGACATATACTTGAGAGACTTATATTTTGACCTCAGTTTTATATAATAAAAATCAACATGTTTCGTTTCGAACTTCAAGTACAAGTGTATATAAGGGTTTATTAAAGAAAGGACCATAAGGGAATCACTACTTTGCACCGATAAGTATAGCTTCTGTTATTTTATTCAGTTTTGCTTTGCTTCGCTTCGTTAAGTGATTTTCCCTTCTTTTCGATATGTTTTCATATATGTAATGCATGTTTTGATCATTCATGGACTTATGTGAATACCATTGAGCTTGGACTGCCCCTTTAGTCTGATCCACTAGTTGGGGGGTCCTTAAACATAAGGACTGTCTGCAGATTAGTTGTGTAAATTATTCACATCTTTGCTTTGTCCCGGTTCCGTGGCCGGTTTATCACTCCCACCTCGTGTGGCTTGGGTCTTTGCTTTGTTTTGTTCAGCTTTGCTTTGTTTTTGCTTACTCTTGTCATCTTGTGTCATGGAGAAAGGATGGGCTCAATGTGGAAATTCACTATTCATGATATTTTTAAGTAAGCATGTTAGTTTTGAAATTTTAAAGCAATACTCAGTCATGAAATGCTTTGAGATTGATAAATCATTTTTAGTTTTATTCTTTCAAATTATATTTGATTCGTGCTCATACCTAAATAGATCACCTGCCAAACCATCGTGTTTGATACTTATTATTTTAGTGTTAGGTGCAGGAGGTGTTACCTTTGAGGAGGAGTGCCCGGAGGAGACTAGTAAGCCACCCCCAGCATGAGAGTGGCAGCCCGACGACGTCATCTAAACGTTGGATGGGATCTTGATATTCGTTTCACCTAGTTTTGGGATACTTTTAGGAATTTCAGATTTTTTGGCCTTTGTTGGCCTCTTATAAAAATGTAACTGGAATTAAGAATACTTTTTTATAACTTTGGAATTTTAATTATGATGGGAATGCTTTGTTTACATTCCTACTTTTGGTACCAAGTCTCGATGTTTATACTTCTCTTGCATCTTATTGTTTTGACTTGTGTGACACGTTTTGCTACATGCTTCTGCTTATCTAATCTTGTGAGTTAGTTCCCTTAGCTAGGGATCCTCACTGCGGGAACCTGTGGGAAACCGTAACCAACACACATCACCATCGCAGGCCCGGGTCTTAATCCTTGGATCTCTGTCCGGGGTCGTGACAGGACTGGTATCAGAGCGGGGCTTGTTTCAGGCACTTAAAAGAAACTAGAAATCCTAGGGTCGTGGCGAGGATCCATGAGTTCGTTACTTCGATTAGTTCGGACCTAGATGACTAACAAAAACCATGTTTATTTATGTACTAACAATTTATTTTGCAGCATGATGGCTCCAAGAAGACAACCAGCAAATAATGCTTCAGCTAGCATTCAAAATGAAATAGATCATACTGAGACACCTATAGCTACACAGTTTTGAGCACTGATGCAAGCTATGTTGGACCAACAGAGGCAGGCCAATGAAAATCAAGCAAGGTTCCAAGAACAGATGGCCCAAGTACAGAGACAATTGTTAGATGTCTTACAAAATAGACCCCAAGTCCAACCTGCACAGCCTATAGTAGTCAATAATAGGGTTGATGACCCTAATATTCTCTTTGAAAGATTCAGGAAAAGAGGACCCAAGGAATTCTCCGGTCAAGAAGACCCGTTAACTACCGATGAATGGCTGACTAACACAGAAAAGATATTTGATGTATTAACTTGTACAGGCAGACAAGAAGTGAACCTCACAGCCTCTTTGTTCTATGGACTTGCAGATCATTGGTGGCAGACGGTTAAAACACCGTGTTAGATTATGGATGATGAGGGAGCTTGGACAACCTTCAAAACACAATTCACTGACAAGTATGTTACTGCACATGTCAAGAGACATAAAGCTGTGGAGTTTCAACAACTTAAACAAGGAAACATGACTTTCCAAGAATATGTTACTAAATTTGAGAGGCTTGCAAGATATGCAACTGAGCTTATTGATACTGAACATAAGAAAATTGATAGTTCTTGGAAGGACTAAATCCTATTATCAAGAGGGATGCTATGGGAGTAGTTCCACCAGTCACTTTTGATGAAGCTGTTAAACGAGCGTACAAATTTGAAGAAATTAATAATGAGATCATTCAGGATAGAAAATAGCAATACCAGCAGCAGAACCAAAGGCAACAGAGTAGTAAGAGACCAAGACAAGATCAAAATCAGGTTAGACAGGGTAGTTGCAATCATTGTGGCAAGAATCACCTTACTCAAGATTGTCGTAAAGTCACAGGAGCTTGTTTCAGGTGTGGGGCTATGGACCATGCCATCATGGACTGCCCAGACCTCCACACTCAAGCTAACAGGAATCAGCCGCAGAGTCAAGCAGCACCGCAGAGTCAGGCACCAGTCCAGAATCAGGTGAGGCCACCTCAGCAACAGCACCAGCAAGTTAGAAAAATATAGAATCAAAATGCACGTCCACCGCAGAACATAAATAATCAAGGCAGGTAGAATCAGCAGCAGAATAGGCCAAACCAGCAGGGATGCTTCTACAATATCAACCGTACTGATACAGAGGCAGCAGGCGATGTCATTGAAGGTAAACCTCTTATTTGTGGAGTAGAAGCACATATTTTATTTGATCCAGGATACACACACTCCTTTTTATCTCCCTTATATGCAAAGAAGATTGTGCACCACATATAGAATTGGATTATGTTTTGACTGTTACTACACCAGTAGGTAAACAAGTTGTTTATAAAACCTATTATCCTAGCTGTTCAATTTTGTTAGGAGATGTCAGTTTACTAACCAACCTTATTGTTTTAGACATGCAAGATTTTGATATTATCTTAGGCATGGATTGGTTAGAGACCTATCATGCTACCATGGACTGTTTTAGCAAGACATTCACATTTAGATTGCAAGGACCTCAGGCAGAGTTGATGCGTCGTGGCAACAGAAAGAAAGCTTGTAGTGGTTTTATTTCAGCTTTGAAAGCTAATAGATTGGTAAGCAGTAGTTGTGAAGCATTTTTAGCGTTTATCACGGAGGATAAACAGCCCCAAGGGGTGGAGGATATCCCCATAGTGTGTGAATTTCCGGATGTTTTTCCAGAAGAAATCCCGGGTTTACCACCAATTAGAGAAGTTGAGTTTAATATTGAACTCCTTCCAGGGACAACACCAATCTCTATTGCACCTTATAGGATGGCTCCTGCAGAGTTAGGTGAATTGAAACTTCAGCTGCAAGATTTGTTGAGCAAGGGTTTTGTTAGGCCAAGTGTTTCACCTTGGGCAGCACCAGTGTTATTTTTGAAGAAGAATGATGTAAGCCTCAGAATGTGCATTGACTATAGGAGTTTGAACCATGTGACCGTCAAGAACAAGTACCCTTTGCCAAGAATAGATGAACTATTTGACCAATTACAAGGAGCAACATACTTTTCTAAGATAGACTTGAGGTCAGGGTAAGTTGCGGGTTAGAGAATTTGATGTGTCGAAAACAACATTTCGAACAAGATATGGGCATTACGAGTTCTTAGTGATGCCCTTTGGTTTGACAAATGCACCCGCGGTGTTCATGGCCCTCATGAATAATATCTTTACAGAGTATTTGGATCACTCTACAGTAGTGTTCATTGATGATGTTCTTGTATATTTCAAGAGTAAGGAGGAGCATGAGGAGCACTTGAGGATGTCATTACAGCTTTTGAGAGACAACCAACACTATGCTAAGTTGAACAAGTGTGAATTCTGGCTAGAACATGTGACTTTTCTAGGCCACATTATCTCAAGAGAAGGGTTAGCGGTTGATCCAACCAAGATTGAGGCAGTTGTCAAGTGGAAGAGTTCCAGTAGTGTGTTAGAAATTAGAAGCTTTTTGGGGTTAGCGAGCTACTACCGAAGATTTGTCCAAGGTTTCTCGTCCATTGCAGCACCATTAACGAAGTTAACCAGGAAGGGTGTACCATTTGTTTGGACCGATAAGTGTGAAAGCAGTTTTCAAGAGTTGAAAGGAAGATTGACCACAGCTCCTATCCTCACATTACCATCGGGCAACGGTGGATTTGTTATTTTTACGGATGCATCGAATGTGGGATTAGGCTGTGTATTGATGCAAGATGGAAAAGTGATTGCGTATGGCTCGAGACAGTTGAAGGACCATGACAAGAACTACGCAAGCATGACTTGGAATTGGTAGCAGCAGTTTTTGCTTTGAATATGTGGAGACACTATCTCTATGGGGAGAAATTCGAAGTCCATTCAGACCACCGAAGTTTGCAATACTTGTTCTCACAGAAGGAATTGAATATGAGGCAGAGACGGTGGATGGAGTATATAAAAGATTATGACTTCCCAATCAAGTATCATCCAGGCAAGGTTAATGTGGTAGCTGATGCATTGAGCAGAAAATCAGCAGTTATGGCGAGTTTGATAGTGCAAGACCCCGACCCGAGAGACCTCGATTAGAGTTAATTAAGTTGTGTTTCAGTTTTAAGTGTGTTTAGTGGTTTTTGGATTAGTTTGGGGATTAGAATAGCTTTTAGGGTTCTTGTTACGAATTGTGTGAGATTGGGAGTTTACCGATGATTTCCAAAAATTGTGTTTTTAACCCCATTTGGACTTATCTTGTTAATCCCTACAACTTTCATGTTGACATCGTTCCCATTCGAGAGCCCTAAACCAGACTTTTTGCAGTTTGAGGGCAAAATGGTCTTTTTATCCAAAATCTGGACACCGATTTCAATGTCACCAAAATGTGCAAAATATATACTTTTTGGAAACTAGAAATTTCGCCGATAAACTTTGTCTTCTTCATCGAAGTAGTTTAAAGCCCCGAATGCTATGTTTTGAGCCCGAGAAGTCTTTTAAGTTGTGGGCCCCATTCCCACTTACTATATATAGAGAGCTTCTTCTTCATTTTTCCATTTCTGGCAAAAACCCTAAAAGGAGAAGAGATTTCCAGCCCTAGGGTTTTCCCTTACCTTTTTCTTGCTTCTTCATCTTCAATCCTTCACCAAGCTAGTGCTAATGGAGAAATAGAGGTTACAATCTTCTTCCTCGTCTCAAGGGCTTCATCTTGACACCATTTTTGAAGAAAACCGCCCACTCCAAAACTTCCTTTGAGCAACACCTTGCTTTTTGAAGAACTTCTTTGTAAGTGATCTTCCTAAAAGTTTTAGAATCTTGTTTGTTTAGCCCTAGGGAAGCTCCATTTCGTTTATTAGAAGATTTCGTTTTGTTTTACTTGGATTTTGATATTCTAGGGTTTGGATTTGGGGGTTTTTGTTTAGGTGTTTGATTGTGAGCTTAAGAGGTGATTAGAGCTCAATTTGATTTGCATTGGACCCAAGGCAAGTGGATGAAATGATTCTCATGTGTTTATCATGTTTTATGCAAAATCTTGATTTATCTTCATTAGTAGTTTTAATGGTTTATAACTCCGCCTATGCTGGGGTATCCTTGACATAGCCGGTCCCAAGCCCGGACAAAGGAGGAGGGTTGTGCGTTAGGTAGCCGACAGCCAGCACAATACTCAGTCGGATTTTTTATGAATTTGAGACCTAATGAAATTTCGTTGGGGCGTCCCCTACTTAGCGACGCGCTGTATGGTTCGGGTACAGTGATAAGTGAGCAAGGACCGCTGTATCGGCGCCCGGGTGCAGTGCTAAATAGGCAAGGGTCCTCACACTTTATTGGACGAGTGTGGGGGGGTAAGGAAGCTAGTCCAAAATAAAAGGCTGAGATTGGGCACTTGGAACATTGGGAGCCTAACTGGGAAACTTATGGAAGTGGTGGATACAATGGAAAGGAGACGAATCACAATTGCTTGCTTGCAAGAGACAAGATGGGTGGGACACAAAGCTAAAGAGATTGAGAGGACCGGGTATAAGTTATGGTATACGGGACTTAATAGATCGAGGAATGGGGTCGGCATAGTGGTAAACAAGGACTTAAAGGAAGATGTAGTGAATGTAAAGCGCTATGGAGATAGGATTATTGCAATTAAGTTAGTGTTAGGAGAAGAGATAGTGAACGTAATTAGTGCTTATGCCCCCCAGGTGGGCTTAGGAGATGGACATAAGGAGAAGTTTTGGGAAGACTTGGAAGGAGTGCTACTAGAGATACCCCAAGGAGAGATGGTCTTCATAGGAGGTGATTTGAACGGTCATGTAGGACGTGATGTAGATGGATACATAGGAGTACACGGGGGACATGGGTACGGTAATAGAAATGAAGAAGGGAAGGATATCTTGGAGTTTTCAGTGGCTTATGATCTCATGGTAACTAGCACATTTTTTAGAAAGAGAGAGGAGCATTTGGTGACTTATAAGAGTGGCTCTTCGAGGACACAAATTGACTTCTTCTTAACTAGGAAAAGAGACCGTTTAGCTTGTAAAGATTGTAAGGTTATACCGGGGGAGAGCTTGACTTCCCAACATAGGTTGTTGATCATAGATGTGCAGTTACAAAGGTGGACTAGAAAAAAGAAGTTGTATAGATGCTCAAGGACTAAATGGTGGAACCTGAAAGGTGATAAGCAACTAGCTTTAAGGGAAAGAGTACTAGAGGAAGACGTTTGGGCGACAGATGAGAGTGCAAATAATATGTGGGATAAGGTAGCAGAGTGTATTAGGAGGGTAGGGAAAGAAGTCTTAGGAGAATCTAAAGGGGGTGCTCCGGTACAGAAAGAGGCATGGTGGTGGAGCGAAGCCGTCCAAGACAAGATAAGAGTTAAAAGAGTGTGCTTTAAAACTTGGCAAACGGATCGAATTGAAGCGAACTTGGAGAGGTATAAAGAAGCAAAAAGAGAAACCAAAAAGGCAGTTAGTGAGGCCAAGGCAAAGGCATTTGAGGAGCTATATAGGCGACTTGACACTAAGGAAGGCAAAAGAGAGATATTCAAGCTTGCTGAAACTAGAGATCGGCGGACCAAGGACTTAAACCAAGTTAAATGCGTTAAGGATGAGGATGAAAAGGTATTAGTAAAGGAACAGGAGATAAAGGAGCATTGGAAGAGCTACTTCTACAAGTTATTTAACGAAAGCAGTAGTAGTGACATACAATTGGGGCAGCTTACCATTTCTAGAGAAGAAGCGAATCATATGTTCTATAGGAGAATCAGAAGGGAAGAAGTTAAAGAAGTATTGAAAAGAATGAAGAATGGGAAAGCGGTTGGGCCAGATGGTATTCCTATTGAGGTTTGGAGGTGCTTGGGGGAGGATGGTATTAGTTGGTTGACAAAGCTTTTTAATGTTGTGCTAAAGAGCAAGAAGATGCCTAATGCATGGAGGAAAAGTATTCTTATACCCATATACAAGAACAACGGAGATATTCAGAACTGTGCAAACTACCGCGGGATTAAATTGATGAGCCATACGATGAAATTATGGGAGAGAGTTATTGAGAGAAGACTAAGAAGAACAACAAATATTTCAGAGAATCAATTTGGTTTCATGCCTGGGAGATCAACCATGGAGGCTATCTTTCTCCTGAGGAGGTTAATGGAACAATATAGAGAAGGTAAGAGAGATTTACATATGGTGTTCATTGACTTGGAGAAGGCCTATGACCGGGTTCCTATGGAGATTCTTTGGAAAGTTCTGGAAAAGAAAAGAGTTTGTGTTGCTTATATTGAGGCGATAAAGGATATGTATGATAGAGTCGTGACATCTATAAGGACGACTGGCGGCGAAACTAAGGAGTTTCCTATCACGATTGGTCTACACCAAGGCTCAGCGTTAAGCCCGTACTTGTTTGCCCTAGTTATGGATGAGATTACAAGACATATCCAGGATGAGGTGCCGTGGTGTATGCTATTTGCAGATGACATTATTTTAGTGGATGAGACGAGAGAAGGAGTGAATGCTAAACTTGAATTGTGGTGGAAAACATTAGAGACAAAAGGGTTTAGGCTAAGTCGATGCAAAACGGAATATATGGAATGCAAGTTTAGTCAAAGTAGGACACCTGGTAATATAGAAGTAAGTTTGGGCACACAAAAGATAGTAGAGAAAGAAAACTTTAGGTACCTTGGATCTATGGTGCAACAGGATGGAGGGATTGATACTGATGTAAGTTACAGGATTCAAGCCGGGTGGGCCAAATGGAGGAGTGCTTCGGGGGTCTTGTGTGATCAGAAATTCCCCCTCAAGGTTAAAGGAAAGTATTATAAGGTGGCGGTACGGCCAGCGTTGTTATATGGATCAGAGTGTTGGGCAGTAAAGCATAATCATGTCAAGAAGATGGAAGTTGCGGAGATGAGAATGCTAAGATGGATGTGCGGGATCACAAGGAGAGATAGGATTAGGAATGAGGAGATTAGGGGCATAGTAGGAATAACACCGATTGGAGATAAAATGAGAGAAAATCGACTGAGATGGTTCGGCCATGTTAGAAGGCGTCCAACAGAGGCACCTGTTAAAAGGTGTGAAAGCATGGAGTTTGCCAAGAGTAGGAGAGGGAGAGGGAGACCCAAGAGAAGTTGGAAAGAAACTATTAAACATGATCTTGCCTACATGGATTTAACGGAGGACATGGCCCTAAACAGATTTGATTGGCGTCGTCAAATCCATATAGCCGACCCCACCTAGTGGGAAAAGGCTTGGTTTGGTTTGGTTTGGTTAGTAGTTTTAATGGTTTATCATGCTTGATGGTTTGGTATTACTGATTTTGAATGATGATTTGATGAGATGAGGAGGTCAAAGAAGGGCCCAAATATTCATGAAGTTATGACTGGAAGAAGGGGAAAGAAAGGAAATGGATAGGAGTTGGACAAGAGAGGAATTCAACCAAATGGGTTGAGATTCGTCGCTGTCCGATCGATCGCCCATCAGGTCTGATCGATCGGACTGTAAATAACTGAGAGTGTTTTCAGAACTGATCGATCGCCCATCAGGTCTGATCGAACAGACTGTAAATAACTGAGAGTGTTTTCAGAACCGATCGATCGCCCATCAGGTCCGATCGATCGGACTGTAAATAACTGAGAGTATTTCAGGACCGATCGATCGGCCAATGAGCCCGATCGATCGGACTGAAATGAGATGAATTGCAAAATAAAGGGGAATGTGGAACTGTTCTCCAGATTTATTTCAAGCCCATACTCAAGTCCAATTCAGCTCTATCCCTTCTCTTCTTATTTGAAGACATTGAACCTGTAATGATGCATTTAAACCCATGAAAGAATTGAGTAAATTGTGATGGGTTGTAGTGGGGAGGTATTGTTTGGAGCCCCAACGTTATTTAAGGACTTGTAAGGCATTACATGAAGTCCAGAGGGAGGAGGAATCTCATCATGGAGATTCCATGAGGCTTTCTAGATTGACCAATGTGTATAAGGACCCGGAATGTCCCTAACTCTTAAAGAGTACCAAATTACATCATGATCGACATACGGGACCCTATTCACACTGATTCAATTCTAGGAACCCCATTGTTTAGTCTGTAAATGTGTGGGAAACTATTTGTATTCGATTTCAATCAAATTCCTATTTTGGGATTTCAACCCATGAGTACACTTGACCGAGGGCATTGTGTTACCATATTGTTAATTTGTTTAGACCCGTCCCGACTTTTTTGCGTCTTATACCTATGGGTACCCCGCCCTGTTATGTGTATTTATTTGCTTTAATTTTCGCATGTTGCCTATGAGTCGGCACCACTAAGGTTGGATAACCTTATCGGTTTGATCCACCGGTTTGGATATCCCCCTTCTGTTATACCCGCTGCAGCATGGTTCCCGCCTCGCCCCGATATACCCGGTTTGCTACCGTGGTCCCGTAGAGTATTATATGTATTTATTATATAAAATCGTTGACTCTCCTCACCTCGTGTGACTGAGGTCAACGTCGTTGATTCTCTTCACCTCGTGTGACTGAGGTCAATTTCCCGATGTGCTCTCATCACTTTTGTGAGAGAGGATTTAGCTTTGTGTGGTTGCCACCTTGTTAGTCCCGAATCCTTGTTACCTTATATGTTTTATTTGCATATGTACTTCTTTTAAATGATATATTATTCTTTTACGAAGTTCATCATTTATATACAAGCTTTCTAACTCTTGCAAATACCATTATTTTATTATTGTAATATCTTTTCACCCACCTGCCAGACCGTCGTGTCTGATCCATTTATTTTGGTACTCAGTTCCCGAGCTTATTGCCATTGAGGAGGAGCCTGAGGATGCGGTCGGTGAACCGCAGTGAGTGATTGAGTGGCAAGCCGACGATGACATGTAGACATTCGGCCTTGCCTTGAGAACGATACATTTTGGGATCTTATGATATCTTTATTTTAGGTTTTGTTTGTTGTATGGTCTTTGTTGACCATTATTTTGGGGCATTAATCAACTGATCTTTTGTAATTACACGTAAAGTTACTTTTGGGGAATATGCTTATGATCATTGCTCATTCTGATATCTTGTCATGTTAATCATAGGTCAATCTCGTTTATGGGATGGAATAACATTATTATGATTTGCTACACGCTTCCGCAATCTTAGGAATGTGTTTGATATGGTTATATGTGAGATGATGTGTAAAGATAATCCTCACCGCAGAACCCTGTGGGAAATCACGTGCACGGATAAATGTTCTTTTAATTCCGTGTACGGTTTAGCCAATGAGATGCACGTGGCGCGGCATCATCACCGTCCCGATCCCGGACTTGGCCTCTCTGATAATCCCGGTCCGGGGTCGCGACAGATAGGAGTTAGTGTTTTCCAGCAATTTGAAGAACTTGGAGTGGAAGTACAACCTTTGAGGAAAGGTGTGATGTTAGCGAGTATGACCGTGTCTGAGCCTACTTTCATCCAGAGAATCAAAGACAATCAGTTACAAGATCCAGACTTGGCCAAGATTGTAGAACACATTACAGAGCGTCCAGACTTCAGGATTTCAAATGGAGTATTGTGTTTTCGTGACCGGTTATGTGTGCCTAATGTGGATGATTTGAAGAATGAAATAATGACCGAAGCTCACAGCACAAGGTACTCTATGCATCCAGGTAGTACGAAGATGTACCATAACCTGAAGAACAGATTTTGGTGGAATAATATGAAGCGAGAGATAGCAACATTTGTATCTCGATGCTTGACTTGTCAGATGATTAAAGCAAAACATCAGAAACCTCCAGGTTTGCTAATGTATGTTTAAATGTTAGATGTGTAATCTATGCATTATTTTGGTTTAGAATGGATGATTAAATGATGTTTTGGCCCTTGGTGAGCATGGTGGCTCTGGGGCTTTATTTGGTTCAAAGATGAGAAGAAGAAGGAGGCAAAAATGTGAGAAAATGGAAGAAGAGAAGTGCATTTTCTGCACTCATCGCGTTCAGCAGAAGCCTGTTCGCTCGAGCGAACACTCATGATCGCTCGAGTGAACTTGCCTCTGTTTGAAGGATTTCGGACAGAAACCTGTACGCTCGAGCGAACAAGCCTCTTTCTCGAGTCCGCTCGAGCGAAGGCATGATTGCTCGAGCGAACCTGACAGTTCTGGATTTTTTTTTATTTCCCTTTTCTGAATTTCTTAAAAATTGAAAACTAGTCTATGTAAAGGGCTTTGTATTGACATTGTGTAATTGGGAGTCCGCAATGTATATTAATTTAGGGACACCAATTTGTTTAATTTTATACATTCGGATTTCCCTTTCACAAAGGTCAATAAATGACCTTGACATATACTTGAGAGACTTATATTTTGACCTCAGTTTGATATAATAAAAATCAACATGTTTCATTTCGAATTTCAAGTACAAGTGTATATAAGGGTTTGTTAAGGAAAGGACCATGAGGAAATCACTTCTTTGCACCGATAAGTATAGCTTCAGTTATTTTACTCGGTTTTGCTTTGCTTTGCTTTGTTAAGTGATTTTCCCTTCTTCTCGATATGTTTTCATATATGTAATGCATGTTTTGATCATTCATAGACTTATGTGAATACCACTGAGCTTGGACTGCCCCTTCAGTTTGATCCACTAGTTGGGGGGTCCTTAAAAATAAGGACTGTCTGCAGATTTGTCGTGTAAATTATACACATCTTTGCTTTGTCCCGGTTCCGCGGCCGGTTTATCCCTCCCACCTCGTGTGGCTTGAGTCTTTGTTTTGTTTGGTTCAGTTTTGCTTTGTCTTTGCTTACTCTTATCATCTTGTTTGATGGAGAAAGGATGGGATCAATGTGGAATTCACTATTCATGATATTTTTAAGTAAGCATGTTAGTTTTGAAATTTTAAAGCAATACTCAGTCATGAAATGCTTTGAGATCGATAAATCATTTTTAGTTTTATTCTTTCAAATTATATTTGCTTCGTGCTCATACCTAAATAGATCACCTGCCAAACCGTCGTGTTTGGTACTTGTTATTTTGGTGTCAGGTGCAGGAGATGTTACCTTTGAGGAGGAGTACCCGGAGGAGGCTATTGAGCCACCCCCAGCACGAGAGTGGCAGCCCGACGACATCATCTAGACGTTGGATGGGATCTTGATATCCGTTTCACCTAGTTTTGGGATACTTTTGGGAATTTCAAATGTATTGGCCTTTGTTGGCCTCTTATAAAAATGTAACTGAAATTAAGAATATTTTTTTATAACTTTGGAATTTAATTATGATGGGAATACTTTGTTTACATTCCTACTTTTGGTACCAAGTCTCGATGTTTATACTTCTCTTGCATCATATTGTTTATGACTTATGTGACACGCTTTGCTACACACTTCCGCATATCTAATCTTGTGAGTTAATTCCCTTATCTAGGGATCCTCACCGCGGGAACCTGTGGGAATCCGTAACCAACATACATCACCGTCGTGGGCCCGGGTCTTAATCCTTGGATCTCGGTCCGGGGTCGCGACACCAAGTTTTTGTTTTTGGCATGTAAGCCAGGTTTTGTTTTATGGCATTGATAGTCGGTTTGTGGCATCTATAGCCGATTTTTGGCATGAGAGCCAGGTTTTGTGGCATTTGTAGCCGTTTGTGGCATCTATAGTCGATTTTGGTGGCGTTTATAGCTAGTTTTGGTGGCGTTTATAGCCGGTTTTGGCATGGGAGCTAGGTTTTTGGTTTTCAAAAATGCATGTATCGACTGAAAGTCGCCTCATAGCTGAATGGTCATGCAAGTATCGATGGAATGTCGCATCCTTGCTCATTCGGTTGCGAGTATCGATGGAATGTTTCCTTCTCATGGATTTGGGTGCAAGTATCATTGGATTAATGTTGCTTCCTTACTTTTCAAAAGTCTTATTTTGTGGGTACTGACTTGATGTCGTTTCCCCACGATTTTTGAAATTTGTGGTTTTCTCGAACCTTTTTGGGTTGTGGATGTCAACTGGAATGTTGCATCTCCACGATTTTAGGTTTTTTTTTTAACCTTTGATATTTTGGGTCGTGGATATCAACTGAGACGTTGTTTCTTCACGTTTTTAGATTTTTTCGAACCTTTGAAATTTGGGTTGTGGATATCAACTGAAATGTTGCGTCTCCATGATTTTTTTTATTTTGCAAGTATCGACGAAATGTCGCTTTCCTACGATTTTGGAAGTGTCGAACGCGGTTTGCATTCTTCTGATTTGTGCGAGTATAGACTAAGCGTCGCTTCCTGGCGGTTTTTTTTTTTGAAAAACCATTTTTTGTTTAAAGGCACGAGGGTGATAAACTTTGACCTAAAACCATTTTAGAGGTAAAAGGTTGGGTGGACTAGGGTGGAAATCCCTGAATCCGGATTTTGTTTCAAAACCATGAATTTTGGGTTCAAGGATTGAAAATTTTGGTCAAGTTAGGGAGAGGCTCCTAAACTTGGATTTTTTAAACAATGAAACGATGAATGTAAGCATTGTTTTGAGTTTCTAGAAACTTCAACATTTGATATGAAAATTCTAAAAAGAGTGGGTATGACGAGCGAATACCTGGAAATAGGTTTTGGCCGTACAGGCATTGCTCTCACCCAGTTTGGTAAGTCCTCAAGGGTAGTACCGCTTTAAGAACTTGCCATTGACTGGAAGCATGCATCTGTCATCCTCCATGTTTAGGAGGGCGTATGCGCCGTTAGAGAAGACCTTGTCAATGCCGAAGGGTCTCTCCCATTTTGGCTCAAACTTGCCTTTGGACTTGGGAGCTAATACCATTGGTCTTTTTACTGCAAGAACCAAGTCGCCCTTTTTGTAGGAGCATTGCCTGAACTTTTTGTTGAAAGATCCTACCATGTGTGCTTGGTAAACTTCAATGCTTTGTCGAGCTTCGAGCCGTCTCTCATCGAGATTGTCCAGCTCATGAAGTCATAACTTCACATTGCTTTCTTGAGTCATGTCATTTTGTAGAGATACCCTCAGGGAGGGAATTTGTACCTCTAAGGGCATCGTATCTTCGCATCCATAGACCAAGGAGAATGGTGTGCTATGGGTTGGTCCTCGAACGGTGGTTCGATAGGCCCACAAAGATTCAGATAGTTTGTCGCTCCAATCTCTTTTGTGACTAGAGATCATTTTTTTGAGGATTTTGCAGAGTGTCTTGTTGACGGCTTATGCTAATCCGTTTGCTGCCGGATCATATGGAGTCCAAGGACAGCTTTAGATTTTGTATTCGTCGCAAAACCTGTAGAATCGATGATCCTGGAATTGTGGTCCGTTATCATGGACGAATCTTTTAGGTATGCCGAAACGACAAACGATATTGGTGAACAGGAACTGAAGGACTGATGAGCTCTTCATTTCGCTGAACTAAAGGAGTAACCACTTGGAGAAATAATCCGTAGCCGCGAAGATGAAACGATGACCTTTGCTTGAAGGGGTTAGAAATAGGACCTATGATATCCTTACCCTAGGCTTCGAAAGGCCATGAGATTGCTGTAGGATGCATCCATTCTGGAGGCATGTGAACATAATCTCCATGAATTTGGCATTGTTGGCAACGCTTAGCAAATTGCATTGCGTCAACTACATTGGTAGGCCAATAATAACCTAACCTTTTTATCTGATCGTAGAGCTTGGGACCAGCCTGATGTTTTCACCTCTACGGATGTGGATGATGTGACAGGTGTCAAACTTTTGCAGAAGCGATTGTGCCTTGTTGTAATAAGGCATCAGATCAGGCTTCTTGACTTTAAATCTCTGATTCATTTGATTGACGACCAGTTGAGAGTCTCCAAAGACTTCTAGCGTGGTGTTGCCAGATTCGATGGTGAGTCCAATCCTAGGATCAGAGCTTGGTATTCAGTTGCATTGTTTGTGCATGGCTCCAGTAGCGAGAAAGCGTGTGGAATCATGCATTTGTCGAGGCTAACAAAGAGGATGCCAGCTCCCGAGATCAGCTCTCTTTTCTCGTTTGTCCTGGTTGCACCGTCAAAGCACATGTCCCAGGAGGCATTTGGTGAGGAAATCTCCACGTTGTAGATGGGTTTGTCTGGGAGATCATCTCTGAGTGGAGAATCTTTAGCCAATGGATGCTCTGCGAGAAAGTCCGCTAGAGCTTGGCCTTTGATTGCTTTTCGTGGTACATACCTGTTATCAAATTGTGACAGAAGGTGGACCATTTTGCCAGTCGGGCATTGAGAGAACCTGCTTTTGCGACAAGGACCTTCAAGAGGTTGATCCTCGAGACCAGGTAGACTGTGTTGGAAAGTAAGTAGTGACGTAGCTTTTGTACGACAAACATCACTGCAAGGCATTCCTTTTCGACAAGAGATCTGAGTAGCGATGCTCAACACCTACTAGCATGCAGCTGAGGTAGTATAGAGCAACTTCTTTTCTTTCATCATTTTCTTGTGCAACTAGAGTGCCCAGAGAGTGGTCAATGGCTCTTGTGTACAAGATGAATGGTTTTCCAGTGGTAGGAGCATCTAACACTGGAGGTTTGGTCAGGTATGACTTGATATCTTGAAATGCAGCTTCACAGTCAGCATCCTAGACAAAGTCTACACTTTTCTTCATCAGCCGAGAGAATGGACGTCATTTTCCCGAAAGATTGGAGATGACCCGTCTGATATAGGCCAATCTCCCTTGGAGCCACTTCAGTTCTCTCAAGGTTCTTGGAGAGGGCATTTCTAGAATAGCCTTAACTTATGGGGTCAAGTTCTATTCCAGCTTTCCGAACTAGGAATCCGAGGAACTTATCCGACGAGACGCCGAAGAAGCACTTCAGAGGATTCATCCGCAGTTTGTGTTTGCGAAGCCGGAGGAAGACTTCTTGAAGGTCTTCGAGGTGTTCTTCTTTTCTTTTGCTTTTGATGGCGAGGTCATCAACGTAACATTCGACCGTCTTATGCCGAATATCTTGGAATATTTTCATCATAGCCCTCTGATATGTGGCACCAGCATTTTTCAGACCAAATGGCATGACACTGTAGCAATACACACCAAATGGAGTCCGAAAGAAAGTGTGTTTTTCATCCTCAGGATGCATCTTTATCCGATTGTAACCAGAGAACCAATCCATGAATGTCACTCGCTCGAATCCACAGGTATTGTAAATCATTACTTTCGGTATCGGGAGCAGGAATTCATCATTAGGGCAAGCGCCATTCAGGTCTCTATCATCAATACAGACCCTGATCTGCCCATTTTTCTTTGTCATGGGGACAATGTTGGCCAACCATTCAAGATGCTGTTCCTCTCGGATG
The DNA here is from genome assembly GCA_012931725.1 of Litsea cubeba. Classification (NCBI taxonomy): domain Eukaryota; kingdom Viridiplantae; phylum Streptophyta; class Magnoliopsida; order Laurales; family Lauraceae; genus Litsea; species Litsea cubeba. The sequence goes on from CM022952.1 coordinate 40,178,548, forward strand.
AAGCCAACGCTTTTGAGTTTTTGAACTTATTGTTCAATTTTATCCATCACATCTAGACGGAATCTTTTTGGGCCTTGTTTGATAGGCTTGATGTCTTCTTAAAGATCGAGCCGTGGACTGCTACTTTGGGGTTTAAACCAGGCATTTAAGCATAAGACCATGCAAAGCAATCAACTAACTCACGAAGAAAAGCGATATACTCGGGTAACTCATCATCCTTTATATTCTTACTTATGAATACAGGATGTGGGTTATCTGGGGTTCCCAAGTCCATCTTTTGAGCATGATCTTCTGTTGGAAGGTTCGAAGGTGGTTCCTCCATAATATTTTCAGAGGCTTCCAACTCAACGAAACCTTTTGGTGTTTCAACGGCATTTTCAAACCAAGGCTTTGCTCCTTCCCATGGGTCTTCTTGATCGGTGATCTTCTCAAGGCTTGCTATGAGATGGTCCCAATCGCTTGTTGAAACTGGGTTGAAGTGAACTACTTCTTTTGGAGACGATAGTTTTTCTGGGTCAGAATACCACATGTCTGTGTTTTCGTACAATTCCTCTTCATCATCAGGGAAATCGTACCAATTGGAGGAGCTTCCTGGATCTTTGTCAGGTGACTCTTCAAAGAGATATCCAGGGAGATCGATGTCTTCATGGACTTGAGATGTTGAGGCTTGGTCGGCAAATTGACTTTTAAGCCTTTGTGTCAAGTGTCTCAGAGGAGTGTCAGAATCATACCCTAACCAGTGTGAAGACTTTTCTTTATGGCCGTAGAGTCTCCAATCTTCCAGCTGGCTTTTGGTTAAGACAGGCCCCAATGGCGTGAGAATACCGCAACCTTCTCCCAAACCGACTGGGTTTTGAGCGTCATAGCCCATTTTCTTCATAATAGCTTGTGCCATAGGACTATATAAGGATAGTTGAGGCATACCTTCATTTTGGAAAGGTTCAAGCAGGGAGTTTGATGAAGAAGCATCCGATCTATAGAAGAATATCAGTCTTTCCTTTGTTGAAGTTACTGGAACAACAAAGGAAGCAAACGCAAGATTTTTTACGTCAGCAGGTGTCTCTATTAGAGTAAGAGTAGGCTGAACATGTTGAGTGTCAGCTTGGCTTGACGATGTGTCATTTTTCGACTCTGAATCCGAATCCGTGTCTTGCATGATAGATACGAAAGAGAAAACAAATTTGCCCCCAGACATTTACTTTGCCTTCTTCACTTTAGTTGTGATGACCAAAGGCTTTGAAGGTTTGAGGGAGATGAAAAAGGGACATTAAGTACTCTCTTCAGGTTTACCGGAGGGTTTGTCTTCTTTCGGTGATTGTTGAGGAGCATTACCTTTAACTTTCTGGAGATTTTTGGCCAAGGGTGTTGTTTCCTCTTCTTATTTTTCACCTTCATACATATGGGAGTCTGAGAAGTGGACTTCTTTACCTTTGAAGGGTTTTCGGTCCACAAAGACTCGTTGTATCATGTCGTCGTCGCTGACGAATTTGATGCATTGATGTAGAGTTGAAGGGACAATACTATTCTCGTGTATCCACGGGCGTCTGAGAAGGTTGCTGTAGCATGAAGGGGTTTTTATTGCATACATAGTGGCCTCAGAGATAAGATCACCGATTTGCAACTTGAACCTGATTTTGCTGACAGGCCTTTGAGTACCCCCTCGTATCCAAAGATAGATACAGATGTGTGGTTCAGCTTGCTGGGTGGGATGCCCAACTCTTCGAGAGCCGAAGTGGAGATGAGGTTGAGTGTAGAACCTAGCTCGATCTGAACTCTATGCATTGGTATTTCCTTGATGTACCCTATGAAATACAGGGGTCAATTGTGCCTTGTTTCGCCAAGTAGGAGGTCTTCCTTTGTGAAGGTGATGGTTGCACTAGCTGCTTTTTGAACCGAGAGACATTCAATGCGTGATCTCTCAGTTTTCTTCTTTTCTTGCTTTGAGGAGGTTTCTGAGTTTTGACCTGATAGTCCATTTCAATTTTGAGGACTTGCGGGGCATGTTTGTCGACATCCTCATTCAGCTTTTGTAATTCTGATATGAGATTATCATGAGTGTGCGGAGACATTCGCAATAAGTCTAGGATGTGCAGACGTGCAGGTATGTGTTTGAAGTGCTCAATCAAGTCATACTTGAAAGCCTCCTTGGGGCATGCATGTTCATCATTGTTGCCACTAGGGGCACTTACAACATCTTTTCCTGAAGGATTTACATAAGTAAAGGAAGATTGGTTGTAATTTTTGTGGTAGTCCCAGCAAGAGCTAGTGCCTCTACCAAATTCAAGAGCTTCTTGAGAAGGATCTTCGTTTGGAAGACTGTTTTTAGGATAAAGAGGTTGTCATTTCTCATTTACTAGGGACGTATCTTCAGCAGAGTTGCCATCCTCAGTGATTGTGTTGCAAGGAGCATTTTTCGGGAACAAGTCCTGAACAGCATCCAGCAACTTTTCTTCATCATCCCAAGTATCAATAGCTGGGGTCTCTTCATGATGATCAGTCGGGAAGAGTGTGAGTTCTGAAGTCTCAGTCTCAGGAGAAGAAACCTGAGAGGGTGCCATCTCTGTGAAAGTCATGTGAGACGAGGTAGCTCCAGATGATATGGTGCTAGGCATCGTCGGAGTGTAAGTGATCTCATCAAACGAGGCTTTGGAAGAGCTATAATCCCGATTTATCACATTACAGGCAACTTTGATAGGACACGTTGCCAGAATGGACTCTTGGGAGTCAAACTCATCCTCAGATGTAAGAGGATCATCGATCCAGTAATTTTCCCCATTTTCAGGAGTTAAGGGAGGAGGTACCTGGTGGTCTTCAGGGACTTCCAGCTTTGGATTGCGAAGAATCTCGTCGACGTGATCTTGCTCTTGTTCTAGGGCAAGACGCCGCAAGATCCTCGTATATTCTTCAAAATCAGGCATTGGAGCCAAATCTACTTCTTCGTCTGCTCTTTGTGGTTCAACACGGTTGAGTTCCATTAGAGCAATGGTGGGTGCTGGGTCAACAACATTTTATTGTATAGCCTTTTGGTCTTCTTCATCGTTAGACCAGGATCCTTGTGGCTATAAGGGCTTATACCAGATTACTGGCATAAGGTGAGTTTCAGGAACCCATTCTTCATTGGAGAGGTATTCTCCCGTTTCAAAGGATTCCTCCCACTCGTCGGAGTCATCGGACTCGTATCCATCCAAGGAGAATCCAACTACCGAATTGTAAGAGTATGATGCCCCCTGCGTGGCTACTTTTTTGAATTAAGGTGGCATGAGATCACTAAGAGTGAACTTTCTTACCCCCTTTGAAGTCTCTGGAAGGGATGTTTCTATTGCCCTTAGTGAAGCAGTAGAGGAGGCCTCTGCCTTTTAATGGACTTCTTATTTTGGCTGGGTCTTTTCTTGCCGTTTGAGCTTGAGGAGATGTTTCCTAGCCTGCCTTCGTTGTTGAGCTGTTGGCTTTGTTTTCACGATCTCCCAGTTTTCATCTTCTAAGAGATCGGGATGTACCCATATGGGTTGTCCGTCTGGTGTCGGGTAAGGAACCAGTGCTTCGGACATTTGAATTCTTTTTATCACCTTGAAGGAAGTAATGATCTTCTTCTTTGGTGATTTTGATGTTTGTCCACATGACACCATGTTGACGGAGGCAGACCCATAGTTTTTGTCAAAAGTGATGACTCTGTTTTTCCACATCTCGTTTATTTTCTCTCTCACAACGAAGCATTGATTGAGAGGATGCGAGATCATTTGGTGGTATGGATAGTACCGAGCATCATTGGTTTTGCCAATATCTCCCGATCTTTTGGGTTCAGGCAAGGTGAGCTTGCTGTTTACCACGAGAGCCCGAAAGAATTCATCAACATCTTCATCGAATGGGTATTTCTTTTCTACTCGCTCTTTTGAAGGCATCAGAGAGTTCAGGTCTCTTACCTGCAGCTTTGTTTTCAGCTTTCTTTAGTGGCTGAGGAGCTGGCTTGGTTTGCACATTGAGGACCTCTATTTTCTTTAGTTTATAGGTTGCAATGGCGGTTGGCTCTTTTCTTGATGATTTCTGACTGTTGAGGTCTTTGATCACCGTTTTAGCCTCCATGGAAGCTTCTAGGAGTTCTCCTAGGTCCTTTGATTTATTGCTGATGATAATGGAGCGGATTCTTGCTCTCATGTTGTTTCGGCAGATGTCGACTAGCGACGCTTGTGGCAGTACATCTAAACATTGTACGCCATTGCTTTCCACTTGTGAATGAAGATGTACGTCGACTCATTCTCCCCCTGTTTTAGGCTGCAAAGCTGAACCATAGTAGTGGGATGATCGTCACCTTTGAAGTGAGTCAGGAAGCGTGTCTCTAGCATGACCCAGTTTTGGATGGAGTCTTCCGGAAGAGTGGAGTCCTAATCAAAGGCCATACCTTTTAGGGTACATGCAAAGAGGCGGATATTGAGTGCACCTTGATCCGTGATAGCTCCCGTCAAGATTTTGGAGTGGATGACGTACTGTCTGGCTGATCCTTTCCCCGTATATGTTTGTGGGAAACGGGACCGAGTCCATCCATAAGGGATATGGTGGCTTGATCCCATGCTCCTTGAGTATATCCTCTTTTTAAGTTTTTGCGAGGATATTGTCTACGTCCTTTTTGGTGAGGGCGTGTGACTCATTTTCTTCTCTATTTACCTCATCATCTTGAGGATTCGGAGGAGGTTCATTGTTCGCCTGATTTTGAAAGGCGAGGAGAAGGTTTTCCATCAGAGTTTCACTCCTTTGCTGGCCTTGTTCTAACTACTGGATGCGTGTGATCGCATCATCTTTAGGTGGATTTGCGAGGTCGTGGCTCGGAATTTGTAGCCAGGACGTTCATCCTTCGGGATTTGAATGTAGAAATTGTCCTGGTGATTGAGCTGGGGCTCATTCTTTTTGATGAAGAGCTTGAGGATGGATCACTATGCTGTCCTTTGCTTGAAGGAGTAGGGGATTCTTCTGAATGTCTTCTTGTCCTGGAGACGCTGCGGGTCACCGGACGTCGGACATGGATTTTTGCTGCTGACTTTTGGTTTTTCTAACCATATGGACAGCAACAATTTCGTTGGGTCTTTCTTTCTTGACCCATTTATGGGAGACTTAAAGTGTAGGAGGCTGGGTCCTTTTCTTCTCTAGTCTTTTTTGTCGATACGACGCGCGGCAGTGTATACGACGAGCAATTTAAGCTTCGGTCAGCTCTGGCTGGGCTTTGACAATGAAGGATGTGTTCCCTCGGGCGCAGTAGCCGAGCCTGCCTTCTTTGTAGCTAGGCAAGGACAAGATACGGACCCGGTCCTTTACCTGTTGCAGCGAAGCTTTGAATTTTTCGAGTTCGGCCCCTGTAGAGATGAAGGGTCGAACTGCAGAATTGTAGGCCTTAGTAGGTGCTTGTAGAGGCCTAGTGATGCATGACTTGATTTTGGGCTTATAGGAACAAGCCGACTCATGCTGGGTTGACTTGGTTGTCAGGTTGGAGATGGGTCTCTCCTCTTTCATGTAGGCAAGAGTGTAGAACTGGTTCTCCTTGAGTGGGGCCAGGTATGCTGGCTTGGTGGATGTTTGGGACCTTCTTTATTTTGGTGAAGGTTTTGGGGACCAAGTCTTGGGATAGACCTGGTTGTTTGCGGGTTGAGGCTTCGCGGGGATGCCGCGGGCTTCTGGCTTTTGAGCGCTCACCTTTGGTGTCATGGTAGTGACACGTTAAGAGGCGATCTTTTGCTTTTTGGCGGGCGCAATTTCTTCTTCGGGAAGTGAGAATGGTCCTAGCATCCCAAAGACGATAGTCCGGGGAGTCGAGGTCAACCCAGAGTTCAAAGAGTTGCCGAGAGAGGTAAGGGTAGATTTACTTAATGAAATCTCGGTTGATAGAATTGCCCCCAAGTAAGGGTGGGATTACTTAATGAACATGTTTGGAGGACCCTTGCCTAGAACAGTCAAGCTATCTCCATACTTTGGACAAGGCTTTTCTTGAATCAATCATGATCAAAGAACGCAATTGGTTTAACCTTAGTGGTCTATGTCTTTTTTTAAATCCCTAATAGACTCATCGAAGAGAAACGATGGCCCAATCCCCGATCTGAACACAGGCTCAACATTTCTGCGAGCACCGGTGCCCAAAAAGGAAATGATCAAAGTTTCTCAATTTTGAATCGAAAATGAGAAATCTGATTTTTTTCAAAAAAATAAAATCTCTAATGAACTCATCGAAGAGAAACGATGGCCCAAAACCCAATTTGAATAGGCTCAACATTTCTACAAGCACATGAACGATAGGAGAGGGTCAAAGTTTCTCAATTTTGAATCTAAACTGATAAATCTGATTTTTTTTAGATATCTAATGAACTCATCGAAGAGAAACGATGGCCCAAATCCCAATTCGAACAGGCTCAACATTTCGGCAAGCACATGGACGATAGGAGAGGATCAAAGTTCTCAATTTTGAATCCAAACTGAGAAATCTGATTTCTTTTTTTTTTTTAAAGAGAAAGAGTGGAAATAAATTCAAAGATAGATTTAGAAATTTCCAAAAAATCCCATCTCATTTTTTTAGATGCGAAATCGATACAGGCCACTAACTAGAAAGTAGCCAAGGAATCCAGAAAAGAAGTATAAGCATAGAGCAAAAATATGGTATGCAAATATTTCATTTCCAAGCATCGTGTTCTCAAATGAACGAGTCCCACCGGGTGGAGCCAGCTTGATGGACCGCTCTTTTCGCTCTCGATGCTTACCGAGGTCGGTGGACGTGGGAGTCCGTGGGGTCCGACACTTTCGCACCCGGAGGGCAATGCGGGTATCAATATTTCTTTTGGGTGGGTGTGCCAGATTTTCTATTTTTACTTGGAATTATAAGTGGTGATCCAGAGATCGACCTTCGTAAGTAAAAAGAAAATCAACTTCTTTCAAGTTTCCATTGCACATATATTTAAGAAAAGAGACAAGTTTTTGAAATGCCATAAAAGATGATTTCATTTGTTTTGTCGTGAAAGGCGATGTTTGCCGTGAAATGCAATTTTTGGCATTTATACCCGATTTTTTGCATTTATAACCGATTTTTGGCATTTATAGCCGATTTACAATTCTTATCAATAGTGAAAGACAAGAGTTGTGATTTTTCTTGTCTCTTTCAGAAAAATACAAACTACATTGAAAAGCAAGAAAAGGAGGATCTAACTTCTCAGGAGATTGTGGAAGACTCGTTCAGATTGACGGTCGCAAGCCATATGTGGACTTCGCCATCGTCCATACAGATGAGAATAGAGGATGCTTTTGATTCGCTTGGCTTGGGTATGACCTCAGATTTTTAAAGGATAAAGACCAAGAGGAGGTCTTATGTCCAATAAAAAGGTAAGTAAACGGGCTCAGAAGCCACGACTACCCCATTGGAGGTAGAAGGAGAAGGCAAGGACCTTGGGGGTGGTCGGTGCAAAACTTCAGCAGAGTTTTCTCTCTTAGATTTCTGATGCATTTCTTTGTCTGTATTTCCGGATTTTTCGAAGTGTTTTTCCGTTTGCGAAGTGTTTTTCCATCCTTGGAATGCTTGGAGTGCTCTCCTATTTATAGGCTCTTGGCAGCCATTTAGGAGAGTTTATGGGCTTTAATTGTCATTAAGCCTCATAATGGGAGGAGTTACTAGTTTTAATTCATTTACTTTGTAACTCCTTTTTCTTGGCTTCTGATTGGCCTGTGGAGATTTAAGGGATTTAATCGCCTTTAAGCACCATGATGGGAGGAGTTTCATGGTTTAAATGCCATAAATCTCTTGATTTGTAACTCCCAAATGCTTGCTTCTGATTGGGCCGTCCAAAATAATGATATAATGACTGCAATAAAGCTAGTCAATTAACTGCATTAAGTGGTCGCCGAGCAGTTGAAGAGTCGCGGGCCGCGCCGCGTCTTTTGGATTTTTTTGGCGATGATCATCGATGGATCTTCATGCTGATCTACATCGGATGACCATGTAACTTCAGACATTGATTGCTAACAACGGGCCAGTGACATCTGTCCTGTCGATTTCTCGATTGATCGGGTAGAAAGTGTACTTTTTGGTCGACCGGTTGGCGATCAATGATGATTTTGATACTCTTGAAGATGGACCTGACGGATGTCGATGGATTTCGTGCCTCAAAAGTCTAAATTTAAAAAAAACCACAGGGGCCGGAAGTTTCGAAACGCGAAAAGGGACGAAAAACATCCCTTCCGGGGCAAATCTGGCGACCTGGATCTCCATGGTCGCCGGCTGCGACCCTGGGCCAGGGTCGCGGGCTGCAACCCTGGGGGAATTTTTGCCCTTTCGTCGTCGTTTTTCGGCCGTTTCAATGCCTTTTCAGATTCTTTTTTCTTGTGTATTTTTTCATGACATTTTTGAACATTTTTTGGCTGAATTTCCCTGTAGAAAACTTGATGAGAATCCTTGCATTTTGGAGTGCAAAGTTTTCACTTTTCCGGGAAAGCCGAAGACTTTGTCGCATAGAGCTGCCGATTTTCCGTTAGAAGCCGAAATTGGGTCAAACGATGTCGGAATGACCTGAAATTTGAGGTGAAACCTCCTAAATAAGACCAACCACAGGCTTTTATTTGAGTTTTGAAGCCGTATGGGGTCCTGTCGCCAGTAGACTTGATTATATCGCGAGTAAGATGTCGCGCTTTGATGTGCGGCCAACTGATGTCCGATTGACCTGAAAATTGACAGGGAAACTATTGGAGTCATTTTGAGATGATCCATGGGCTCTGTCTTGGAAACCATGGTCCCGGGGAGCTTCACCACGGAAAGGCCTGATTTGGCTCCGAGAGTCAAAGTCTGGTCAAATGTTGTCAAAATGATCTGAAACTTGACGAGTATCCCTTTGTAAGCATCTTGAAGCCGCCTATGTGCTCTGCTTGATTAGTTATGACCTCGGTGGTTCTCACCACCGAGAGGCTTGATTCTACTGTTCGAGGGTTGATGTAGGGTCAAACGTTGTCGGTTTGACTCGGAACTTGACGTGGAGCCTTTTGGAAGTATTTTGAGACCATCCACAGGTTCTAATGAAGATTTGATGTTTTTGACACTGTCGCCGCCGAGAGCTCCTGTCCATCTGCTGGAGGAGTGAAGTTAGGCCAAACAATGTTGAAATGGCCCTAAACTTCTTGTGTACTCCTCTCTTGGCTTTCTTGAAGGATCTTGCAAATTTTGTTTGATTCTGACAAGATTTTGATTTTTTGAGAAGTAACAACGTCCATTTGTGGTAGGATGCGACTTCATGTAGTTTTCTTGATGTTGAAGAGGCAAAGTGACATTTTTGGTGTCAACAGTGTCACGCCCAGTGGTGTTTCAGCGTTTCCCTAATGCTTCGTGGCAGTAGGTAGGTAGATGCCAAGTCGCCTTTAGGCTAATCTTGACAGTCTTCAATCACTCGTTTGTCACCAATTGTGAGACCGAGACATGACTGGCTGGTACTGGACCGAAGCCAGTATAGTCTCGTTGCACGCAATCTGGTATTGTTACCGAGAATGCGTAGGCCGAAACTCACCTAACTGGTATTTTGACTAACGCCGAGATGAGCTGGGTGGTAATGAAGGCTTTCTGGCATTCCCTATTGCTCTGTAGCAGTTAGGTAGGTGGTGCCGAGGTGCCGTATGCTGAGACCGAGACGAAGGCTTTCTGGCATTTTCCTAATGCTCTGTAGCAGTTAGGTAGGTGGTGACGAGGTGCCGTATGCCGAGACCGAGACGAAGGCTTTCTGGCATTTTCCTAATGCTTTGTAGCAGTTAAGTAGGTGGTGCCGAGGTGCCGTATGCCGAGACCGAGACCGAGACATGACTGGCTGGTACTAGATCAAAGCCGATGTAGTCTCATTGGCCGATCATCTGGTACTCTTACCGAGCTGCCATGTGGCCGAGAACCGAGATATGACCAGCTGGTTCGTCACAAGAGGTGTAATCTCATTGGCCGGTCATCTGGTACTCTTACCGAGATGCCAAGGTGATTTCGGCGTCTTTGAAGATGCTCCCACACATGCTCTTAGAGATCCTTCTAGGGTGGCTGATTTCCCAAGGTCATAAATGATGCTCTTTTATCGATGTAGAAGATGAACCGACGGTACTACGTGTCATCATCTGGATAGTCATCCAATTACTTTGAAAAGGCATGCATCATCTCAAAGGGGGCGCATGCAGTATTCGAGGCGATAGGAAAGAACGCCTGGCATGTGTATCTTCAGATTTGGAAAAGGTACGTTCTCCCTCTATCAATAAGGGTGGAAGGTTAGGGTTTCCCCAACTTGTGTTTTCATCTTCGCCGAAGAAGAAAGAGGGAGATGGTGCTGGTGACGAGAAATTATTCCGTTCAATTAACCTTGGTGACGGACAAGACCTGGGTGATAGGATGGTGTACTGCCTTGAAAGAGACGGGAATCCTTGAGGATCACCCGTATTTCCAGAATCTGTCCAAGTTCTCAGTCCCAGGGTCAAGCTTCATATCTTTGTCGTTCAAGACTTCGTTCGTCATAACCAGGATGTCATCGTCGCTGTCATTGACATCATCAGTCTGGTGATGGGATCGGTGGAAGCTAACCAGGCCGAGGAAATCGCTGTCATTGAGCCATTCGCATCTTCATAAAATAGATCTTTGATCAACTCTTACTGATGCAGCTGGGATAAAACATTTATATTTGGTGACCTTGGGCTGACCGGATGAAGGCTTTTCTCTGCTTTTCCTCCGATGTATCCATTTTTTTTATGTATGATGCAGTAGAGAACACTACTACCTTGTAATGTGGAAGTTTGTATTCCCTTCTGATTATTCAATGAAGATCTTTTTTCCCTTGCAATCTATCTTCTCTTTAGCCGCTTTCAGCCTGAACTTGGTTATTTTCATTCAACTGGTTTGTCACCAATCAAGAAAATCCAAACATGCCTGGTTAGTAAATTTAATAAGACCAGGGTAGACCTTGTAGCACTCTTATTGAGTTACTTAGGACCGAGACATGAGTAGTTGGTTTGTCACCAGAGGTGTAGTCTAGTTAGCTAGCGATCTGGTACTGTTACCGAGATGCGCGTGTGGCTGAGCTGGCTCGGCGCTGCTTTTGCTTGCCGCAGCACGAGCTTAATTAAATCGAGAAATGACCAGCTGGCTCGTCGCCAGAGGTGTAGTCTTCTTGGCCGGCGATCTGGTACTGTTATCGAGATGCGTTTGTGGCTGAGTTGGCTCGGCTCTGCTTTTGCTTGTCTCAACACGAGCATAATAAAATCGAGACATGACAAGCTGGCTGGTCACCAGAGGTGTAGTCTTGTTGGCCGGCAATCTGGTACTATTACCGAGATGCGCGTAAGGCAAAACTAGAGAGTGCACTACCACCGAGCTGGAGAGTGGTACTGCTACCGAGCTGGAGAGCGGTACTGCTGTCGAGTTCTTCAACTTTGTGAAATTTGAGACAAATCAGAGAACAAAGACTGCTTTTATTGATCTTCAAAAATTGATTACAATTTAGAAATAAAACTTCTTGAGATGCGTTGCATTCCATGGCCGTAGTAACTGTTTACCATCCATGTCCTCAAGTTTGTATGCTGATTGACCGGCAGTCGAGATCACCTTGAATGGTCCGTGCCAATTCGGCGCTAGTTTGCCTTGGTTTGGATCTTTGTCCACAGGGAGCGTTTTCTTCAAGACCAGTTCTCCGATTGAGAATCTCATTTCTCTAACTCTTTGATTGTAGGCCCTAGCCAACTGTTGCCGGTTGGCAGCCATGCAGATGGCTGCTGCCTCTCTGCGTTCCTCGGCTAGGTCTAACTCTCGAGTCAAGTTTATCTCGTTTTGGCCTTCGTCAAAGAGTTCTGATCTCAAGGTCGGGAGACCGACCTCGAGCGGAATTACAACTTCCATCCCATAGGCCAAGGAAAAAGGCGTTGCCGAGGTCGAGCGCCTTGGAGTTGTTATGTACGCCCATAGGACACTTGGGAGTTTTTTCACCCATCTTCCTTTGGCTAGGTCGAGCCTCTTCTTGAGTCCGTTGAGCACCACCTTGTTGGAGATTTCAGCTTGACCGTTGCTCTGTGGGTAGCCTGGAGTGGAATAGTGATTTTTGATGCCGAGTCCCTGGCAGAAGTTTTCGAAGAGGTTGGAATCGAACTAGGTCCCGTTGTCCGAGATCAAAGCTCGAGAAATGCCAAACCTTGGATGATGTTCTTCCATACGAAGTTTTTAGAGTCGTGTTCGGTGATGGAAGACAGTGGCTCTGCCTCTACCCATTTGGTGAAGTAATCGGTGGCCACTATTAGCCACCTCTTGTTGCCTAAAGCTCGGTGGAGTGGTCCCACAATGTCCAGCCCCCATTGGGAGAAGGGCCACGGGCTGGAGAGTGGGCTCAGATCGTGTGCTGGCTGATGAAGGGAGTGTGAGAACTTCTGGCACTTCTCGCACTTTCTGGCGTACTGCTGAGCATCCTTCTGCATATATGGCCACCAGTAACCCTGGTTGATAGCCCGGTATGCTAGTGACCGACCTCCGACGTGGCTGCCGCAGATTCCTTCATGAATTTCATAGAGAAAGTCTTCAACTCTACTCGGGTGAACACACTGAAGGTAGGGGCCAGTAAACGACTTCCTGTAGAGCTTGTCTTCTGGAGACAACCAAAACCGGGGTGCTTTGAGCCTGATCTTGTGAGCTTCATTCTTGTCTTCAGGAAGTTGATCGTCTTTGAGGTATGAGATGATCGGGTCCATCCAGCTCGGACCGAGATCAACACATAAAATCTGCCGAGGTGGGTGAAGTTCTATGCTTGGCTTCTGCAATGATTCCATCTCAACGATTCTTTTTCTTCCAGCTTCGATAGCAGAGGCCAGGTTGGCGAGAGCATCGACATGGGAATTGGACTCTCTGCCGACTTGCTTGACTTCAACTTTTTCGAACTGAGAGAGGAGCTTTCTTGCAACGACTAGGTAGGCTGCCATCCTTTCATCGCAAGCTTGGTAGTCTCTGCTAGGCTGGCTCGTCACCAACTGTGAGTCGTTGAACACCACCAACTGCCTATTGAGTCCTGTAATAAGTGCTTCATACTCTGCTTCGTTGTTGGACGCCTTGAAACTGTAACAAGTGTCAGGGCTTGTTCGATGACCAGCCCTTCTAGAGATTGGAGGACTATGCCAGCACCAGCCCTCTTGGAAGTTGAGGATCCGTCGACGAAGACCTTCCATGATGAATCAAGGAACTGCTTCCAAGATCGTTCTTCGGTGCTTGTCTCAGTGACTTCGTCCTCACTCCCTCTGCCCCCTAGTTCGGTGTCGAGCGAGCTCAGTGCGAACTAGGAGAGATGAACTCCATAATGAAGTCACCTAAAACTTAGGCTTTGATCGCCGTTCTGGGTTGATACTGGATACCATACTGTCCCAGTTGGGCGGCCCATTTTGACACTCTTCCAGAGAAATCAGCCTTTTTGAAAAGGGACCCGAGTGGATGTTCCGTAACAACCACTATTGTGTAGGTCTAGAAGTAGTGGGAAAGTTTGCGAGAAGCACTGACGAGTGCTAATGCAAGTTTCTCCATTGGCAAGTACCTGGTCTCGGCATAAAAAATGATCTTGCTCGTGTAATAGATGGGCTTCTATTGCATGTCTTCCTCTCTGACGAGCACCGAACTTACTGCATGATCTGAGACCACCAGGTACAGATAGAGCACTTCTCCCTGTTTTGGAGTTGAAAGCAGGGGTGGTGAAGCGAGTTAAGCTTTGAGCTCTTGTAAGGCTTGGTCGCACTCCGGAGTCCACTGGAATTTGAGGCTTTTTTTCAACACCTAGAAGAAGGGTCAGCATTTGGCTGAAGCTCGGCTAATGAAGCGATTTAGTACGGCAGCCATGCCGGTGAGCCTTTGGACCTGCTTTGCCGTGGTTGGACTTTGTATTCCTTAGATAGTCGAGGTCTTATCTGGGTTTGCTTCGATTCCTCTTCTCGTGACCTGGCTTCCCAAGAATTTGCTGGAGCCAACACCAAAAGCACACTTCGAGGCATTCAGCTTGAGCTTGAACTTCTTGAGGATGTCAAATATTTGACGTAGGTCTGCCAAGTGGTCTTGCGACATTTTAGACTTGACAACCATGTCATCAATGTATACCTCTATAGTCCTGCGGAGCTGGGCCTGGAACATTTTGGTGACCAATCTCTGGTAGGTCACCCCTGCGTTTTTTAACCCAAAGGGCATCACTTTGTAGCAGTAAATGCCTCTAGGTGTTATGAACGCAGTCTTTTCTTCGTTAGGCCTATACATCGGTATCTAATGGTAACCTCGGTTGGCATCGAGGAAACTCATCCTGTCGTGATGGGTGGTGGCGTCGATCATCTTGTTGATCTTCGGGAGCGGAAAGCAGTCTTTTGGACACGTCTTGTTGAGGTCGGTAAAATCTACGCAGACTCTCCACTTCACAGTCTTCTTCTTGACCACCACTGTGTTCTCCAGCCAGTCCGGATACTGGACTTCTTTGATTGCTCTGGCCTCTAGCAGCTTCTCAACTTTTTTCGATCACGGCTTCTGTCTGTGGTACCCCTATTCAGCATGCTTTCTGGACCACAGGTTTGTGCTTGGGGTCTACATTCAATTTGTGGCAGATGACCGCGGGGTCGATGATAGGAATCTCGTACGGGGTCCGAGCGAAGACTTCTTTGTTTTGTAATAAGAAGTCTAGGAGCTCGGCCCTCTCTGGCTTGGCGAGCTGGTTCCCGAGTAGGAAATATCTTTCAGGATCATTGGGGTCGATCTTGATCTCGGTTAGGTTTTCGATGCTCTTATGTTTGGGATCCCGGCCAACTTTGTCCAGCTCTGCTTCCAGTTCGGCCATGTGTTTGGCTCCTCCTCGCCAGGTATAACAGCCATCAGGTATTGCTTGGCCATTTACTGGTCGGTTCTGACTGTAATTACCTCGACTCGGCCGTCCTTGTTTTCCAATGGAAATTTGAGCTTCTAGTGGTGGGTGGAAGGGACAACTTCCATATTGTGCAGCCAGGTTCTCCCCATTAGGGCATTATACAGGGACGGTGCATCCACCACAAGGAAATCGTCCATTATAGAGGCGCCTTCGATTTGGACTTTCAGGGAGACCTTCCGCTTGGGATACACGGGCTTGACGCTGAAGCCTACTAGGGGAGTTCGCGCCTCCTGCAAGTCTTCTTCTATGAGGCCCATCTTCTTGAAGCAGTCGAAGTAGAGGATCTCGGATGAGCTGCCGGGGTCGACGAGGATCCTTTATACTTTACAGTTCTTAAGTTTCAAAGTTATGATTTGCGGATCGTTGTGGGGGAGCTGGACTCCTTCCAGGTCCTTCTTTAAGAACCAGATCTTCGGTCTTTCATTCTGAGCTTTCTTAGAGGCTAGTCCAAGCTCAGCCGTCATCACCTGCTTGCCGTGTTAAGCCCTCCTGGCCTTGGCACGGGCCTGGTTACTCCCCTTAGGGGAGGGAGCTAGGTGAATGACGTTGATGATTTTCTGATCTTTGTCATCTTGGCATTGAGCTTGGTTATTATTCACGTTCCTCCTTTGATATGGTCTTTCAAGTGCCCGTCCTTGACGTGCTTCTCAAGGTGCGACTTGAGGGACACAGAGTCTTCGGTCCTGTGCCCATTTTTCTTGTGGTAGGCACAGAACTTACTCTGGTTGCGGGTGGATGGATCACTCATGGGTTGCAGCCAGCTGAAGTATGGCTGCGTCTTGATCTTGTTGAGGAGCCTATAGATTGGCTCCTTGAAGATTGTGTTGACGACCTTGAAGGCGGTGACGGCTGGCTGCCCTTCTCTGGCTCGGTGAGCCTGCTTGAACTTCTTGCCGCCTCCCGAGTTGGGAAACGAGACCATTGCCGAACCCATGGAAGTTCGTTTTCGTTCCATCTCCTCTCTCCGAGACGACTTCTTCTCCTTCCTGGACGCTCTGTCTTTGTGTGAGAAGCCGAAGCTCTCGCTAGCTTGGATCTCATCTTCTTCTTGCTCGATGAACCGGTTCACCATGGCCATGAGAGCTTTCATCGAGGCCACAGGATTCCGGATCAAGTCCTTCCGAAGTTCGTTGCTTGGCAACAGAGCTTGCTAGAAAGATGTAACCGCCACCTCCTCAGTGGCATTTTCAACCTGGCTGTAGATCGTCCAAAATCTTTTGGCGAACTGAGTGATGCTCTTGTTTAGCCTTATTCTGAGAGCCATTATATCAGCATCTGTTATGGGGATAACTCTGTGCGCATGAAACTTTTCCAGGAAGGAGCTCCGGAGTTGTCACCAGCTCGAAATTATTCCTTCTGGGAGTGCGCAGAACCATTTCAAGGGGAGGTCTCCCAACCTGAAGGAAAAGACTCTACAGTTCCGGTGACCGATGTCACCCCAAATCGACATCTTTTGACTAAAGTGTCAAAGATGCGCTGCTAGGTCTGAGGCTCCGTCGTAAAGGACGAATCTTGGGATGCTGAACTTTTTGGGGAGGGGAAAGTCCCTTATCTCCCGATAGAAAGGAGATGCTCCAAGATCCTCGGAGTCACAGGCGTCTAGCTGGTCTCGGGTGAGACCAGCTACCTCCATATTATGTAGGACCATCCGCTTGACGTGCTGGTCAAGCCATTCTCTCAGATCATCTTTGACTTCTGATATGATTTCCGATCTTCTCTACAAGTGGCTGTTATTGGAGCTCCAATCATGAGCTCGGTCACGCTTCTTTGCGTTCAGCATCTACCTCAGATCCGGCTTGGCTTAAGGAGCTTGCTTGCTTGCTTCTGGGAGGTGGACTCGCAGGTTTCGCCTTCTTCTAGAGCTGCTGTTGGAGCTGTTGGATTAGCTTAACCTTCTCCTGGATAATAAGCTTTTGGGCCCTGATATCCGCAAGGAAGGGACTTGTCGCACCCCGGACCGAGGTCCCGTTAAACGAGACCTTAATCGGGGGTCGTGGCGCGACGGGCCGGAAAAATCGGCCCGCACACGCTAGTTTCCCACAGGTTTCCGCGGTAAGGATCCACGAAATCCGATCCAACAGTGATTAATAAGAATCACATTCATACAAATAACTTACGCGGAAGCATTGTAGCAAACATAAAAGTCTCTCACATACGGGTATAAGATGAGAACGCACGAGACTAGCATCATAAAGAGAAACATTTCATTGGTAGGCCCCAAAGTTAGTTTCAAGTTAAAACAAAAGTAAAGTTAGCCATTAATTACAATTTTTCCCAAAAGAATAAGCCAACAATGGCCACAACAAAATCCCAAAATGTATAGTATCTATTCCCCAAAATGTGATCGCAGCTCCAAAAACAACCCGACGTCTAAACGACATCATCGGGATGCCACTCGCCCTCTACAAGGACTATGGGTTCCGCCTCGACGTGCGCCTCAACCGCGAGGGGCTCGACATCTGGCACCAAGCAAACAGGGTCATACACGACGGTCTGCAAGCAAATATAACAATAATAGGATGATAGAAAAGCAAAGCATTAAATAAATGAGAGCCACGATTAAATCACGAATAATAACAATGACGAACTAAAGATAGAAGATAGACATCTCAATGGTTTACAAATCCAATGTTATGATAAGTGAAATAAACAAAAACCATAAGATAAACGTCAAATGTATAAAAACATTGGCAGACCACGTCAAGCTAAATTCTCCTGTTACCGAAGTAACTGGAGCAGACAAAACCGTAGCCACTACTCGTGGGACCAGAACGAACATAGTCGTTATCAAACAGAACCGTAGCCACTACACGTGGGACCGGATATAACCGTTGCCATGGTCGGAACAGACAGAATCCAAACTGCAGCTGGTAAACAGATTAAAGATTCCAGGCCGGATGATCAGTCCGACAAGGTAACCTAAGCTTAGTGGTGCCATTAGAATGAAAGTTCAAAACCTCGAAGTAATACAAATCCGTTTATAAGATACATTTCCAAAATCGATAAGAAAACTACTCCGAACAAATGCATATTGGCGAATCCGAGCAAGGTAGGTGAGTAGTCTTATCAATATCTAAAGATGTGGTAAACCACTTCAAAACATTCAAAAGATTGGAGAAAGAACCCGGACAAAAGTCTTTTTACACGGAATGAATGTATGATGATTTGATCGTCTAATGCGGGTCGTCTCGATATACATTTGACCCCTTTATTGTCATTAATAGAAAGTAATTTGGTTCCACCGAAGATCCTTGACAATCACAAGGGATGAAACGTACATTTAAACTTGGAAAGTTCCCAAATGATTTTTGATCATAATTCAAACCACTTTACATAACATTTCAAGGATTGTAAATGGGCTTCTCATAAAGAAAAGGGTTGGGCTGAATTGAACTTGGATGCGGGCTTGAAGTGGACCCGAAAGTATACCCGGGGAATCCCCATTAAAACTGATGTAAACCCTTTTTAAAATCGGGCCCACAGCTGGCCTTAACCCAAACCAAAACAGTCCACCCATTTAGCCCAAAACAGCCCTTAAATGGATCAAGAAACGGGTCTCACAACAGCCCAATATCAGGCCCTGCAATAGCCCAATATCAGGTCTTGAAATGGCCCAAAGATTGACCTTGAAACAGGCCCAAGGAAGCCTAGAAAACAGGCCCAAAACAGTCCTCAATTGGGCCCCAAAACAGGTTTAAAACGGACCCTAAACCAGGCCCGACCCAGGCCCCCAGGCTGAGCTGGGCTCGCTCGAGCGACCCAAGGTCCGCTAGAGCGGAGCCCAGACAGAGCCTGGGACGCTCGAGCGACCTAGTGGGTCGCTCGAGCGGACTGGGCTCTGTCCCGTCCGGCTCGGCAAGGGCTTATTCTCATTTTTTTTTCCATCTTTTGAGATCCTTTTTTATCCCTTTTCGTTTCCTTTCTTTCATACACATTTCCAAGAACATTGGGAACCTTCCTTGACCTCCCAAACTCATCAAATTATCATCCATAAATCATTCAAATTAGCCCAACACAACACTTTTAAAAATCAAAGTTTTTCTCCCTTTTTTTGAACACACTATTTAACACAAGGAAAGCTAATTTTCAAAGTGACCAAAGTGAAGACAAACTTCCCATACAATGTAAAACAATAGCATAAGTGGAAATCAACATAATATTACTTCACTCATCCAAAGGAGATCCATAAATCAAAAGAAAGATTAGAACATAAGAAGAAAAGCCATGAAATGGAACCAAATAAGAGAAATCATCATATTAATTGTGAAATCTACTTGCCTTAAGTCAAGATGGGAGCAATATTACTCTTCAAACAAAGCTCTAGTGCCTCAAGCTCCAAATCTACAAAAACCTCAAAATTTTCCCAAAAAAAACCCTAAAAATCAACATTTGTAAATCTCCAAGGAAAACCCTTGCATGTGGGATTAAAAACACTCTAAATGAAGAGGAAAACAAGGATCTCAAGTTTGGAAAGCCATTGCTAACCTTGAGAAGTCCAAACGAAGAAGAGAAGCTTGAATGAAAGCCTTGTCCTAGCTCAAAATCCTTGAAAAAGATTCTTTGGAAAGCTTGGAGAGGGAGGAAGAGCCTTAGGAGATCAATCCTCTAAGAGATCTTCAAGAGATGAGAGTTTCAGATGAGAGAGAAAGTGTGGGAAGAGAGGGAAAGACCCTAGCTCAAAACCTTGCAGGAAAAGAAATGAAGGAGAAGAAGAGAGTTCCCCTTCTTATAAGATGGGTTTTGTTGGCCCCGATCTTCACAAGGCTGAAAGTGGCATTTGCAGGCCCCGAATGAAAACGACGAAGAAGACAAAAACGATCAGCGAAATTTCTACTTTCCAAAAAGATATTTTTGTCAATTTCTGAAATTTTTGAAATTTGGGTACAGATTTTGCGTGAAAGGTCAGTTTTGCCCTTTTCCTCGAAAAACACGATTTCTGATCATTAAATCAAGATGGTCAAAACATGAAAGTTGATAATCTAAATGAAATGAATCAGAATGCACAAAAATTGGGATTTTACAAACACCAAAGTTAAACTCCATAAATCCACACACAAATCCACGGGCGCCCCGGCCCGCGTCAAACCTAAGTCAAGGACTCTCAAAAGTTCCCAAAGCTAATCAAACATTCTAATCTAGCTTAAGAAGATAAGCTAATCGTCCACTAACCCGACTTATTAACTAATTATGGTTAAAAATATAATTAAATATTCCAAACCGGGGTTGGGGTCTGACATCCTCCACCCCTAAAAATCACATTTGGTCCTCCAAATGATCACTAACCTCTGGAAATAGCTGAGGGTACTTCTTTTGGACTTGATCACGAAGTTCCCAAGTGGCCTCTTCTGGTCCATGATTCTCCCAATGAATCTTTACCCACTGAATTGTTCTGTTTCTCAGTTCTTGCTCTTTGGTGTCAATAATTTCTGCTGGTTTCTTAATGTAGGTGGCATCCTCTCTAACATCCAACGGTTCATGATGTAACACGTGTGAAGGGTCCGAAACATACTTCCTTAGCATTGACACGTGATACACATTGTGCACACCCGAAAGTTCTGTAGGCAAAGCTAATCGATATGCCACTTCCCCGATACGACTCAAGATCTCATACGGTCCAATGAATCTCTCAGACAATTTGCCCTTTTGCCCAAATCTCAGTGTTCCTCTGACCGGAGATACCTTTAAGAATACTTTGTCTCCCACTTGGAATTGTAGATCCTTCCTTCGAACATCAGCATAGCTCTTTCCGTCGGCTTCTCGAAATCTTCAATCGCTCATGAATAATTTTGATTTTGTCACTTGTTTCTTCAACCAAAGATGGACCATGAAAACTGCGTTCTCCGACTTCTTCCTAACACACTGGGGTTCTACACTTCCTGCCATACAACGCTTCGAAAGGGGCCATCCCTATGCTTGAATGGTAACTATTGTTGCAGGCAAATTCACAGAGCGCTAAATTCTCGTCCCACTGATTCTTGAAATCAAGTACACATGCTCTAAGCATGTCCTCAAGGGTCTGAATAGTTCTCTCCGATTGACCATCGGTCTGCGGGTGATACGCTGTACTGAATTGAAGCTTCGTTCCCATCGACTCATGTAAGGTCTTCCAAAACCTCGAAACAAATCTACTATCTCGATCTGAAGTAATGGAGACCGGCTGACCATGACGACTAACAATCTCTTTCACGAAAGCTTGTGCCAAAGCCAACATGTGCATCTTCTTCCCGGTCTTCAAAGGAATAAAGTGTGCCGACTTCGTTAACCGATCCACTATGATCCAAATGGCATTGTTCCCTCTGCTTGTAGTCGGTAAACCCGAAACAAAATCCATAGTTAGGTGTTCCCATCTCCACTCTGGAATTTCTAATGGCTGCAAAAGACCAGGTGGTTTCTGATGTTCTGCCTTCACTAATTGACAAGTCATGCATCTAGATACAAAGGCTGCTATCTCTCTCTTCATATTATTCCACCAAAAACGACTCCTCAAATTTTGGTACATCTTCGTACTCCCTGGGTGTATAGAATACCTTGTATTGTGAGCTTCTACCAAAATGTCATCCTTCAAATTGTCTATCTTTGGAACACAAAGTCCGCCACGGAAGTACAAAACTCCATCCAACATCTGAAAATCTGGCCGTTCCGAGATATGCTCTACAATTTTAGCCAAGTCTGGATCTTGCATCTGACTGTCCTTAATTTTCTGAATGAAGACTGGCTCAGACACTGTCATATTTGCCAACACAACTCCTTCCCTCAAAGGTTGGAACTCTACTCTCAATTCTTCAAATTGCTGAAAATTGTAAAACCCTTGCAAACTGGCCAAACAAACTGACTTTCTACTCAACGCATCTGCCACTACATTAACTTTCCCCGGATGATAGATGATCGGGAAGTCATAGTCTTTGATGTACTCCATCCACATTCTTTGCCTCATGTTTAATTCCTTTTGAGAGAACAAGTATTGGAGACTATGGTGATCCGAATGAACTTCAAATTTTTCTCCGCACAAGTAGTGTCTCCACATCTTCAACACGAACACTATAGCTGCCAACTCCAAATCGTGCGTTGCATATTTCTTCTCATGTTCCTTCAATTGCCTTGAACCATATGCAATCACATTCCCATTTTGCATCAAAACACATCCAAGTCCTACTCCCGAAGCATCCATATAGATAACAAAACCACCACTACCCGAAGGTAAGGTGAGGACAGGCGCTGAAGTTAACCTGTTCTTCAACTCTCCAAAACTAGCTTCACATTTCTCTGACCATACAAACGGCACATTCTTTCGGGTCAACTTGGTCAATGGTGCCGCAATGGATGAAAAACCTTGTACAAACCTCCTATAGTAACCTGCCAATCCTAGAAAACTTCTAATCTCGTCACATTCTTCGGCTTCTCCCAATTGATGACTGCTTCTATCTTTGATGGATCAACTGCTAGTCCTTCTCTAGAAATGATGTGACCAAGAAAAGTGACTTGCTCTAGCCAAAACTCACACTTCCAAAGCTTCGCATACAACTGATTATCTCTCAACAACTGCAAGGAAGTCCTTAAATGCTGCTCATGGTCTTCTCTTGACTTGGAATACACTAGAATGTCATCAATGAAGACGACGGTGAACTGATCTAGATAGGGTGCAAAAATCTTGTTCATGAGAGCCATGAATACCGCTGGTGCATTCGTCAGTCCAAAGGGCATCACCAAAAACTCATAGTGCCCGTATCTAGTCCGAAAAGCTGTCTTCGGGATGTCTGATTCTCTAACTCTCAACTGATGGTATCCGGATCTCAAATCTATCTTCGAGAAAAACTCGGCACCTTGCAACTGATCAAACAACTCGTCTATCCTTGGCAAAGGGTACTTGTTCTTGATGGTCACTTGGTTCGGTTTCCTATAGTCTATACACATCCTCAAGCTTCCATCTTTCTTCTTGACAAATAGCACTGGGGCTCCCCATGGGGAAACACTTGGCCTAACAAAGCCTTTTTCTAGCAACTCTTGCAACTGTAGTTTCAATTCTCCTAACTCTGCTGGAGCCATCCTGTAAGGAGCGATGGAGACCGGAGCAGTTCCTGGCATCAACTCTATTGTAAACTCAACCTCTCTGACAGTGGTAACCCTGGAATCTCTTCTGGAAAAACATCGGGAAACTCGCACACTACCGGAATGTTCTCCACCCCTAGGGACTGTTCATCCTTGGTGACAAAAGCAATAAATCCCTCACATCCTGATCTCAACAACTTAGCTGCAGAAAGAGCTGAAATAAACCTAGCCGGAGAAACCATTTTCTCTCCCTGAAATTTCACCCCGGAGGATAACCCATCCAATCTAAAAACAACGGTCTTACTATAGCAATCCATAGAGGCATGATGTCCAGCTAACCAATCCATGCCTAAAATGACATCGAAGTCATGCATAACTAAGGTAATAAGATCTGCAGGGAAAATGACCTCTCCTATCTTCATTGAACAACTAGGGTAAAAAGTACTACACACAACTTGTTTCCTTACCAGAGTAGTAACAGTCAAAACAAATTCTAACTCTCTAGCGGGTACACTAATCATTTTAGCAAACACATGGGATAAGAAAGAGTGGGTAGATCCCGAGTCAAACAACACTTTAGCTTCTACATCACAAATTAGGAGTTTACCTTCCACAACATCTCCCGCTGATTCTGCATCCACTTGATTGAGGTGATTGAGACGGCCTTGCTGACGCGGTCGATTTTGGTTCTGATTTGGCCTTCCTAGCTGCACATTCCTATTTTGTTGCGGTGGGCGGACATTCTAATTCTGTGGTTGCTGACGGGGCTGCTGATTCTGCTGCTGCCTCGGTTGGTTCTGAGCTGCCTGTTGGTTCTGCTGAGGGGCTTGCCTTGGTGGCTGCTGAGGTGCCCTATTGCCTTGATTCCTGTTATTCGGGCAATCTCTCATCTGGTGATCTGTGCCACCACACTTGAAACATGCACCCGAAACTCTATAGCACTGCTGAGAAGGGTGATTCTTGCCAAAATGCTCACACCTACCTTG
The DNA here is from genome assembly GCA_012931725.1 of Litsea cubeba. NCBI lineage: Eukaryota > Viridiplantae > Streptophyta > Magnoliopsida > Laurales > Lauraceae > Litsea > Litsea cubeba. Next base: position 40,202,477 of record CM022952.1, read on the forward strand.
AGCTGGAGCATTCTGCTGTTTCTTTTGCCTCTTGCCTTGATAAGATTTCTGCCCTCCTTGGTACTGCTGCCTCTTCCTTTGATTATCCTTGATAATCTGATTGTTGATGTCTTCAAACCTGTAGGCCCTTTTTATAGCCTCTTGAAAAGTGGTTGGTGGTACCACACCTAAAGCATCTCTCAAGATAATGGGATTGAGTCCATCCATGAACTTAGTGATCTTCTTCTCTTCTGTGTCCACAAGCTCCGGTGCATAGCGAGACAATTTCTCAAACTTAGTAAGATATTCAAGAACGGTCATGTCCTCTTGCTTGACCAACTGAAACTCTGCTGCCTTTTGCTTCTTGATGTGCGCGGGGACATACTTCTCACTGAACTGCTGTTTGAATGTGGCCCAAGCAATCCCATCCTCAACATTTTGATAACCTTCCTTAATACTCTTCCACCATGTATCTGCCAATCCAGTGAACATGGAAGCTGCTAAATGAACTCGCTGTCTGCCTGTGCATACAAAGATATCGAAGATGTTCTCTGTGTGGGCTAACCAATCATCAGCTGTCAAAGGATCTTCCTGTCCCGTGAACTCCTTAGGACCTCTCTTTCTGAACTTCTCAAATAAGACATTAGGATCTCGGTCCCTGTTCTGCACGGCTTCCACATTAGGCATTGGTTCGGGTCTCCTACCCAAAACTTTAAGCAATTGCCTCTGAACTTGTGTCAATTCTTCATCTTTCTTTGCCATCTGTTCTTGAAATCTAGCTTGATTTTCATTAGCTCGTTGTTGCTGTTCAACCAACATCTGCATAAGCTGTTGGAATTGACCTGTCATCTGGTTTTCAACCCCACTGTCATTATTACAGCCCGATGCATTTGCATTTGCTGGAGGTCTACGCGGAGGCATAGTGCTGCAAAACAACTTGTTAGTACAACAAAATATAATAGATAAGGCGTTCCCAAACCCAATCGATGCTAACTAATGGTAATTCTAACGAATCCATGCCACGTCCTTATGTTTCTATTCTAATTTTAATTGCCTCAAATATTTCTCGCTCTGATACCAAGCCTGTCGCGCCCCCGGACCGAGGGCCCGTTAAACGAGACCTTAATCCGGGGTCGTGGCGCGACGGGCCGGAAAATTCTGCCCGCACACGCTAGTTTCCCACAGGTTTCCGCGGTAAGGATCCACGAAATCCGATCCAACAGTGATTAATAAGAATCACATTCATACAAATAACTTACGCTGAAGCATTGTAGCAAACATAAAAGTCTCTCACATATGGGTATAAGATAAGAACGCACGAGACTAGCATCATAAAGAGAAACATTTCATTGGTAGGCCCCAAAGTTAGTTTCAAGTTAAGACAGAAGTAAAGTTAGCCATTAATTACAATTTTTCCCAAAAGAATAAGCCAACAATGGCCACAACAAAATCCCAAAATATATAGTATCTATTCCCCAAAATGTGATCGCAGCTCCAAAAACAACCCGACGTCTAAACGACATCATCGGGCTGCCACTCGCCCTCCACAAGGACTATGGGTTCCGCCTCGAAGTGCGCCTCAACCGCGAGGAGCTCGACATCTGGCACCAAGCAAACAGGGTCAGACACGACGGTCTGGCAAGCAAATATAACAATAATAGGATGATAGAAAAGCAAAGCATTAAATAAATGAGAGCCACGATTAAATCACGAATAATAACAATGACGAACTAAAGATAGAAGATAGACATCTCAATGGTTTACAAATCCAATGTTATGATAAGTGAAATAAACAAATACCATAAGATAAACGTCAAATGTATAAAAACATTGGCAGACCACGTCAAGCTAAATTCTCCTGTTACCGAAGTAACTGGAGCAGACAAAACCGTATCCACTACTCGTGGGACCGGAACGAACATAGTCGTTATCAAACAGAACCGTAGCCACTACACGTGGGACCGGATATAACCGTTGCCATGGTCGGTACAAACAGAATCCAAACTGCAGCTGGTAAACAGATTAAAGATTCCAAGCCGGATGATCAGTCCGACAAGGTAACCTAAGCTTAGTGGTGCCATTAGAATGAAAGTTCAAAACCTCGAAGTAATACAAATCCGTTTATAAGATACATTTCCAAAATCGATAAGAAAACTACTCCGAACAAATGCATATTGGCGAATCCGAGCAAGGTAGGTGAGTAGTCTTATCAATATCTAAAGATGTGGTAAACCACTTCAAAACATTCAAAAGACTGGAGAAAGAACCCGGACAAAAGTCTTTTTACACGGAATGAATGTATGATGATTTGATCGTCTAATGCGGGTCGTCTCGATATACATTTGACCCCTTTATTGTCATTAATAGAAAGTAATTTGGTTCCACCGAAGATCCTTGACAATCACAAGGGATGAAACGTACATTTAAACTTGGAAAGTCCCCAAATGATTTTTTATCATAATTCAAACCACTTTACATAACATTTCAAGGATTGTAAATGGGCTTCTCATAAAGAAAAGGGTTGGGCTGAATTGAACTTGGATGCGGGCTTGAAGTGGACCTGAAAGTATACCCGGGGAATCCCCATTAAAACTGATTTAAACCCTTTTTAAAATCAGGCCCACAGCTGGCCTTAACCCAAACCAAAACAGTCCACCCATTTAGCCCAAAACAGCCCTTAAATGGATCAAGAAACGGGTCTCACAACAGCCCAATATTAGGCCCTGCAATAGCCCAATATCAGGTCTTGAAATGGCCCAAAGATTGACCTTGAAACAGGCCCAAGGAAGCCTAGAAAACAGGCCCAAAACAGTCCTCAACTGGGCCCCAAAACAGGTTTAAAACGGACCCTAAACCAGGCCCGACCCAGGCCCCCAGGCAGAGCTGGGCTCGCTCGAGCGACCCAAGGTCTGCTAGAGCGGAGCCCAGACAGAGCCTGGGTTGTTGGAATTTGAGATGACATGAGTAGTCTTTGAAGAATTGAAGGAATTAATATCTCAAAGTATTGTTTTGAGTTGGAATTATTGTCAACACATTGTCACAAACATGATGGTAATAAGCTCAACTATGCAATGGAAATCAGATGGAAATCAGAATGGAAAAAGAGCTGAAAAGTGTACAGAAAATAGTTTTTCTGTAGCAGAGTGGTCGGTCGACCGTGCACCCCATGCGGTCGACCGAATCAAGAGAAACCTGCAGAAAACAGTTTCAGGCACCTCTCAGTTATTTTCGTGACACAGTGTGTCTTCGGTCGACCGGGACCCCAGGATGTCGACCGAGCTCAAAAGTTGTCTGTTTCCAGTCAGTGTCTTCGGTCGACCGAGCAAGCCAGGATGTCGACCGAGCACGGGAACCAGAGTTGCGCAGAATTAGAAGTTTTGCACGAAAATTCAGCACTCTTATCTAATTTGTTTGGGACTCTTTCTAAACGAATTGTAGCCCGTTTTGAATACAATTAAGGGTTATTAAAACCTATAAAAAGGCATGTATGGGTCGTTCTAAACAGACACCAGAAGAGAGAAAGAATAGAGAAGAGTTTTAGAGAGTTCTTGAGAGAAAGAAGAAGCTGCTGGTGTGTGTTGCTGTGTGCTGATGTGGTGACGTTTTCTATAGCAATTGTGGACGAGATTATGCTCTAGAAGATGGTGATTCGTCCATGAGTTAAGTGTCTCTCTGTTTATGCTTTATTTTCAATTTGTAAGGGATTGAGAGAGAGAGAATTGTAGAGGGGAAGGGCTGTAGACAGAGCTAATCTTCTATTCTGTTCTTACATCAAGTTGGTGCTTGGTGTTTAGGGTTTGGTGATCCTATCTGTGGGTGCGGATAAATTATAAAGGGAGTCGGTGCTTCCTAGATAGTTGGTGCTATCTGAAACTAAGGGTTGGTGCTCTTTGTCGTTGGTGCGACTAAATAAGATTCAGATCTGTCCCGGATTGGTGTTCGGACAGTCTTTGAACCGTGGACGTAGCCTTTCGGTGAACCACGTTAAATCTGGTGTCATTGTGTGATTTGACTTGTTTTGTTGTTGAATTGGACCTGTTTTTAGAAATCACTGATTCACCCCCCCCCCTCTCAGTGATCGCGGTATCCAACAATTGGTATCAGAGCGAGGTTCCCTTGATCAGTTTAATACGCTAAGGGTGATCTCTTGTCAAATCACATGGCAGTCAATACAGGGAATATGAAAGCACCTCTGTTTGATGGTTCTAATTACTCTTTCTGGAAGATTACGATGCAAGCCTTCATCAAATCTCTTGGCTATGATGTTTGGGAGGCTGTCAGAGCCGGTTACAATGCTGCCACCCGTACCCAATGATACTGCATCGAAGAAGTTGGCAGACAACGACTCCAAGGCGCAGAATGCACTCTTTAGTGGCCTTGTGGACAGCGAACTTGTCAAAGTAATTGCATGCAAAACAGCCAAGGAAATTTGGGACAAGTTGCAAAGCATACATGAAGGTGATGAGAAGATTAAAGAAGCCAAATTACAAACCCATCGCTCTCAATTTGAATCTCTTCGCATGGAGGAAAACGAGAATGTTGACTCGTATATGCAACGAGTGAATGAAGTCACGAATGACATTCGTGGACTAGGGGAGGAGATTAAAGAGCCGGTCATCGTCAAAAAGGTTCTAAGATCTCTTCTTCCCCGGTTTGATTCAAAAGTCTCAGCCATTGAAGAAGCCAAAGATCTGAATGCATTTTCCATGGATGAATTACATGGTTCTCTAACTGCCTATGAGATGCGCATAGGAAAGACGTCTTCATCTGATAAAGAAGCGGCCTTCAAAGTTCAGAAAAAGGCAAAAGAGACTGCTGGTCATGATGTTGATTCTGATGATGATGAGCTTGAGGCTCAATTTGTTAGAAAGTTGAAGAAAGGAAGCAATGGCAAGTACAAAGGGAAGCTACCCTTTAAATGCTTCAATTGTGGAGGTATTGGTCACTTTGCTGCGAAGTGTCCGCTAAAATAAGACAATGATAATGACTCTTATGCTGAAAAGAGTAAAGGAAAGAGAAATTTCAGAAAAAGAGGCAAAGCTAAAAACTTTCTATGTCAACAAGATGACAGCACGTCTGAATCTTCAGACGATGATGAATCAACCGAAGCTCTCTTCATGGTCACTGTTGAAGAAGAAGAAGAGCTAGATCCGGAAGAGGATGAGGAGGCTGAAGTCAATCTTGAAGAGGAACTCATAGCCGCACTTGAGGAGCTTAGCATGGAACGCAAATCAAGTAAGAAAAATCTGAAACTTCTCCATGAATCTGAAAGTTCTATTATTGCTTTGAAAACTCAAGTAGAAGAATATAAAAGAATGGTAGAAGTCCTTGAAAACCAAATAAGTATAAAAAAGGACGAGGCTATGAAACTTGAAACTGAGATCGCTAGAGCAAAGGCTGAAAATTTGGAAAATAGCAAAAAACTCAAAGCGCTCCAAGCGATTGAAGGGACTATGAAACTCAATGAACTACTGAAAGTTCAAAGACCTGCCCACTTCAGATTTGGTCTAGGATTTGAGAAAGGTGAATCCTCTAAGATTGCACCTCCTGAAAAGAAAAAGTTTGTGAAGCAAGTCACTGCACCTTCTAACTCTATGAAGCCCACTCAACCTAGAAAGGAGTCCATTCCTGTTAGAAAGGTAATGAAGACTAACCAGCCACAAAGAAGATACAAATTCTATGGTTATTGCTTTCATTGTAATATGTTTGGACATAAAAGAGCTGATTGCAAATTCTATGTAAGAAACAGCCCATTTGTGACTAGGAATCCTTTTTCAATCCTAAGTAGCCACAAAATTGAGTGCTATATGTGTCATAATTATGGACACTTGGCTAGGGATTGTAGGTTGCATATTGCTAACAAATTTCAGGTTGAAAAGAAACCCAAGTTAGTCAAGGCTTGGAGAGCAAAGCAAAGTGCAGAAAGTCCCAAAGAATCTCTCATTGTGCAAATGGCATTCAATGCACAAAAGAAGGCAGCACCATGGGTCCTTGATAGTGGTTGTTCAAGCCATATGACTGGTGATAAAGAGAAATTCATCAAATTACAGCACTATGAAGGCGGTTCAGTGAAGTTTGGCAACAATGATGGTGCCAAAATCTGCGGAAAAGGTGTTATTCAGCTTATGGCAAACAAGATCAGATCTGAAGAAGTCTTATATGTGTCTGGATTGAGACACAACCTGCTTAGTGTGAGCCAGATCTGTGACAAGGGTCACGAAGTTATCTTCACAAAGAATGGGTTTGCCATCAAGAAGAGTAGCAACGGCAAAACAGTGGCAACTGGATCAAGAACTGCTGGAAATCTCTATACATTGTCAGATGGAGCTGAAAAGACCTGCTTGATGAGTCGGACAGAGGAAAGTTGGTTGTGGCACAAACGCCTTGGGCATCTAAGCTTTGAAAACATGTCAAAGATTTGCAATTCAAAGGCTGTAAGAGGCATGTCTACAGTTGAAAAGCCTTCCAATCCCATTTGCGACTCTTGCCAAAAGGGAAAGCAAACGAGGGTTATGTTCAAGTCAAAGGAGCATCATTCCAATAAACCTCTTGAGCTAGTGCACACTGATCTCTGTGGACCGATGCGAACTCAAAGCACCAATGGAGATAAGTATTTCATGTTATGCATTGATGATTATACTCGTATGACATGGGTATTGTTTCTTAAGCATAAGCATCAAGCACTTGATCGTTTTAAAGTGTTTAAAGCACAGGTTGAAAATCAATTGGAAAAACGTATCAAGATTTTAAGGTCTGATCGTGGAGGCGAGTTCACATATGAAGAGTTCACTAAATATTGTGAACATCATGGCATTCAAAGACAGTACTCAGCCCCTAGAACTCCACAGCAAAATGGAGTTGTGGAACGGAAGAATCGCACCATACAAGAGATGGCTCGTACGATGCTAAGTGAAAGCAAGATGGCTGACAAGTATTGGAAAGAGGCAATTCATACGGCTGTATACATTCAAAACCGATGCTTGATCAGGCCACATGAAGTCAAAACTCCCTATGAGCTATGGTTTGGAAGAAAAGCAACAGTCAAGCACTTCAAAGTCTTCGGCAGCAAGTGTTACATCAAGCGGCTCGAACAAAATCCGGGCAAATTTGAAGAAAGAGCTGACGAAGGTATATTTCTTGGTTACTCCTCTACTAGCAAGGCATATAGGTGTCTTAACAAAAGAACCAGAAAAATCATAGAAAGTGCTGATGTGAGAATAGATGAGAATATTGAACCAAAGAATGCAACTCATAATGACAGTCCAGTTTATGAGGACTCGAGTGAGATTGATGATGAGATGGCTGAATCTAATGATTCTGAGAAATCAAAGGATGACTCAGAAGATACTTCACCTAAGAAGCACAGCACTTGGGTAGAGCAACACCCTAAGGATCAAATCATTGGAGATCCTAAGGCAGGCGTTCAAACTAGACAAAGTGTAGTTAGCAATTACTCACTTGTGTCCACCATTGAACCCAAGACTGTGGCTGAAGCCAGTCTCGATGAAAGTTGGTTGAAATCTATGCATGAGGAGTTGGAGCAAATTGAGAAGAACTCCACATGGGAACTTGTTCCTAGACCTACTGATAAGAATGTTATTGGTACCAAATGGGTCTTTCGGAATAAGCTGAATGAAGATGGTCAAGTCATTAGAAACAAAGCAAGGTTGGTTTGTAAAGGCTATGCTCAAGTTGAAGGCATAGATTTTGAAGAGACCTTTGCACCGGTGGCTCGTCTGGAAGCTATTCGTATGTTTCTTGCATTGGCAGCATACAAAACCTTCAAGGTATTTCAGATGGACGTAAAGTCAGCTTTCTTGAATGGTTTACTTGAAGAAGAGGTCTACATTGAGCAACCTGATGGTTTTCTCATCAGCAAAAATTCAGATCTAGTGTGCAAGTTGAAAAAGGCTCTTTATGGACTGAAACAAGCGCCAAGGGCATGGTATGCAAGGCTGGATCTCTATCTCCGCAAGATCGGTTTTGGAAAAGGAATGGTTGATAGCAATCTGTATGTCAAAACTGAGTCAAGCAAACAGCTGGTTGTCATTGTTTATGTCGATGACATAATCTTTGGTGGCAACGATGAAGAGATGTGCAGGAATTTCGCTGAAGAGATGAAGAAAGAATTTGAGATGTCAATGCTTGGAGAACTAAAGTTCTTTCTTGGTTTACAAGTTCAGCAGCTGAAACATGGCATCTTCATATCACAAATGAAGTACATTAAGGAAATGCTGAAACGGTTCAATATGGAAGACAGCAAGCCAGTGAGCACACCAATGTCAACGAACACGAAGCTTAGCAAAGATGATAAGGCCTCGTCCGTTGATCATACCACCTATCGCTCTATGATAGGAAGCTTGCTCTACTTGACTGCAACAAGACCAGATCTTCTACAAGCAGTATGTATGGTTGCACGTTTTCAAGCAGCACCAACTGAAACGCACCTTACAGCAGTGAAAAGAATCTTTCGCTATCTGAAAGGTACTATGGAGCTTGGTATCTGGTATCCCAAAGGCAAATCCTTCACTCTTGTTGCATATTCTGATGCCGATTGGGCTGGATGCGTAGATGATCGCAAGAGTACTAGCGGCGGCGCATTTTATCTTGGAGAAAGATTAGTTGCTTGGCATAGTAAGAAGCAAGACTCAGTATCCCTTTCGACAGCGGAAGCGGAATATATTGCAGCGGCAACTTGTTGTACGCAAGTGTTATGGATGCGGCAAATGCTCTCTGATCTAGGAGTTCCAACAACGGATCCTACGCCGATCCTATGTGACAACACGAGTGCAATTCATATATCTAAGAATCCTGTTCAGCACTCTCGCACAAAGCATGTAGCAATTCGTTATCATTTTCTTAAAGATAAAGTTGCTGATGGAGAGGTCAAGTTGGAATATGTTCCAACAACTGAGCAAGTGGCTGATATTTTCACGAAACCTCTGCCAAAGGAAGTCTTCGAGTATCTCCGGAAAAAGTTAGGAGTTACTCACTCTCCTAAACCGTAGGAGTTGTGCTTCAAAGGGGGAGCAATGCATTCATTGAATATCCTATTCGCTCCTCGGTTTGGTCCCTTTGGACTTGTTGTCAAAGGGGGAGAGATGTTATGCTATGATAGCAAGGAGAGATGTTATGCTATGAAAGCTAGGGGGAGATTGTTGACAGTGCATGGTTGTGCTATGATAGCAAGGAGAGATGTTATGCTATGAAAGCTAGGGGGAGATTGTTGATAGTGCATGGTTGATATTTCAGAATTTCAGAATTGGTTCCAAGTGAGCGTTGAAAAGAACTTAGAAGAGCTGCAGGCTGGAGTTAAAAGTGTTGAAGTTCCAATAGTGTTGCCAACAATTCCAAAGGGGGAGATTGTTGGAATTTGAGATGACATGAGTAGTCTTTGAAGAATTGAAGGAATTAATATCTCAAAGTATTGTTTTGAGTTGGAATTATTGTCAACACATTGTCACAAACATGATGGTAATAAGCTCAACTATGCAATGGAAATCAGATGGAAATCAGAATGGAAAAAGAGCTGAAAAGTGTACAGAAAATAGTTTTTCTGTAGCAGAGTGGTCGGTCGACCGTGCACCCCATGCGGTCGACCGAATCAAGAGAAACCTGCAGAAAACAGTTTCAGGCACCTCTCAGTTATTTTCGTGACACAGTGTGTCTTCGGTCGACCGGGACCCCAGGATGTCGACCGAGCTCAAAAGTTGTCTGTTTCTAGTCAGTGTCTTCGGTCGACCGAGCAAGCCAGGATGTCGACCGAGCACGGGAACCAGAGTTGCGCAGAATTAGAAGTTTTGCACGAAAATTCAGCACTCTTATCTAATTTGTTTGGGACTCTTTCTAAACGAATTGTAGCCCGTTTTGAATACAATTAAGGGTTATTAAAACCTATAAAAAGGCATGTATGGGTCGTTCTAAACAGACACCAGAAGAGAGAAAGAATAGAGAAGAGTTTTAGAGAGTTCTTGAGAGAAAGAAGAAGCTGCTGGTGTGTGTTGCTGTGTGCTGATGTGGTGACGTTTTCTACAGCAATTGTGGACGAGATTATGCTCTAGAAGATGGTGATTCGTCCATGAGTTAAGTGTCTCTCTGTTTATGCTTTATTTTCAATTTGTAAGGGATTGAGAGAGAGAGAATTGTAGAGGGGAAGGGCTGTAGACAGAGCTAATCTTCTATTCTGTTCTTACATCAAGTTGGTGCTTGGTGTTTAGGGTTTGGTGATCCTATCTGTGGGTGCAGATAAATTGTAAAGGGAGTCGGTGCTTCCTAGATAGTTGGTGCTATTTGAAACTAAGGGTTGGTGCTCTTTGTCGTTGGTGCGACTAAATAAGATTCAGATCTGTCCCGGATTGGTGTTCGGACAGTCTTTGAACCGTGGACGTAGCCTTTCGGTGAACCACGTTAAATCTGGTGTCATTGTGTGATTTGACTTGTTTTGTTGTTGAATTGGACCTGTTTTTAGAAATCACTGATTCACCCCCCCCCCCCTCTCAGTGATCGCGGTATCCAACATGGGTCGCTCGAGCGGACTGGGCTGTGTCCAGTCCAGCTCGGCAATGGCTTATTCTCATTTTTTTTCCATCTTTTGAGATCCTTTTTTATCCCTTTTCGTTTCCTTTCTTTCATACACATTTCCAAGAACATTGGGACCCTTCCTTGACCTCCCAAACTCATCAAATTATCATCCATAAATCATTCTAATTAGCCCAACACAACACTTTTAAAAATCAAAGTTTTTCTCCCTTTCTTTGAACACACTATTTAACACAAGGAAAGCTAATTTTCAAAGTGACCAAAGTGAAGACAAACTTCCCATACAATGTAAAACAATAGCATAAGTGGAAATCAACATAATATTACTTCACTCATCCAAAGGAGATCCATAAATCAAAAGAAAGATTAGAACATAAGAAGAAAAGCCATGAAATGGAACCAAATAAGAGAAATCATCATATTAATTGTGAAATCTACTTGCCTTAAGTCAAGATGGGAGCAATATTACTCTTCAAACAAAGCTCTAGTGCCTCAAGCTCCAAATCTACAAAAACCCCAAAATTTTCCCAAAGAAAACCCTAAAAATCAACATTTGTAAATCTCCAAGGAAAACCCTTGCATGTGGGATTAAAACACTCTAAATGAAGAGGAAAATAAGGATCTCAAGTTTGGAAAGCCATTGCTAACCTTGAGAAGTCCAAACGAAGAAGAGAAGCTTGAATGAAAGCCTTGTCCTAGCTCAAAATCCTTGAAAAAGATATCTTTGGAAAGCTTGGAGAGGGAGGAAGAACCTTAGGAGATCAATCCTCCAAGAGATCTTCAAGAGATGAGAGTTTCAGATGAGAGAGAAAGTGTGGGAAGAGAGGGAAAGACCCTAGCTCAAAACCTTGCAGGAAAAGAAATGAAGGAGAAGAAGAGAGTTCCCCTTCTTATAAGATGGGTTTTGTGGGCCCCGATCTTCACAAGGCTGAAAGTGGCATTTGCGGGCCCCGAATGAAATCGATGAAGAAGACAAAAACGATCAGCGAAATTTCTACTTTCCAAAAAGTATATTTTTGTCAATTTCTGAAATTTTCGAAATTTGGGTACAGATTTTGTGTGAAAGGTCAGTTTTGCCCTTTTCCTCGAAAAATGCGATTTCTGATCATTAAATCAAGATGGTCAAAACATGAAAGTTGATAATCTAAATGAAATGAATCAGAATGCACAAAAATCGGGATTTTACAAACACCAAAGTTAAACTCCATAAATCCACACACAAATCCATGGGCGCCCCGGCCCGTGTCAAACCTAAGTCAAGGACTATCAAAAGTTCCCAAAGCTAATCAAACATTCTAATCTAGCTTAAGAAGATAAGCTAATCGTCCATTAACCCCACTTATCAACTAATCACGGTTAAAAATATAATTAAATATTCCAAACCTGGGTCGGGGTCTGACAGGACTGCCATCATCGTAGTCATCATTAGCCTGGTGATGAGACTGGTATGGTCCGTCTACCACCGGAGACATATCTCGCCCGGACCTCTCTTGTAGCAAAGGACCCTTTCCTCATGAAGACTCCCATTGGAAGTCATTCTGGTCGTAAGGCGCTGCCTTTTCTTCTGAAGGTGAGCTCGACTGAGCCTGGTGTCTTTGGATCTGGACAAAGAGGTGTTCTTCGACCTCAGCTGCATCAGACTTTGTTCTGGATTTCCTCTGGCGAGGAACGATCGCCTTTGACGATCCTCCGCCCTTCTTAGTTCTGGGAGGCAAGGTGTAAGGAAAGATGTTTGGATTGTTTATTCCCACAGACGGCGCCAATTGTTAGTGCCTAAAAATTACGGACTTGATTAGAGGGGATTAGGATCTCCTTAAGACTCCATAATGAAAAGAAGATGCCTGGATCCTGAAAGGGGAGAAGAGAAGAAGACAATCGTCAGAGACCCTGGCTGCAGGCAACACAAGGCCCTCCGATGCTTAAGTCAGTTCAACAACTCAACAATAGGATGGAAGTGAAGAAGAAGAGAGGCAGAGTAAGGGTGCAAAAGATTATATTGTGCGTTGCGTACCTAAGTCTGAAGAGGGCTTCCCTCTTTGTAGGAGAAGTCTCTTTGAGATTGTACAGTGGGCCCCATGATTTGACATGGTTCTTTGAGAAGTACAATCTTATCAGCCCACTTTAGAAAAATGATAGACCAATCCACCCACCGTTCATTAAATGGCAATCCAATCGGCCCACCATTCATTAAATGATAGTCCAATCGGCCCACAATTCATTAAATGGTGGTCTTATCGGATCTTCCCCTGTTGGGCCTTTTCGCGGTAGTCCCATCGGATCTTGCCTGAAGCCCTGTCCTGATGGGGATGTAGCCGTTGGAAGCCGTTCTGTCAGGGATAATGGGCGGCTGTAATGTCTTCTCTACCTCACTTGCGCATGCCCTTGTCCTGTCACACGTCCCATGACGTGGTTGAGTTTCCAAGGGAGTTTGGCTGTTAGTGTCTGTCTCGGCCAGTTCTTCGGCATTTCCTTAATGCTCTGTAGCAGTTAAGTAGGTGGATGCCGAGGTGCGTATCCGAGGCCAGGACACAGTGTCGGGGTCAGGAATGACCGAGGTGGAGGATGATCTTGATCTCGGCTGATGCCCTGATACTGCTACCGAGGTGCGCGTGGCTAAGGTGGAGACATAAATAGCTAGCATTATTACTGAAGCTAATGTAATCTTGGTACCTTGGGAAACTTCCCCACACAAGGCCCACTCTAGAAACTTCTATTAAACTCTTATAATATTTCTAGACTCATTCAGACTATCCTAAAATACCACATGCATTTCTACTCATTCTCATAATTTATATACATACCTCCTATATTTCTACATTATTCAAGACTCATATTTAGTCTTCTAAATTCTTCAAGACCCTTATTTGGATCGTTTGATCCATTTGGTATGTGTGCATCCCACCACTTGATTGGTCATTATGCTCCTGTAGCTCTAGAAAACTTTTGCTCCTGCCACTGCACATCTCATTGCCTTGCATGTGCAACATGAGCCGGGAGCACATGAACCCAGAGCTGCTGTGTTCTTAGGTCCATTGCCTAGGTTATTTATACCCATTTTTGCAGAACAGTTAACGAGCCAGGCTTAGGCATGTGTGTCCTTGATGTTTTCAGCCTGCGAGTTGGGACTGCGCTTCAACATCTGGACTTGGAGCTCCGGCCCGGCATCGCACAGCCCATGAACTCCCTCTAAAAGTGCTCAGGTAGAAAGTTGCTTCATCAAAGGGTCATTTTAGCCCCAACGTGATTGGGAGATTGGATTAGTTTTGCTTAAAAGAGATACTTGCGTACAATACACGTATGAATTTATAAATGAGTGGATTATGCAATTGATGAGCCCAAATTGAGAACATGGTGTGACCTTCTTAAATTGAATCACTGCCATTCACAATCATCATGACCATAGAGATATATAATGGGTGGGCCCCCCTCATTTTTGGCCATAGAGATATATGACCAAATGTGTCAACCATTTTTATTTTCTAGGAATGATCCTCATTACGACAGTCAACCATATATTTTAGATGAATATAGAATGGGTGTTATTAGACAAAATGCCTGATATGGAATTTCTTGACTCGAAATGAAAAACAGTCATCATATGATAGGATGTAAAAATCCAATCATGTATTTTTTTTCTATATTTTAATAATTTGAATACTTTCTGAAAATATTTTTCAGCAAAATTACACTGCTACAGTTCATACTCTGATGCATGTTACTTGCAGAGTTACAATGATCTCTCAATTGTGATATAGAAAATAACATGGTCCAACCCTTTCAACTGCCAATTAATTCCAATTTTGACGATTTGTTTTGGTTGAATTTGTCTGGTTTTGACCAAGACCCCTCTTTTTTAGTAATCTGAATGGACAAGTGAGGTGCCGGCCTGGTCAAAACTGGTTTGACGGGCCAATCGAACCGGATTTTAAAACACTGATTATCACAACAGGCTCACTCATTAGCAATCACGATCTATCGACTCCCCTGAATTGACATTAGTTGTTTAAATATATGTTGGTTCAAATCGTTATTGAAAACTGGATGATCTCTTGTAAACAAACCCTCAACTACTAATCCACATTAGACTCGTGTGTGGGGACGTTCCTAAGGATATTGAGATTATATTAGCACAGATGAGATTTGTCACACCCAGAAACCGGGCCTGCAGTGATCCGACCTCGGGGTGCGAAATTTTGGGATAAATTTGAAACTTTTGTTATATTTCCCAAGATCCGCGTGAATGAGGATAATCAAATTCCAACACGATCAGAGTATATTTTCGCGGAAGCTAAACATGGTGTTACGACTCGGAATCCGTGGCCATCGGGTTCCGTGTCGCACGCAACCAATATCACAAAGCCATCATATAAGCAGACTGGCACTAATCATAATCCAAAGAACACTGAGCTGATAGTAACAAAACTATTATTTCCCACATATTCAAATTACAATTAACAAATGTCTTAATTACAAACCCAAAGAAAAAGGCTAACAAAGCCATACAAATAAACCACTAAGTGACATACTACCCCAAGTGATTATACGAGCTCCGGTGCCAAACTTGACATCTAGGTGATATCAATGGGCAGCCTCTCACGTCAGACCGGCGGTCCCACCGCCTCCTCCGATCAAACACCTAAAAACAGAAAGAGAGGAAACTGGCACCAAACAAACAGGGTCAGACACGACGGTGTGGCAAGTAAATAAACAAGTAATATGAAACAAAAGGACATTTATAAAACAATGTGAAATCCTTGTAAAACCGATGAAAGAGTCCAAACAATAATAACAATAAATCATGATAAAACGATCAAAAGACCGAACATAAATATCAAAGTACATAAACGAATAGTCTCTGGAGCATAAATATCTTGAAAAGATAGCAGCCTACATAAGACAATTAATATTTGGAAATACATTTCAAATTCCGAATAATAGCGGCAATATGATAAATGATCGATATTGTGTGGGGAGATTTCCGGGACTCAGGATTAAGTTAATCACAGCCATCAGATGAAACTAAGCACTCTCACGTGCCATCCGCGTGGCACCAAACTCACCTCGGCTAACAAAGCAGAAGCCACAGCCGAAGTCAAACAGCTCCGGGCCGCTGGCGCCGAGCTCGGCTACCCCATGTGCCCATCTTGGTTGAGAGCTCCACCTCGGCTGAGGGAGCCTGGACGAAAGCCGAAGCAGGAAAGAGCCTCCACTCGCACCCGTCTTCCCCCATGTCATCAGGCACGTGGAGGAATAGGGGCACGAGCTAGTGAGCCAGATGCGACATCCAGCCGTTCACAATCTTCGCTAGATCCCTGACAAGGCGGCATCCAGCGGATGAAGCCACATCAGGGCAAGGCCCGAGGGCGGATCCGATGGTACCCCAACCGTCAAAGGCGCCCAACACAATCTGGCCCAACGTGACGTGCATTTAATGCAACGTGGGCTGATCCGACTGGCATTAAATGCAGAGTGGGCTGGATTGGACCGCATTAATTGCAACGTGGGCTGATCATGACTTACCAGTCGAATCATGGGACCCACACCAAGATATCGCCTAAGATATCTTCCAAATCGTCTATAAATAGAACTGCATTTCACATGCAAGGTAAGCACAATAAAACCCACAGAGCTGTTACTCTGCCTCTCTTCTTCCTCTCCTTCCATTGTTCCAGTTTTCTCACTGACTTTGGCATCGGAGAGCCTTGCGCCGCCCAGGCCAGGGTCCTCTGACCGTGTGTTCTTCTCTTTCAGGCTTTCGGACGATTCCCAGTCATCACCACGTTGGATAAGTCCTCAAAGGTTCCCCAGTTATTGTGGGTCATTATTTTCTGCACCTACAATTGGTGCCGTCTGTGGGAAAGTAATATCCCAACCTTCCCAACCTTCCCAATCTTCTCAACCTCAATCTCCCAGAAGCCATGCCTCCGAAAGCTAGGAAGGGCGGAGAATCTTCGAGAGCAGCGCCCGAGTTGCCAGCACCGTCGACGGACGTCCCTCCTCAGGGGCGTTCCTGTACGGTGCATGGCACATCTGCAGGCGAGGGCCGCTTAGGCTCGTAACTTTTCGTCGAGGTCCCCCTCCAAGAGGGTCTCGAGGCCTCGTTCTCGACAGACGAAGTTACGCCACCCCGACGCGACGAGCGTCGGGGTGAGCGTCCTCGCAAAGATAAAGCCGTTGCCATGGAAGAAACGCGTCGAGTTCAACCTCCTGCCGCTGGAGGAGACGTTGCAGCTCAAAATGCTCTCCTCCAGAAGCAGGAGCGGTTGATCCGCGAGCTCCAGCAGCAGCTGAGAGCAGCGCAGACTGCCTCGTTGAGGCAAGTCTCTGATCCTCAGGGAAAGAAGAAGGACGCCCCCAGCAGGGCAGCCCAGCCTCCTCGCGAAGATCTCAGAAACCATCTGGACCACAGGCGGAGCCAGGTCCATGACGAAGGCTCGAGCAACAGCCGAAGTCATCGTAGCCGCGATGGCCGAAACCATAGCCATCACAGCCCGAACCACTCTAAGCGAAAGTCAAGAGCACATACTCCAGAGAAGGACGACGAGCAGGAGCGATTTGACAAGCGCGTCAGGTTGGCTCTTCAGCGCAACCTGGACGTGCGGGACCAGAAGCAGATCTGTGGCCACATTGATCTAGGGGCCTCGCCCTTCACGAGGGCCATCGAGCGCACCCCCTTGCCCAAAAGGTTCTCCGTCCCGTGGTTCGTCCCCTACGACGGACTGTCCGATCCATCCGCTCACCTCCGTCACTTTTCCCAAAAGATGTCCATCTGGGGAAACGAGGGCCACCTCAACTGCAAGATCTTCTCCTCCAGTTTGGGAGACCTCCCTCTAAAGTGGTTCTGCGCCCTCCCAGAGGAATCGATTTCGAGCTGGAAGGAGCTCCAGCTCTCCTTTTTGAAGAAGTTCCAAGCTTACAGCGCCGTCCCCAGGAAAGAAGGGGACCTTCTTGCCCTGAGAATGAGCAGGGTGAGACCCTCGCCAAGTTCGCCCGACGATTTTGGGCGGTTTACAGCCAGATCGAGGGCACTAGGGAAGAGATAGCAATCTACGCCTTCTAACATGCCCTGGTCCCCGGCCACGACCTACGGAAGGACTTGGTCGGAGACCCTCCAGAGTCCATGCCAGAGCTAATGTCCCGGATAAAGCGCTTTGTCGCCCGGGAGGAAGATGAAATCCAGGCCCGGGAAGAGGACGAAAGACCGGAACCCAAGCACAAGAGCAGCCAGCCTCGGCAGAGAGGCGGGGGGCCCTTTCAGAGGCAAGAGCCCAAGCAGGCCTGGGCCGCCAGTTCGGCGAAGCCTATGTCGTCCCGATCGGGGGCACCTGGAGGCCCAGACCTCCCACCAGTGCCGGTCAGAGCGTCAACGTCGTCTTCAAGGAGCCGACATACCGTATCCTGAGCAAGATAAAGACCAAGCCGTTCTTCAAGTGGCCCCCGCCCTTGAAGAATGAGCCCACCACCGGTAGCCGAAGCAAGCTCTACTGCTCCTACCACAAGGGTAAAGGGCACAAGACCGAGGACTGCAATTCTCTGAAGTGGTACCTGGAGAAGCTAGCCAGCGAGGGCCACATTCCAGAGTTCGTCAAGGCAGATGATGCCGGCGGCAGCGAGGGCCGAGTTCACCAGAGCGCGGCTCGGGAGCCAGACAGCGAGGAGTCCGAGAAGATCATTAACGTGATCCATCTGGCGTCCTCAGTCCCTTCTCCCTCGTCTCGTGGAGGCTCGCAGGCCCGCGCCGAGGCCAGGCGAGTGTCGCACGGGAAGGAGGTGATGAAAGCCGAGCTCGCACCGGCATCCAAGAGAGCCCGCCGCGACCGTCCCGCTATCTCGTTCTCAGATAAGGATCTAGAGGGAATCCAGCTCCCTCACAACGACCCCCTGCTCCTCACAATGAAGCCGAGAGACTTCACTGTGAAGAGGATCCTCGTCGACTCCGGCAGCTCTTCCGAGGTCCTCTACTACGACTGCTTCAAGAAGATGAACCTCTCGGAAGCAGACCTCACGGAGGTCCGTGCACCCCTACTAGGGTTGTCAGCCACGCCAGTCTATCCCAAGGGTAGGATCACCTTGGAGACCCGGGTCGGCGGAGCCTCCGTGTTGGCCGACTTCCTGGTCGTGGACGCCCCTTCTCCCTACAACGTCATCTTGGGCAGAACGTGGCTCCACAAGTTGGAAGCAGTCCCTTCTTCCCTCCACCAGAAGCTGAAGTTCGTCCTCGAGAACAAGGAGGGCAAGATGGAAGTGGTCACAGTGGATGGAGACCAACAGCAGGCCAGGCAGTGCATGCTGGCCGCGGTCCCGGCAGTGAAAGAGCCAGAGCGTGTCAACCTCGCCGAATTCGAGAAAGGCCTAGACGAAATCGGCCGAGACCCCGAGAAGAAAAGCATTGAAGACCTGGCCGAGGTCAGGCTAAACTCGGTAGACCCAGATAGGTTCTTCCTGATCGGCACCCAGCTGCCAGACGAAGAGAGAGACGAACTCTCGAGGTTCCTGATGCAGAACGTTGATGTCTTTGTTTGGAGCCCAAGCGAAATGCCTGGGGTCGACCCCGAGGTCATGAGCCACAAGCTAAATGTGGACCCCAACCACAAACCGGTAGTGCAGAGGGCCCGGAGGACAGGGCTGCAGCAGACAGACGCGGTCATCGAAGAGGTTGACAACCTACTGAAGGCAGGAGCCATCCGGGAAGTCCAGTACCCGGTCTGGCTGGCCAACACGGTGGTGGTCAAGAAGAAAACTGGTAAATGGAGGGTGGGCGTGGACTTCACAGACTTGAACAGGGCCTGCCCTAAAGATAGTTTCCCCCTTCCAAGATTGACCAACTGATCGACGCCAACCGCTGGTCACGGACCGAATGAGCTTCCTCGACGCCTATAGAGGCTACCACCAGATTCCACTATTCAAGCCTGACGAGGAGAAAACGTCATCATAACCCCCCGCGGCACTTACTGCTACAAGGTGATGCCCTTCGGGCTAAAGAACGCGGGGGCGACCTATCAGCGCTCGTGACAAAGATGTTTCAGGCTCAGCTCGGCCGAACGGTAGAGGTGTACATCGACGACATGGTTGTCAAATCAGTGCACTCCAGCGACCACCTGGCGAATCTTGGCCAAGTCTTCGACATCCTTCGCGCGTACAAGCTCAAGCTAAACGCTTCCAAGTGCGCCTTCGGCGTAGCCTCCGCAAGTTCCTCGGCAGCTTGGTGACGCGGAGGGGGATAGAGGCTAATCCGGACCAGATCACCGCGATCCAGGGCATTCAGAGCCCCTCTACCACGAAAGAAGTCCAGAAGCTCACAGGAATGGCTGCAGCACTCAATCGCTTCATTAGCCGGTCATCAGATAAGTGCAGGCCTTTCTTTCAGCTTCTAAAGAAAAATTTAAAATTCCAGTGGGCCCCCGAGTGCGACCAGGCATTGGCCGCGCTCAAAACCTATTTGATGTCACCACCCTTACTCTCCACCCCAACTCTGGGGGAGATTTTGTATTTATATCTTGCGGTCTCGAATCACGCGGTGAGCTCCGTCCTCATCAGGGAGGACGAGGGAATTCAAAAACCAATTTACTATACGAGCAAGACCCTGCTCGATGCCGAGACTAGGTACCTTTTGTTGGAGAAGCGTGCGTTGGCTCTCGTCAGTGTGTCCCGCAAACTCTCCCATTATTTCCAATCCCACACCATTGTGGTGATCACGGAGAATCCACTCCATTCAATATTCAAGAAGGCTGACTTTTCAGGGCGAATATCAAAGTGGGCAGTTGAACTGGGGCAGTATAATATACAGTACCGTCCCCGAACTACGATCAAAGCCCAAATTTTGGCAGACTTCATCGTTGAGTTCGTCTCGCCCAATTCAGCTCCGACCCAGCCCGGCACGGCACTGGGGGGCACAGGGCACGAGCCAGAACTGACTGAGGTCGAACAGCCTCCCACCTCGGCATGGAAGATCTTTGTCGACGGGTTCATCCACCTCCAAGAGAGCTGGTGCCGGCATAGTCCTCCAATCGCCAGAGGGGTCTGGTCATAGAGCAGGCTTTCACCCTGGACTTCAAAGCGACAAACAATGAGGCAGAGGATGAAGCGCTGATAGCAGGGTGAACAGCGCCCAAATCCTCGGAGCCCAACACCTGGTGATCTTCAACGATTCTCAACTGGTAACTAGTCAGCTCGCCGGGAGACTACCAGGCCAGGGACGAGAGGATGGCGGCCTACTTAGCCCTTGCCGAAAAAATGCTGTCTCATTTCCCAAAAGCCGAGGTCAGGCAAATATCCCGAGATACCAACACGCACACAGATGCGCTTGCGAACCTGGCCTCCGCCGTCGAAGCAGGGAAGAAAAGGACCATCGAGGTTGGGTAAGTATTCCAGGTCAAGCTTAGAACTCCATTCATCTCGGCTTGTCCTCTTTGCTGATCTCGGCCCAAGCTGGATGGATCCAATCATCGCCTACTTAAAGGATGACCAGCTCCCTGAGGACAAGACTGAAGCCCACAGGGTCAGGCTCAAGGCAGCTCGATTCTTGGTTCTCTCCCGAAGGCAAACTCTACAGGAAATCCTTCTCAGGTCCTTACCTCCAACGCGTCCACCCGAGCAAAGTGGACGACTTCTGTATGAGATCCATGAAGGAATCTGCGGCAGTCACATTGGAGGTCGATCACTGGCCTACCGAGCAATAAGCCAGGGTTACTGGTGGCCCTACATGCAAAAGGGACGCGCAGGTGTACGCCAGGAAATGCGAGAAGTGCCAGAAGTTCTCCCCACTCTCTCCATCAGCCAGCGCAAGATCTGAGTCCCCTCTCTAGCCCATGGCCCTTCGCTCAATGGGGCCTGGACATTGTGGGGCCTCTTCACCGAGCACCAGGGAACAAGAGATGGCTGATAGTCGCTACAGACTATTCACGAAATGGATAGAAGCTGAACCGTTGTCCTCAATCACGGACAGGGACTCCAGGAACTTCGTTTGGAAAAAACATCCTAACAAGGTTCGGCATCCCAGGACCCTGATTTTCGGACAACGGGACCCAGGTTCGACTCCAAATTCCTTTAAAGACTTCTGCCAAGAGCACGGCATCAGAAACCATTACTCCACTCCGGCATATCCGCAGAGTAATGGCCAGGCAGAAAATCTCTAACAAAGTAATCCTTGACGGCCGGAAGAAGCGACTGGACAAGGCAAAGGGAAGATGGACAGAGGAGTCTTCCGAGCGTGCTATGGGCATACAGAACGACTCCAAGACGTTCCACTTCGGCAACACCTTTCTCTCTCGCCTACGGGATGGAGGCGGTCATTCCTTTAGAAATCGGCCTTCCTACCCCTGAGGACAGAGTTGGTCGACCAAGGCCGAAATGAGACGAACCTGGCAATGGAGCTGGAGCTGGCAGACGAACGCCGAGAAGCAGCAGCCCTGCGACTGACCGACTATCAGCAGCGGTAGCCAGGGCATACAATCAGAATGTCAGAGAAAGAAGATTCTCCGTGGGAGAGCTGGTTCTAAAGAAGACCCTGCCAGCTGACAAAGAACCAAACGAAGGGAAGCTGGCTCCGAACTGGCATGGTCCGTTCAGGGTGGTCTCACTGGCAGGAAAATCAGCCTACAAGCTCGAAGACTTAGAAGGCAAGCCGCTGCCGAGACCGTGGAATGCATCCCACTTAAAGAAATTCTATTTCTAAAGATGTAATGAATCTCAGAATCAATGAAAGCAATTTTCGCCCTGTCATCAATCTGTCATCCCTCTTTGACTGACTCCGGCAGCTCTGGGTCCACAGCCCTGGAAAAGGCCTCGAGTTCGAACACTCGGCCGAATTCCTAAAGTCCGGGTTCGAACACCCACTCCAAGGGTTCACAGCCCTGGAAGAAGGCCTCGAGTTCGAACACTCGGCCGAATTCCTAAAGTCCGGGTTTTATCCCACTCCAAGGGTTCACAGCCCTGGAAAAGGCCTCGAGTTCGAACACTCGGCCGATTCCTAAAGTCCGGGTTCGAACACCCACTCCAAGGGTCTACCGCCCTGGAAGAAGGCCTCGAGTTCGAACACTCGGCCGAATTCCTAAAGTCCGGGTTTTATCCCACTCCAAGGGTTCACAGCCCTGAAAAGGCCTCGAGTTCGAACACTCGGCCAATTCCTAAAGTCCGGGTTCAAACACCCACTCCAAGGGTCTACCGCCCTGGAAGAAGGCCTCGAGTTCGAACACTCTGGCCGAATTCCTAAAGTCCGGGTTTTATCCCACTCAAGGGTCTACCGCCCTGGAAAAGGCCTCGAGTTCGAACACTCGGCCGAATTCCTAAAGTCCGGTTTATACACCCCTCAAAGACCGTTGCCGAACTCATGCTCACATAGCCGAGACCAGCGGTATTCTGGACCACTTCGGCGCACAAGCAGTTCGTCTCGGCCAAAGCCAGCCATTTCGGCCAAAGACAGTTTTTAAGAAAGAAAGAACTGTGCAAGCACTGAAGCACGAAAAGGTAGCACAAAACATAAATATTCCAAGACAGTGCAGGGAAAGTAAAAGAGAATGCAAAGCACTGTATACAGTTCAAGTGATCGCAAAATTCTTCATTTTTATTCATTGTAAACTGCTTCATTTACAAGAGTTACAGACAGAAAAGAAAATACAGAAAGGAGGATCGCAGTCCTCTAAACAGAAAATAAAGTTGAAAGACTGGGAGACTCTGATCTTCACCGCCCTCTTCAGGCTGCAGGCTCGAAGACGCCGGTTCGTTGCCCTGGAGATTCTGAGGGATCCTGAATTTCACAGAGCTCTATAATACGCTGTGGTTGGTCAGACCAAAGCATTCAGGATCCCTCCAGTTCGGAGGCCCTGGACCTCGCTGAGCTCTTTAACACCCTTCGGTCAGTAAGACCAACCGAAGTTTGAAGAACCCCCAGGGGTCCAGCGGGGCCATAATCCCACCTGCGTCCGGCGGTCGCGCAAGACCGTGCCAGACGCAGAGGGCCGACCATCCCACAGTTGCAGAGGATTCCCCTGCAACCTGACCATGGACGATCGGCCATGAACCCCGTTCAGAGAGCGCGTGGTCCCAGCGGGAGTTCCTTCAGAGGGTGCGCGACCACGACGGGCTTCCCCCCCTTGGAGAAAAGCCGTCCACAGGCGCAGGGGTTCCCCCCGGATCAAATGCTTCTGAACACCCACTGGACATGGCTCCTACGGTCTATGTGAATTTAAACTGTCCTAATCCTTTTCTATTTTCTCCCATGGCGAGCCTACCATCTCTATTTATAGGAAGAAGAAGGGCTCAATCTCCCAAGGAGTTAAGGGGGCGAAGTCTCCCACGTGTTACATGGGATGCACGCCTTCCTGTCTGTTGACCAGCGATTCCTATGGCGCCACCGTGGAGACGTCCGCCCCGTTTCCCTCATCGGCCGTATCACACCGTGCTATTGCTAGTTATGGTCTCAGAATACAGAGAATCGGCACGGACACTATGAAGACCGTTTGACTCTCTCTACCCTCGAGGGTCACGCGTCACAGTAAAGGCATTCAATACCAGTCAATATCACAATCCAGAAGCAAGAGATAGAAAAATGCACAAGTAAAGAAGCCCGTCTTTCATTAATAGCAGAGAGTATTACAAGGCTGAAAGAAGAAGTATTACATATGAAAGGCCAAGGGAAGAAAAAAGAGCAAGGCTACTGTGGTTTCGGCGACTCCACCAGGGTCTATCACCATATCTGCTGGACCAGTGCTTCGGCCAAAACCGTGACCTTGCTTGGAGCGTCGCTGGCAGAAGGGGCTTCAACTGGTACCTCAACCGCAGCAGGGGCAGAAGAGGCCTCACCTTGAGGCACGGCCGAAGCGTCGCTGGCGGCCGGGGCATCGCTCGAGGGGGGCAGCTGGAGCGCGTCTGGAGCAGGAACGACTGCAGGAGCTTCGTCAGGGGTACTTCCAGCCGCAGGAGCGGAGCTCGGCTCAGGAGCCGGGTCCGAGTACTTCGGCAGGTCCCGATAGGCAGGGTGGTCTTCGGGAACCCCCGCACGCCTCAGTGCGGCCAGGCATCCTTCTTCGAACAGAATGGAGGTGATCTCCTCCACCTGCTTCTCATACAGCTCCGTGGCATGGTCCACTCCCTTTTGGAAAGCGGATTGGGCCTCGGACAGAGGGGAGGCCTTCTCCTTTTCCAGCTCGGCATTCGCCATTTTCAGCTTTTCCCTTTCAGCGCGTCCGGCCAGCACCTCCCCGCGCAACTTTGTCCCCTCGGCCGCCGATTCAGCCTTCGATCTGGCCAGCTCCGACTCCAGCTCGGCGGTCCTCTTGTTCCTCGCCCAGACCTCGCCCTTCAAATGATTAGCTCTCGACGTGAGCTCGGCGACATCAGTCAGAGCCGACGCCAGCCGAGCAGACTCTTCAGCGCTGGCCTTCTTCAGCCCCTCCATTCCCTTCCGCTGCTCTTCCAGCTCCTTCTTCAGCTTATCCCTCTCGGACTCCAGCTGAGTGACCCTCGCAGCGTTCCTGTCACTCCTTCCCACCACGGTCAAGAGCCTCTGCACGTTCTGCAAATAGAGAAAGATGGGTCAAGCTGGGCAGTCGAGCTAAATTACTTGAAGAAAAACGCTGAAAACACTTACCAGAAGGTTAGCCTGAATCGCTGAGACCATCAGGCTCTCGTTGTCGAACCTCTCGTGCGTCTCCATGTCCCGCGGCAGAGCGCAGACCTTGGCGAGAGCTCCGATGACGTCGGCGTTCCCCAGCAGCCGATCCTCGACGTTTAGGGGCTTACCGGGTTACGTTTCCATCCTCGGCCTCCATGGCGCTTGGGCAGTTCGGGGTCCGGAGGACGATCCAGACCCTTGCCCCGCCGAGATGGTGAGCTCGCGGGTTATCCCGCCAGTCGACTTGCTGGCCGGCACACTCTCGGCTGGTGCACTCTTCTCAGCTGGTGCACTTTTTTCAGTTGGAGCCTTGACTCCGGGAGCCCGCGCAGGGGTTTTGCCCTTCGGAGGCTGTTCAGCCCCCGAGTCCTTTTCCCCCGCCTTGGACTTCTTCCTGGGCGGGGACCCCTCCTTCGAGCGATCCGGCGAGCGTCGCCGAACTCCCCCGCTCGGAGCGGGGGCAGGAGCAGATGAAGCGCCAGCACCCCCGAGCCCGAAGCTGAGCGGGTACTGGCAGATGATGGCGCCCCAGAAGATGATGACCTCAGCCTGAACTTGGCGCCAGGTCCTTAACAACTGGCTCCCTTGAACTTCCCTCCATGCCTTCTTCTCGATCGGAAGAATAAGCGTCCACTATTTGCGTCAGGTTCGGTGGCTCTGAACTAGAAGTGGACGCCTCGGCACCAGACGCAGCTCAGCTCGCAACGAGATCGGTCAAAGGGATCCCGGCAGGCACTGCAACGGAGATGGTAGGACGATCAGGGTGAGCCTCGTCCACCTCGTCTACTCCGGTTCTCCTGTAGTGACCACGGTACCTCGGCGTGTAACCGAGCAGCTTCCACGCCGACCTGGTCCGTGCCCCTTGTATCTTTCAACCTTGTTGATGTCGTCGGCGTTCCTCTTCCAACCTTCACTCGCAGCTCGGCGTCGCCTCGCGCCTGCCTCTGCACAACAGACAATAAGAGTGTCAGCTCGGCATCATCGAGATCAAGCAAAGTAGGTAAGAAAAAAGGAGCGGTGTTTACTTGGGACAGTCCCGGGGCGACGTGGGACCATCAGCCTCCTGCTCTCGCCAGCGCCGAACTCCCAGTCCCCCGACACACAGAAGAAAGCTTCTTCGGCATTCTTGCTCGAATCCTCCAAGGCCAGGACGAAGCCTCTTCGCTGCGGCTTCACCCGGAGATAATATTTCCCTTCCCCAGCCTTGCAGATATCGTAGGTGTCCTCGATATCGTGGACACCTAGGTCGGTCCCTAGAATCTCATTCAGCTTCGCCGTGCCCATAATGACCTTATAGCCATTGGGCATCAGCTGGCACGGGGTAAGGGACCAGCTACTGAGGCAAGCCCTAAGCAAGGGGTGCAGAGGAAATCTGACCCCGCCCTCGATCACGGAGATCAGAGGGAACGGCATCCAGCCGCAGGACCAGCGCATCATGGCATAGTCGACGGAGTCCGCCGGCTTGAGGAGCACTCCCTCCGGAATACTGTAAGCGGCCCTAAATCTGGCTATGCCCTCTTCAGTATCTAAATCGAACCTAGGGGTGCCCATGTCTAAAAAAGAGGGGTGATAGCAAAGCTAACCCTAAAAGTCGCGAAACCCCAAAGAAAAGCTAGACAGAGGCACGAAGCAACTTACAGAGACAAGGGGAAACTCAAGAACAGGTCCGAGCACGTCCTATGGTCGTCCTCGCTAGAAAGATCTCGAGCAGCAGAGCAGAAATCAAAGATGAAGGCGAAGGCGAAAAGAAATCAGAAACAAGAAAGGAAGAAGACGACCTTTTTATGGAAAGGGAACCCTCGGCGCGCGCTGCTTTCGAAATTTGAAAGGACGGATTTCGCGATCCGCACCCATTCCATCAATAAGACAGCGCAATCAGTGAAGAGGCTACGCGTGTAGCCGTCGACTCGCTTCCCAGGACAAATAGGGCAGAGCATTTACTGCTTCAGAAAAGTTGAAACGACACTAGGCAATGATCGCCGCATCCCCAGACGAGTTTTCTAGCTTCCGACCGCTGAAGGCTAGGACGCTTAAGAGGTCAAAAGCTAGGGGGCAATTGTGTGGGGAGATTTCCGGGACTCAGGAGGATTAAGCTAATCACAGCCATCAGATGAAACTAAGCACTCTCACGTGCCATCCGCGTGCCATCCACGTGGCACCAAACTCACCTCGGCTGACAAAGCAGAAGCCACAGCCGAAGTCAAACAGCTCCGGGCCGCTGGCGCCGAGCTCGGCTACCCCATGTGCCCATCTCAGCTGAGAGCTCCACCTCGGCTGAGGGAGCCTGGACGAAAGCCGAAGCAGGAAAGAGCCTCCGCTCGCACCCCTCTTCCCCCACGTCATCAGGCACGTGGAGGAATAGGGGCACGAGCTAGTGAGCCAGATGCGACATCCAGCCGTTCACAATCTTCGCCAGATCCCTGACAAGGCGGCATCCAGCGGCTGAAGCCACATCAGGGCAAGGCCCGAGGGCGGATTCGATGGTACCCCAACCGTCAAAGGCGCCCAACATAATCTGGCCCAACGTGACGCGCATTTAATGCAACGTGGGCTGATCCGACTGGCATTAAATGCAGAGTGGGCTGGATTGGACCGCATTAATTGCAACGTGGGCTGGTGATCATGACTTAGCAGTCGAATCATGGGACCCACACCAAGATATCGCCTAAGATATCTTCCAAATCATCTATAAATAGAACTGCATTTCACATGCAAGGTACGCACAATAAAACCCACAGAGCTGTTACTCTGCCTCTCTCTTCCTCTCCTTCCATTGTTCCAGTTTTCTCACTGACTTTGGCATCGGAGAGCCTTGCGCCGCCCAGGCCAGGGTCCTCTGACCGTGTGTTCTTCTCTTTCAGGCTTTCGGACGGTTCCCAGTCATCACCACGTTGGATAAGTCCTCTAAGGCTCCCCAGTTATTGTGGGTCTATTTTCTGCACCTACAGATATCATAAACATTAACTAATTCAAAGCATGAAGAGTATAAACAACAAGAACCATAAAACAAAGTAATACGCAGATAAAACATTGGCAACCACACGTAGCTAAATTCTCCTATTACCAAAGTAACAAGAGCAGACAGAACCGTAGCCACTACTCGTGGAACCGGAAATAGGATCGGAACCGTAGCCATACAAATGGGACCGGCAGATCAAAATCAGAACCGTAGCCATACAAATGGGACCGGCATATAAAATCAGAACTGTAGCCATACAAATGGGACCGGCAGATAAAAACCGTTGCCATGGTCGGTACAGACAGAATCCAAGCTGCAGATGGCGGACACAAATTAAAGATCCCAAGCCGGGTGATCAGCCCGACAAGGTGACCTAAGCCTAGTGGTGCCTTTAGTTTTCAAAACTCAAACCGATACAAATCAGACCATAATACTAATCCCTTTGGCTCAGGGGTTCACACTATAAAGCTCTGGCCCCGTCTTGCCTCGAGGTTTTGTTTTCAAAATACTAGTCTTATCAAAATAATAGTTCATCGAAGAAATCCCGAATGTGGCGAACCACTCTAATCTCCTTTCAAATCGATTCGGAGAAAACGTACGAATATCCATGGTAAGCCGCTCAATACACATCAAAGTGATTTGTATAAAATCATACGATCAATCCTTTCGAACATGGAAAACCCCATGATTTTATAACAAATCACCGATGTTATTCAAATTAGTTTACCAAGAATACAAACACACATACATTCTATGACTTGAAATGGAATGGATAGTGGAAAATGACTTAATGACTTACCAAAGAACCATCCTAATACACATTTACCTTTAAACATTGATTAATAAAGAGTGCGTTTGATGCCAATGAAAATCCATAATATTTAAATGATAAAGTGCGTATTGAGACTTGAAGGGTTCCCCGGTAATTTCACATATGCTCATTCTCACCTCATTCCCATTCCCATTTCACAATTTTCCAAGCATCACAAGTAATCCCAAAACTCTTTAAAACAGGCCCATAGCTGGCCTTAAACCGAGTCCAAAAACAATCTACTCATTTAACCCAAACAGCCCTTTAAACATGGCCCAAACAATCCTTAAAAACAGTCCTAAACTAACCTTGAATGGCCCACAAAGCATATCTTAAAACAGCCCTTAAAAACTAACTTTGAATGGCCCACAAGACAGATTTGAAAAACAGCCCAAAAACTAAACCTTAATAACCCACAAAACAGGTTTTAAATCAGTCCAATTCAGGCCCTAAGATGACCCAATATCAGATCTTGTAATGGGTCAAAAACTGACTTGAATGGCCCAAGAAACAGTTTTAAAACAGCCCAAAGAAACCCCCAAAAACAGGCCCAAAAACTGACTTAAAACGGGCCCAGAAATCCACCTGAACAGGCCCCCAGGCTGGGCTGGGCTCGCTCGAGCGACCCCAGGCCCGCTCGAGCGAAGCCCAGACAGAGCCTGGGTGCTCGAGCGAGCCAGGCAGAACCTGGTCCGCTCGAGCGGCCCACTGGGTCGCTCGAGCGGACTGGGCTCTGTCCAGTCCGGCTCGTGGGGCATTTTCTCCCCTTTTTTCCATAGTTTTTGATTCTTTTTGATTCCTAATCCTTCATACAAATTTCCTAGATCATTTGGGCCCTTCCTTGACCTTCCAAACTCATCAAATCACCATTCATTAGCAATCTAATTAAACCAAACAAACATTTTTAAATCAAAGCCTTTTTCCCTCCATTCTTTAAACACCAACTCTTAACACAAGGAAAGCAAAATTTTCAAATTAACTAAAGTGAAACCAAACCTCCAATACATTATAAGGCAATAGCATAAGAGGAAATCAACAAAACATTGCTTCATTTATTCAAAGTAATCCATAAATCAACGGGATTAAATCATAAGAAGAAAACGCCATGAAATGAAACCAAATGAGATGAATCATCATATTAGTTGTGAAATTCACTTGCCTCAAGCC
Source organism: Litsea cubeba (assembly GCA_012931725.1). Lineage (NCBI taxonomy): Eukaryota > Viridiplantae > Streptophyta > Magnoliopsida > Laurales > Lauraceae > Litsea > Litsea cubeba. Next base: position 40,232,543 of record CM022952.1, read on the forward strand.
ACAATGAAAGCTAAGATGCTCTTCAAACCATGCTCTAGGGTCTCAAGCTCCCAAAATCACAAAACCCCCAAAATAGCTCATGAATAAACCCTAGAAAACAAATCCATTTCAAATCTCCATGAAAACCCATTGCATATGTGTGAGAAATACTCCAAGAGGTTTGAAAAAACCAAGATCTCATGAAAAGAAACCATTGCATAACATTTGGGTGTTCCAAACAAGAAGAGAAGCTTGGAAGAGGGATCTTCTCTAGCTCAAAATCCTTGCAAATGGGTTCTTTGGAAAGCCAATAGAGAGGAGAAGAAGATGGGAAGATCAAATCTCCCTTTAGCATCCAAGAAGAAGGGTTTCCAAGAGGAGAGAGAAAGGGCTGGAAAAGGGACAAACCCTAGGTTCAAAAGTTGCTGGAAAACAAATGAAGAAGAATGGGGAAAGAGGGGAACCCATGGCTTCTTATAAAGAGTAAATGGGCTGGGCCCATGGGCCCCAAACTTACGAAGGTCAAAACTAGCATTTGCGGGTCCCGAATGAAAACGACAAAGAAGACAAAAATGATCAGCGAAATTTCTACTTTCCAAAAAGTATACTTTCCCCAATTTCTGAAATTTTCGAAATTCATGGACAGATTTAGTGTGAAAAGTCAGTTTTGCCCCTTTTTCTCGAAAAACGCATTTTCTGATCTTCAAATCAAAATGGTTAAAACATGAAAGTTGTTAAACTTCATGAAACGAGTCAAAATACACCAAATTCAGAATTTTTAGAAATCAGAAGTAATTTCTCATAAAAATACATATCATATGGACCGGGTCAGACCAAAGTCAACGGCCCTCCAAATCACAAAGGCTATGAAAAATCTAGTCAAACTCAAAAAACAAGGTCAAACTAAATCAAGTCTCACTTAACAAGTTAAAACCACGATTAAAATAATACTAAACAGAGGGATTGGGGGTCGGGGTCTCACATCCTCCCCCCTTAGAACCCATTTGGTCCTCCAAATGGTCTAAACCACATCAAATCAAAAACCCAAAAGATAAACAAAAACACTGACACCCTATCCTGAACCTCGGCAACTGATGAGACCCTCTAATCAAACCTGACGGTGAGATGCACGGTCAACAACATTCTGATTCGGTTGAATCCGCATATTTGCTCGAAAAACATACTTCTCTGACCAGACTAGAGTTCAACAATTCTTCTAATCATCTCTGGTGTCATCGGTCGTTCCTGTACTGGATCATTTCTTTTTCTTATCTCTTCAGTGACTGTCGGTCCAAGAAACTGCAAATTCTGCATCTTTTCTATCTTTTTGGAGTTCTGTGCCTTAAGTCCTTCAAAGCTGCACACGACGTCCCTGGACACTTGTACGAAGATGTGATCGTAGACATACCTTCACTGAAAAATCTTCATCCCGAAAACTTCTGGGAATTCCATATGTTTGCTCCTAGCTATGTTTCCCGAATGCATCATCAGCTCCTGGCATCCAAGTATGTCGTCATCCTTCTTGTCCTGAAATTACAAACTCCAAATTCTATAGGTCTCCTGTCACTAACTTGGTCTGCTACAACTCAGATGTCACACTACCATAAACCAGATGTCAACTGCCATAACCTGTTGAGCTGTTCTGTGTCGAAACTTCGTATAGCTTTCCTCTTCAGGTTTCACTCTTCAAGTCTTCTACCCTTGACATGTAAAGCCGACCTTGGAAATCCAATCTGTGTTCACAACTCCATATTCCAAATCTTTCTGTGCTGTACTCAAAATTCCTGCCCACATCTGATTCTATCTGCTTGTTGTTCTTGATCTCTTACCTGATACTGTGTCATCACAAAATAGACCTTCCAAGCTGGCATCATTCCTTGATAGTTGAAACTTTCAATCCAAGTCTTGAATGATGTTGATTCTCTCGTAGATCCAACTTTTGTCCTCAACTGAACTAGTATATCTCCTGACATCCATCAACCCTTCAATTCTTACACCTCCAAACTCCATCCATAAGCTATACCACTCATTCCATTTAATGCAAAACAAACCTTAAAATTTTAAACATAAGGACTAAAAACAATTACTTAGTTGAATTTCACCATTTTAAAACCATAGTAGAAATTAAACTTCCAATTATCAAATAAAGCTTAAATAATAAAGTGTATCAAAGTCTGAGTATGAAATAACATTATTCATTTTAAAATTCATATCTTCATAACCCAAACAAATCATTGAAACACTTGTCAATTCCAAATCAAGATTTCAAAAATACATCTAATTCAGTGTAGTATGACCATACATTAAACTTTGCAAAAATCTGCAAAAATCTGAGTGTAAATTAAACACTAAACCTTGTCGAAATCTGAACTCATTTGTCCATAAAAATCCTGTGGAAAAATCCAAACACATTTACTTATAAAAATCCTGCAAAAATCCAAACACAGTTGAATGTTAAAACAAATGCAGGAATCCACATATAATCTGAACACAAAAACCCCTAGGAAGTTCATTTCACATAGCCAAAGAAAACAAATCAATGAAATAGAAATTTCACACTGTGCTTTGAAAAAGAAACACAATTTTAGTTACATGTTTTTAAATATCAGTTTATGCACTAGTCTCTACAATCCATCATTAAAAACATCCATCCCTTTCCAACCAAACATATACAAAGTTTTGAAATCATTAACGTTTTGAAATGTAGATGTCAACATTTAAGAAAACTAATACGAGAGCAAAACTTCAAGATCATTGTAAAACAATATCTTAAGAAGATTAAACAAAAATCCGAAACACAAAACCTTATGAAAACAAAATCATGTGACTTATGAAAATAGTATAATGACATAGTTTATTGTATATAAAAAAAAAGCCTTAAAGGAGAAACATAAATCCATTGTTTAAACTCTGCAGGGATAAGTCATAGACATTGAGAAAAAAAATGTAACAAAAGATGAAAACATCACGAAAATCATTCTCACCAAGAAAAGGGACATCACCATAACTGAGGTATACACTTGCATCTGCATGTTGTCCATTCCAATACCCTGTAAGTCGGTGAAATCCACAAGGTTTCCTCTGCTGCCAAAAGTTATCTTGACCACAACGATCCATTCACTTGATATTGCCTCTGGAGACTACACTGGCTAAGCTACAAGTTACGGGAATTTTCAACCAAACTATGACAAGGCTCATTGAATCCGGGAAATCCCTGAGTTTCTTGTACTAACTTCTAGTCTTACTAACTAAGAATCATTTCTCCCTTCATGAAATCAATAGCTGATATGCCTTTTGCAGTCCTTCATCTTGGAAAGATGGTCCGAGTTCACCCAAAATCCACATTTACTTACCTTGGCACACTGCATGATGATCTTCAATTAACGGAGAGGGGATCTTCAAATACTGCTCAAGTTCTACTTTGGCTGGCAAATGCACATACTTTCTCTCATTAACCACAATGAAGATGCTGAAGGCAGAAAGTCTGCTGATGTTCTCCGAAAACAACATTCTGAATCCACGAGGTTCTCAGTCTCCGACACAAACACAGACAAAAGACACCGAACAAGAGTATGGAGACTTTAAATTCTCCACCACTAAGGAGGAAATTTGGTCATCCAAATCTCCTAACAACAAGAACTAAAAGAAAAGACAAGCAAAAATCCCGAACTGAAAGAAAGTCGACTCAAATCCAAAGAAACAATGACACGAGAAAACAAATCAACACAATCTAACGAATCCTCACCACACGTCTTAATGTCTCTAGAGTATTTTATTTCCTAGAAACTAACCTAGCTCTGATACCACCAATCTGTCACACCCCGAAACCGGGCCCTGCAGTGATCCGACCTTGGGGTGCGAAATTTTGGGATAATTTGAAACTTTTGTTATGTTTCCCAAGATCCGCGTGAATGAGGATAATCAAATTCCAACACGATCAGAGTATATTTTCGCGGAAGCTAACATGGTGTTACGACTCAGAATCCGTGGCCATCGGGTTCCGTGTCGCACGCAACCAATATCACAAAGCCATCATATAAGCAGACTGGCACTAATCATAATCCAAAGAACACTGAGCTGGTAGTAACAAAACTATTATTTCCCACATATTCAAATTACAATTAACAAATGTCTTAATTACAAACCCAAAGAAAAAGGCTAACAAAGCCATACAAATAACCACTAAGTGACATACTACCCCAAGTGATTATACGAGCTCCGGTGCCAAACTTGACATCTAGGTGATATCAATGGGCAGCCTCTCACGTCAGACCGGCGGTCCCACCGCCTCCTCCGATCAAACACCTAAAAACAGAAAGAGAGGAAACTGGCACCAAACAAACAGGGTCAGACACGACAGTCTGGCAAGTAAATAAACAAGTAATATGAAACAAAAGGACATTTATAAAACAATGTGAAATCCTTGTAAAACCGATGAAAGTCCAAACAATAATAACAATAAATCACGATAAAACGATCAAAAGACCGAACATAAATATCAAAGTACATAAACGAATAGTCTCTGGAGCATAAATATCTTGAAAAGATAACAGCCTACTATTGACACCAAAAATGTCACTTTGCCTCTTCAAGATCCAAAGAGCTACATGAAGTCGCAACCTGCCATAAATAGGCAATGCTACTTCCAAAAATCAAATCTTGTCAGAATCAAACAAAACTGCAAGATCCTTCAAGACAGCTAAAAGGGGAGTACACAAGAAGTTTCGGGCCTTTCAAAATCATTTGGCCTAACTTCGCTTCTCCGACAGCCGAAAAGGAGCTCTCGGCGGCAAAAGCATCGGAGACACCAAATCTTCGATCCGAGCCGATGGATGGTCTCAAAATACTTCCAAAGGCTCCACGTCAAGTTCCGAGTCAAACCGACAAGTTTGACCCTACATCAACCCTCGAACAGCTAAATCAAGCCTCTCGGCGGCGGAGAACCACCGAGGCCATTACTCTCATCAGATAGAGCACATGGACGGCTTCAAAATGCTTATAAAGGGCTACACGTCAAATTTCAGGTCATTTCGACAACATTTGACCATAGTTTGACGCTCGGAAGCCAAATCAGGCCTCGGCAGCAAAGCTCTCCGGGACCATGATTTCTAAGACAGAGCCTATGGATCATCTTAAAATGACTCCAATAGGTTCCCTGTCAAAATTCAAGTCAAGTCAATCGGACATCGGTTGACCGCACATCAAACCGCGACATCTCATCGCGACAAAAGCAAGTCTACTGGTGATAGGACTCCAAACGGTTTCAAAACTCAAACAAAAGCCTATGGTTGGTCTTATTTATTGCTCAGGAGGCTTCACACCAAATTTCAGGTCATTCCGACATCGTTTTGAC